>JADLZN010009368.1:85000-129807 GCA_018155175.1 Sinocyclocheilus anophthalmus | reverse complement strand
GCTCATAAGATTATGCATTCACAAATTTGACGTCACCGATTGTGCCATTCATTGTTGCATGTAGCAAGGATGACTCAACTAAAAGAAGCCAAATAGTGATGAAGGAAACTCTGCTATGTACTTTAAGGGGGTGTTCACATGTATTCTTGTTCTTGCGTTTGAAAACAGATAGATGAAATGGTCTTGAGTTAAAGCCTGATAAAGTGTCTTGAAAATACAGTGCTCTTTGCACAAGATGGCGAGAAAATTGAGGCACATTGCTAAGGTCAAAGAAGCCTTAGCGCATGTTTACATTGACCAATAGAAACTCTACGTACACTCTGTGACGTTTCAGATTAACAACTGTATTTAAATGCATGCTTTTCCCGAACCGCAAATAATTGGCATGTTGGTGACCACAGCAAAGTTTTGGCATCTCTTGGCTGTGAACAAAAACATAATTCCAATCAGTTTAACCCAATAGACCTCACTATTCTTGACTAAGGTAATATTAGTTAACAAAGATTTGTTATGTCCATTATTGACGTTGGTGCTGTGTTTTATGCTCAGAAGGCTGCTTCACAAAGCGTGCTCCTGTAGTGTTGCCATGTCCACTTATTATAAGCCTATTTGGGCTTGTTGTCTGAGCTTCGCTCATAAAGTGAGCCACTATATGGAGTTAATAAAGTGTACCTCTGTGGGTATTTTTCCAATTATAACGCATTTGGACTTATTTAGGTTCATTTTGGGCTTATTTGGGCTTCTTTTTTGCTGTTTTTCTAACAAGATCTGGCAAACATATCCCTGATGCATGTTTAAGTATGTCATTAACAAGTGGTTTCGTACACACTGCATATAATTTTGGTGAATTAATTTGTAGTTAGTTGTAGAATGTGGTTGCCACTTCTTTAAATCACTGCATGTGAACAAAACCAGACTGATCACTAAATATTGAAGTGACAAAAACATTTTGCTGTACTGTGTAGTTGACTTACAGTATGCATGATAAAAATAGAGCAGGAAAAATATTGTGTGAATATCCCCGCTGCCCAGGCCATTAGCGCTGCAGTAACACCCGCAGCGTCCATGTTGGCTCAGCTCCAGGGTGGGTGTGACTCCTGACAGAGGGTTCTTGTTGGTCACTTATCTTGTTAATTAGGTTTTCACTTCTCTCCGAGTCTCCCCTCCCCGCGCCCGGTGACAGATCTGCACCCAAACTCTCCATGCCACCGCCGCATTGTTTTTCCCCACATAGTTGGATAATTAATTTGTCTAGCCCATACATATTTCATGTTGTTTGCTTTAAAATGGTGAAGGAGGCAAGAGAAGAGAGATTCTCAGAGTGAGGGAGAGAAGGAAGATTAATTAAAAGAGGGAAGAGCGAGAGGGATCCATCCTAGGATAGAGCCTAGAGCCTAGAGCTGCCGGAATCAGCGGGCTTAATTTAAATAAAGACTAGTGTCAGAAAAGCCCCTTTATACCTGTGTGAAGGATAACTAGCCGACTGTATTAAGGTGCACACCATCTATTCTCTCACTGTACATTATTTGTATTCAAGGTTTTTGAAATGACATTGCAATCTGATGATGCACCAGCCCATTATATTGTCGCACAGGACAAATATCCCAGCGTTTTCTCTCTAGAACTAACACAATTTTTCCATGTCAGAGGTGGGTAATATCCTTGTGGTCCGGGAGGCTGCCGGTGCATAAGGAATGATGCCATTAATCCTACTGGGCAGCCTCCTGCTCTGATTATTAAGGAAATAAATTTGCATGCTGCATATGAACCAGGTGAATCACTGAAGGCGCAAATTATATTTTCTGACAGCGAGGTAGAGAATGGAGCTGCATTGCTCACCCTACAAACCCGCCACCCCCGTATAGTACCACACCCTACACACTCATACGTTGCTCCCCCCCCTGTCTGTAGTCTTGTATCCTGGGGGAAACAAGTGCATTTAAATGCATTTTAAGTAATACAATTACAATTATTGGCCATAGGGCAAGAAACATAATCTTAATGCAAATGGAAACAAGATAATTTTTTTAGCTTTCTTACACCATTGGCAGATAATTTGCAAAATAAGAAAAATGTTTACCTCTTTGAAAAATCTTTTCATAGTCGTGGTGCATGCGCTAAACTCAGAGTCGATTGAACTAACTCAATTCAACTGTTCTGAACCCGCAAACAACATCTCGGTTATGTATGTAACCCTCGTTCCCTGATGGAGAGAATGGAGACTGTCCATTACTGAGAATGTCGAAGTCCATTACTAGGGGTCGCTCTACTACATAGGGAAGGTTTCTGTGATGTGCTCCGCGTGGGGGGAGAACTACCAAGCACAGAAACAAGACCGATCAGATGTCCATCTAAGGGAAGCACTGAGTCCTGATAAGGGCAAGGCAGTGGATAATACACATATGAGGCCACAATAGGAGCCACTACATATGGAGCACCAATCTATAACGAGAGATCACTCGAGGGATCTTACATGTAATAGATTCAAGTTGTGAGTTCCTCCACAAAACTCAACTACACAAGAAGTGCTAAGTGATGGAAGGGTAGTCCAGGGTTCCTAAGAAGAAACTGAACTGGACTAAATAAGCGCAATATTTCACCTCAAAAAAGGGGAAGTGCTAAGCAAGCTCTACACCATACCAGCCATCTACGTTGAAGAACTAGTGTTCAACATCCTAGATGAAACTGGTTCCATTCTCAGATTATAGAATCTTGCAAATGTGTTAGGTGTAGCCCAACCTGCTGCTTTACAAATGTCTGCTAGTGAGGCACCATTCGCTAAGGCCGAAGAAGCCGTGATGCCCCTGGTGGAGTGAGCCCTCACTCCCAGTGGGCAAGGTAGACCTCTGGCCTGATAGCCCGTTAGGATCGCATCCACAATCCAGTAGGAGATCCTTTGTTTGGAGACAGGATTCCCCTTCTGCTGACCTCCAAAGCAGACAAAAGCTGTTCTGAAGATCTGAAACTCTGCGTGCGTTCCAAATAAATGCACAGGGCTCGCACTGGGCATAACAGAGCCAGGTCAGGGTCCCCCTCCTGTCGGGGAATAGCTTGCAAGGTCACCACCTTATCCCTGAAAGGAGTGGTGGGGACCTTGGGCACATATCCAGGCCAGGGTCTCAGGATAAAGTGAGAGTCTGCCAGTCCGAATTCTAGGCACTATTCGTTAATGGAGAGAGATTGGAGATCCCCCACCCTCTTAACAGGAGTGAGTGCAGTCAGGAGGGCCGTCTTCATAGAGAGGGCACCGAGCTCAACTGACTTTAGGGGCTCAAATGGATTTCTCTGTACGGCCTGAAGGACCACAGATAGATCCCAAGAGGGGATGAGGCGCGGCCCTGGAGGATTTAGCCTCCGGGCACCCCTTAGGAATCTGATAACTAGATTGTGTTTCCCTACCGATCTGCCGTCTATGGTGTTGTGATTAGCTGCAATGGCAATCATGTACACCTTCAGTGTAGAGGCAGACAGCCTTCTATCCAGGCCTTGCTGGAGGAAGGAAATGCCCTTCGAGAGAAGGGTAACGATCTCCGCTCAAAGAACATCAGCATCCTCGCCTCTCACAGAGGTGAAGAGAATGCCACTGAACTTTGGCGGGCGTCTAGCAAACTTAATCGTGTAGCCGAGCGCCGTGACTTTCGTAGCCCGGAGGGCATAGTCAGTCGCCGAGCACAGTTCCTGCAAGACCTCTGGGTTGGGACCGCCCTCGTGCAGCTCTTTCAATGCCTTGGCCTGGTAGACCTGCAGGATGGCCATGGCGTGCAGGGCGGACGCAGCTTGTCCAGAAGCTGTGTAAGCCTACGCCACGAGGGACAAAGAAAACTTACAAGCCCTGGACGGGAGTCTCGGATGGCCCCACCAAGTGGCGAAATTTTGCAGGCACAAGTGAACCGCAATAACTCTCTCCAACTGGGGGACCTCGGTATACTATGGGCATATTTTGTTAGCGGGGTAGAAATGTTAAATGACTACTAAACTACAATGAATTTCTGTATGGAAAAAATTGTCTGAAAGTGTTTTTTTTTTATCTCAAGTTTAAAACAGGCCTGTAATGAGAGGATACAAAAACACGTTTGCATTTTCAAGACAAAAATACAGAATCTAGTTTTTGCAAATCTAGTCTTAATGACATTTATATATGGTTTAAAATCTGATTTCACATTAGAAGTGTCTGCTGTGTGAATGAAACATAAAACATTTAATTTCGCAAAATCACCACAAACTACAAAACACTTAGAAACAAAAAAAGAGGCAGGACTGAGCTTTTAAAATTGCTTGATAATCAGAATTTTAATAGCAACATACAAATAGCACATAAAGTAACATCAATCAGCAAATGTGAACTGGCCTGTTCCTTCATTTTACTGGTTAAATTTGGTAACAGCCGGCCAGCCTGTGTGGAAGCGGATCCAATCGAAATAATGTGCCACTTTAGTGTAAACTCCAGGATGATTGGGTTCACCGCATTTATCACCCCAGCTCACTATTCCCCACACGTACGACAAACCAGACTCGTCTGTACACACCAGCGGCCCTCCGGAGTCGCCCTGACACGAGTCCACCTTGCCCTCCAGGTCACCTGACACAGAGAACAACCAATCACAGCACAGGAACAGGTGAACGAAGAGTCACTTAGCACGTTACTGTTTATTTGATTAAACTAAAGCTTACCCATTAAATTAAACACAATGCATTGCTATTTATCTGCTCATTTGTGTTCAAACTGTTTTTTATTTCTTCCCAAGGTTTCTTTGGAGTTTCACTGGAGGTACTAGTAAGGTACTAATCCTTTTGAAAATACTTGCCAAAAATGTGCCAAACTCTTATGATACGTTTGTTTAATAATATTTTATTGCTTTTTACAGATTCTGGCCACTTTCTATGAAAGCCCATATCCACCTTGGAATAAAAAAAAATCAAAAAGGTAAAAGTTTTTAATCTCACAATTCAGACTTTTTTCTGCAATTCTGAAAAGAAAAGTTAGAATGACGAAATATAAACGTGCAATTCTGAGGAGAAAAAAAGTGAGAATTTTGAGACGTAACATTTTTTACAATTTACATCTCGCTCCCCTGTCCTTTAGCATTCAGCATTTATATGATCATGACAGTTCTGTTTTTTTGTTTCACCACAGAATAAAAAAAAAGTTATTGGGGGTTGGAGAATTGTGAGTTTATATGTGGCAGATTTGTGAGAAATTGCGAAAATCTGAATTCTGAGATAAATAGTAGCGATTACCGTTTTTTTAAATTATTATTTTTTTAATTCTGTATTGGAAACGGGTTTCCATAACTGTCTGCTTTAAGTTTATGGAAATAAGCAGAGCGAACATTCTGCTAACCATCTGTTGTTGTGCAGGAAAACCAAAGTTGTTTGGGATAACATAAAAACTATAATGATAATATTAGTATCCTCACAAATGTGCAATATTGTTCTGTTTATTATAAGCGTGCACTGCAGTTATAATGTCTGCCACTTTAAATGCTTGAGTTTTTTAAAGTTGAGTGGATTCTGATTGGCTGCCCATGTTTTTATCGTTCATCATATGACGATATTTTCCGTCTGTGCCGTTACCGGGCCTTGCCTTCCTCGTGCTATCGTAAAATTCCTACTACCCACTTCTGAAGTCGTAATTACGAGTTTGTCGCGTTGAAGTGTTTCGCTGTCGGAAAGAATAGGAATCACGATATCTAAGACATTTCATCAATATGCAACGAATTGTGACTAAAATGCAGCGTTCCGTTTGTTGCCAACCATATGAACAGTGTACTAGTGTATACATTCATTACGCTATTTATATAGTCAGCTTGCTGACAATTCTTAAGTTTCGGTCAAGTAAACACTGTTTTTACTGTGTAAAATTCATACTATATGGTTATTTATCACATCTAAATCACAAATGATAATTATATAGGCCTACGTAAATATACAAGACTGTAATCTGTACTGTATATCTCTGAAGTTATGGCTGCTTTCACATGCTATTGGAATTATCGTAAATACGAGTTTAGTAGTCGGAAATTGGACATGAACGGCCTCTCAAGTCGTTTTTACAACTGGAAAACAGAACATTTTGATACGCGTGTTTCTGAGTTTGGGTGGGTCATAAACTCTAAACACGGCGGAGGAGAGAAATATAGCCATAATACTGTAAAGTTTTATTCATTTTTTCCCACAACATCTTCATTGCTTTCTCTTGTCATTACAGTGATGTATATTTATGTGTTTAAATAACCATTTGTTGCAAATTGTATAAAAATGTGTCTTGTACATGCCAAAAATAGCATATTTGACCAAAGTCAGCAAGTTAAATATTTAGAAGGCGCAGTGAATGTTTATATGGTTACCGCTGCTGCATTTTATTAAAAATTCGTTGGATATTGACAATGCATTTTGGCTTTAATAAGATTTCCCCAATAAATAGGCAAGAATGAACTAATGAATGAGCCATTCTCCACGATCCCTGTTCTTTCGGGCAACAAAGTGCTTGAACGTGACAAACTCGCAATTACAAATTCAGAATTACGATGTACACATACCTGCGCACTCCATTCCAGGAAGGAAACGGTCCTTGTAAAAATTCTGGCAGTCGCTGATAATCGTCACATTTGCCCATTTTAGAATCGGTGCTGATAACCCCTCTTCAAACAAACAGACAGAGAGATAATAAGACCTCAACTTTACCACCACTGGAGTTAAAAAAACTCAATATAAGACCAGTTAACGCAACACTAACAACAAACACCAACATTATAAACTTGACTGCAGCTGGATTTAGAATGTTGGGAAACAGAATTGTCAAACTTCTCTTAAGGCTAAAATACATGACACAACTTTTGCCCAGATTTGCAGTTGGCGAAAGTTGCTGAAAGCCTCAGAATCTGACTTTTCTTTAGCCTCAGACTATGATTCCATCCAGTTGGAAGATTTCAGATATATTTCATATTTTGAGCCGGTTTTAGAACACGTTTTCATTCGTCATGCTTTTTCGCAAATACATGGCGCATTCTTATTTTTTTTTATGCAATATTTATTTATGCAGTGTTTGCAAAACATGTGACTGCCACATGAATGCAACTCTTTATTTTTCTGTCTCTCTCTCTCTCTGACCAGATGTAAATATATGAATGCAAATCCAGAACTAGAAAAAAATGGTCATTCATAGTTCTATAACTTTTTTAGTGAGTCTATGGAGATTTTGATTTCTGTGCATTATTTGACATGTAGAGCCGAACCTCTATCGCGGCCCCAGCCGGAGATGGTGCAGGTGTCGTTGGGCTGGAACTGTTGGATGGACCAGGGCACGCAGACGGCTCGGACCGCGGGATTGTCCTGCATGCACTTGTCTGAAAGATTCAGCTCCTCTAGCTGCACCAAAGCGATGTCGTTCGCGTAGGTTTGAGGGTTATATTCATGATGGATGATGATGTTCTTCACCGGGATGCTGTCTGTCGTCGACTGCTTACGATGCTTCATCCAGAGAGAGAACTTGATTCGGAAGGACTTCGGTTTGGGCCTAGAGACACACAAGCATACAATTGGTTTTTAGTAGTGGTTCCGTACAGTTTGATCAAAACGTGTGCTGATTGGTTGTACCTGACGCAGTGGGCGGCGGTCAAAACCCAGCAGCCGCCCAAATACGCCCCTCCGCAGTGGATCGTACCTTCATCCTGAACGGCCACCTGCCACTGTATCTGAGTCTACAAAAGTCACACGCAGAGGTCATTCCTTACTGGTTGGCATATGTAAAAACCAAAACAAATGGAATTTAAAAAAAAATTATAATTCTTTATGTGCTGCCTAGTTAAATTTGATTTGTTTAGTGATTAAATTACATTCCAGGTAGCACAGGTACGTCTGCAAGACGTCTGTTAAAGATCATCTGGAAAGCATCTGCTGTGCACAAACATCTGATAGACGTCTCTAAGATGTCAGTTTTACATCATAAGCATCTTAAAGACATCTTCTAAACGTCTATTTGACATCTGATAGGAAACGTCCTATAGACGTATTGCAGATGAGCAAACACTCTAAAAAATACGTCTTGCAGATGTAATGCAGACGTCAAATAGACATCTCTGAGATGTACGTGTGCTATCAGGGTATATTTTATATGCGACTTTTTGGTTTGTCTTTCTCAAGACTGACCGGTAAGGCCTCTTCCCCTCCCACTAAGCGTTTCCTGCGCGTACGGGAAGTCGCATCGTCCTCCTGTTTGTACACATACTCCATATTGGGAACGCCGCACTGCAGCTGGCTCTCTGCAGACGAGCGGATTTCTCTGATCTCTGGAACAACATGATGGAGGGAGTGTGAACAGATGTTGATTCAGCTGTATGATTCAAAACTAAACACACCAGCCTGAACCTCTGGATCCCGTGGATTCGCTCCAGACGCCGACTACAATTACTAAACTTCAGACTTTGACCAGATCTAGAAGGGGATCCTCCAGAGATTTGTTTTGCTGAAGTGACAGACATTAGATGTGACGTTTCAAGTTTTCCCCCCCCCCATGAGGAGTTTGTTCTTACCTGACATCGGATCGGAAAAAACTTCCATTCTAGTTTTTGTTCCATTGTTTTCTGTAACACAAAGGAAAGAGCAGAAACGTGTAACAAAAATACTTCTGATCTGTTTGAAGTTTGCAAGTACCTTCTTACAATTATTATCACTGAACTCTCCTATTCGTTTAAAATTTACTTTCTTTCTTTCTTTCGTTAATCGGTTATTTCCCTCATTCTTTCCCTCTCTTGTTTGTTTGTCTTGTTCTTTCTTTTCGATCATTCATTCAGTATTATCCATCTAATCGTGTTCTTTCATTTGTACTCTGTTCTTTCATTCTTGTTCTTTTTCTGTCTTTGTCTCGTTCTCTTTTTCACTCTCTCTCTCGTTCTCATTCTTTCTTTCAATATGGTCCTTCCTTATTCTCTCTTTTTCTTGTTCTTTCTGTCTCTAGCTTCGCTTGTTCTTTGGTTCATCCGTTCTCTAGAAAACAAAAGCACCATACTTGTAACGTGGTTGTGTGAAGAAAACCGATGTGGTTGATTTTTTTTTTTTGCAATTAAATTCACATAGATTTCTCTCCTCAGGACAAATGAGTCCTGTCTGACTAGGACCTTTGATGAAACTGAAGATTTCTCGAGTTAAAAGCTGTTTCTGCATTCAGAAGCCGAATCCTGAATATATTGAGCAGTAATGAGATCTGAAAGAGTTCACTGACCATCGAGTTCATCATCTCCTCCCAGACAGTCCCTGATTCCATCATTGAAGGTGTGTTTGGGTATACAGACATCCGATTTACAATGGAACGCCTTGCCTCGACATTCTTCACACAGCAGAAACAGTAAAATCAGCATTATCAGTGCACTTCACGCCAGCAACGCTAAAGTCATGGGTTCAATACAGTGTTCGGTTCTAAACGGTGACATGAAGGGAAAAACAGACAGGATTGTGTAAAACACGAAGCTGTCAGACTCACTTTGGCAGCACATCTCGTCACTGTTGTCTCCACAGTCATCAACACCATTGCAGGTTTTTTCATGGCCTAAACACTTCCCGTTAGCACAGATGAACTTCTTACATTTGCCTACTCAGAGAAAACCCATCAGTGTGAGTGAGAGAAGTGTCAAAACAACAGATTAACATTAAACATTAACATGGTGACGACATCCGAGAGGAAAGGGCACCTGTAGGTTCTTTATAACACTTTGCGACGGCCACCTCAGTGTTTTCTGTGATTGACTCTGGATTATGGATCGTACACTCGGCCAGTGAGAGCTCAGATCCCATGCAGCGAATCCTCATACACTCATTTGGCCATTGAGTAGCTTTATCAAGAGATTTATAATTGATTTTAGATGCATTCTCTGCTCCTCTGAGAGACAGAAAGAACAATGTAAGCAATCAGTACGTGTTGAGTCGAGAGAAAGGACGTCTTGTGTGCAGGTGTGTTTACCTGTCGACATTCAGAGGGTTTCGACAAACCACATTTGCTGCAGCCATATTCCAGTCTTTGCCACATACCAGCATTTTCCCCAAACGAGTGTTTATCTCGACCACGTTATGAGACTTAGAGACGGTTACATGCACCTTGTCTCCCGCTGGACACAAACATGTATTGAAAAGTTGAATACTTTCTAATCACACACCAAATCATCTGACATTCTTAACCCTTGTATTATGTTCCGGATCAATTTTGACCCGAACACCTTTTTGAGTTGTTGGAAATACTGGTTAAGCTAGGATTTTATTCTTGAACTTGCATGATTGTTTCTCATTTTGGCCTGCAAAGTTTTGGCATTCTGACATTTCTATTCCGGTAGTGATGTTAGTGGGTCTTGCACTTCTGGAAAGCACCAAAAAATGTAAACGAGTAAATTTTGAAATAAATACATTTGTGACCCTGGAGCACAAAACAATTTTTCATAATTAAGATTTATGCATCTTCTGAAATCTGAATAAATAAGCTTTCCACTGATGTATGGTTTGTTAGGAAGGATAGGAAAATATGTGACTGAGACACAACTATTTGAAAATATGGAATCTGAAGGAGCAAAAAAATCTAAATATTGAGAAAAACATCTTTAAAGTTGTCCAAATAAAGTTCTTAGCAATGCATATTACTAATCAAAACATTAAGTTTTGATATATTTACAGTAAGAAATGTACAACATATCTTAGGAACATGATCTTTACTTAATGTCTTGATGATTTTTGGCATAAAAGAAAAAATGTATAATTGTACCCATTACAATGTATTGTTGGCTATTGCTACAAATATCCCCCAGCGACTTAACATTTTTGGGACCAATAAAAATCTAATAAATAACTGTTTAATGTTAAATACTGTTCTAATTTGCCACCTTTTGTGAAAAGCCATTAAAAATACAGCTTTAAAAATGTGGGAGAAGTATTAATGTTAGAATTACTGTATTTACATGTTTGGTTTTTTTCATAGTGTAATTTTTGGTGAATTGTGTTGAATCCAATGAGGGTTGTTTTGACCTGGAACATTTGTACCCAGACGTTTAACATAAAACAAGGGTTAAAAATAAATTTCTCTATTAGACCTGATCAATCTCATGTCAAAGGAGAGCCCCAAAATGGTTTATTCTATTTCTCGAAAGCATTTAGGGTTAGATAAATGCTTTTCTAAAGCACCTAGACACCAATGCAGGACCTATCAAGACACATCAAGAACTTCTGTTAAACTCCAAAGAACCATATAGCAATGTAAGAACTTACTCTGGAAAAATGGTTCATCCATTTTGTTCGTTAATGCCATACTAGATTGATATTGATAACGTAATATTTTTGTTTTCACCTTTGCAGGATGAGCTGAAGTGTGAGAAAATGGGCATCTTGGTTCTGCAGGAGATGGCGTTGGCTTGACACATGGAGTAATACACGGATCCGTCCAGAGTACAGGTGTTTTTCAGCCGTGGACATTTGTACGGCATCTTACAGACACACTGTCCTCCGATGCATCGCTTCCATGGAGGACAAAACACTTTAGAGCAAGACAGCCATGTGTATTTCTGATCCAGACACTGGGCCGGACCCAAGACATCCTCATCAAGTACTTTTGGGGGTTTGGGATTTGAATTGGTTTTGGTTTTGGTCCGTGAGTCTGCTTTTGGTTCATTTTCTTCAGTTTTCTTCATTGGCTGGTGAGCCGAGTCTGAATTTGGCTTTGGCTTCAAGTCTGGCTCTGTGTTTTCCCCCGAAAGGTCACCAGTTTGATTCTTCAAGCCTAAATCTGTTTTATTCTGCAATTCCACACTTTTGTTTCTCCCCTCCAAGACTAAATCTTGTTCTTTCTCCAAGACTGCACGTGGTTTTTGCTCTGGTTCTGTTGGTGACTCAGGCGCTGGTTGATTCTCCAGACTCTAATCAGATGAAATAAACTTTAATCAAGTGAAAACTGTACAACAGTTCAAGTCTTAATTCATCTTTACACAAATTAAGGTCCTAAATGTGGCCCTGGAGCACAAAAGCAGTCATAAGGGTCAATTTTTCGAAATTGAGGTGTATGCATCAGCTGAAAGCTGAATACATAAGCTTTTCATTGATGTATGGTTAGTTAGCATAGGACAATATTTGGCTGAGATACAAAATTTGAAAATTTGGAATCTGAGGGTGCAAAAAAAATCTAAATATTGAGAAAAATCATCTTTAAAGTTGTTCAAATGGAGTTATTAGCAATGCATATTACTAATCAAACGTTAAGTTTTGATATATTTACGGTAGGGAATTTACAAAATATCTTTATGGAACACGATCTTTACTTAATATCCTAATGATTTTTGGCATAATTTTTTTTTATAATTTTGACCCATACAATGTATTTTGGCTACAAATATACCTGTGCTACTTAAAGTCCCCATGAAATCAAAATAAAAGTTTTTTGGGTGTTAGTATCAATATTTTAGTCTTCGCAAAATTCGCATTTAGAAGATATAAGCATAAAGCTGGAAGTGTCAACTTCGCCAAAAGGGATTTTGTTGACGTCACATAGTACTTCAGCTTCTCATCAAACTTTATGTCCAATCAAAATGCTCTCTAGAAGCTGAAGCCCCGCCCCCTACACTATAAAAATATGAAGCGGGCCTGAGATCGGTCGTTGTTCACGGTGTAGTATTTACTGCACAATGAATGTCACGTAGTGTACAATGTAGGCACTAGGGAACGATTCAGACTCGCTTGGGGCACATGAGGTCTGGTTCACGTTGTTTCCCGCAAACGCGTGCAAACGAGTCTGCATATATTAAACACTTTTAAAACTACACAGACTCAGCATGATTATGACCACTATTTTGTTTTAATAAGAGTTTCATATTGATTCTAGGGGGTAATCTAATAGACTGTGGCTGTCAAATGCGGCTTTACAGAGCTCAACGGCTCTGGCCCGAGCAGATATAAACAAAACGCTATTGGCTCTTTAAAAAGGGGGCGGGGCTGCTCGATATGTCCCGCCCTCTCTTCCTGTTTCAGTTGAAATTACGTCACCACACAGAATAACGCTGCGTGTTTCAAGGCACTTCAGGGGACCTTCAAGACTGCTTTTGTGCTCCAGGGTCCCAAATGGGGAACTCTTAACGTCGTGGCATTAAATTAGTATGCACCCTGCAAAAAAACGAATATCTTCCTCACTATTTTTGTCTTGTTTTCCAGAATCTAAACATCAGTAAGTCAAGATACATTTACTGGATATGCAAATGAAGATATGAAGTTTTATTTTGAGTTTAAGCTTAAAATAAGAGCAAACTTCTGTCAATGGGGAATTAAAACTTGTTCACTTTAAGCAGATTTTTCTGAGCTCACTGGCAGATATGTTTCTTATTATTTTAAAATAAAAAATCACTTCATCACGATACATTTCTCAGAAAACAAGACTGCTTATCATGTTATTTTTGCATCTTGATTAAAGTTAATTAAATCTTTAAACATTTTTACTGTAAAACAAGACAAATAACCGGTGACGAACAGCACTTTTTGCAGTGTGATCAGAAAAAACAGTAAAAGTTTTCCCGTATTTTATTATTATTTATTTATTTTATTTTATTTTGTAAAAATTAAAAATCATGGAGATCGTGAAGCTGTTAATCAGTTTGAAGGTAACTTGGGAAAAACTACTTGTGTTCTAATCTCGACATTTACATTTAGGAAACATCTTATTTTTTTATTATTGGGTTAAAAAGGTTTTAAAAAGTCTTCGATTTACCTTCATGAACTTGCAGAAACCCTCAATACTAATAACAATAATAATAATGTTCAAATTTAGTTGTCTAAAGGAAAGTTGCCGTTGCATATCGATATTGTTCTCCTGCTAAAGGGGCTTTTGTTCTCTTTTGTAAATCATTTGATAAAAGCATTGTTCGCGATCAAACGTGACGGGAACCGGAATTTACTTTTTTTTTTTCCCCCGTAAAATCACTTAAATATATGAATCAGTAATATTTTGTATTTTGGGATAATTTTATGGTAATAATTAATATTTATGCAATAATTATAATACATTTTTCCCATTGAAAATAATAATAAAAACAATTCTGAAATGGTGGATATCTCAATAAGGGGGGGGGGGGGGGGGGGGAGGGGGGAGGGGGGGGGGGGGGGGGGGGGGGGGGGGGGGGGGGGGGGGGTGACAGTGTCATGTTAAATAGAGCAATGCCTTAAAATCCAATTTGAAGCAGATTAGTGCCATCTGTTGGGAGTAAAGAAAGAAAAACTGAAATTCTGTGCTTTAGCCACTAAATTCCTATAGAGCTCTATAGAACAGCCTTATAAATGCTCTAGTTGCTTTTAGACTTTTTTTTTTTAAGTTGTGGATTTGGATTTATATTTAGACATTCATTCTCAAAGACAACCTTTTGTATCACACAGTGTGTGTGTTTGTGTAGGGGTATTTAATAGGGAGAGAGTGTTGTGTGTGTGGTGTGTGTGTGTGTGTGTGTATATAAATGTGTGTGTGTGTGTGTGTATAATAATGTGTGTGTGTGTGAGAGTGAGTGATTGAGTGAGTGAGTGAGTGTGTGTGTGTGTGTGTGTGGGTAAGAGTGAGTTGTGTGTGTGTGTGTGGTGTTGTGTAAGAGTGAGTGTGTGTGTGGTGTGTGTGTGTGTGTGTGTGTGTCAGCGTGAGTGTGTGTGTGTATATAATAGTGAGTGAGTGTGTGTGTGTGTAAGAGTGCGTGTGTGTGTGTCTATAATAGTGTGTGTGGTTGTGTGTGGTGTGTGTGTGTGTGTTGTGTGTGTGTGTATGTGTTTGTGTGTGTGTGTGTGTTTTTGTGTGAGTGTGTGTGTGTGTGTGGTTGTGTGTTGTGTGTGTGGGTGTAAGAGTGAGTGTATGTGTGTATAACTAGTGAGTGAGTGAGTGATGTGTGTGTAAGGTGATGTGTGTGTGTATATCATAGTGACGGTGAGTGAGTGATGTTGTCAGTGAGTGTGTGTGTGTGTGTGTGTGTGTGTGTGTAAGAGTGAGTGTATGTGTGTATATAATAGTGAGTGATGTGTGTGTGTGTGTGTGCTGGTGGGTGTGGTGTGTGTGAAGAGGAGGTGTGGGGATATAATAGTGAAGATGGGTGGGTGTGGTGTGTGTGTGTGTGTGCGTGGGTGTGTGGGGGGTAAGAGGAGTGTATGTGTGTATATATAGTGAGTGAGTGAGTGTTGTGTGTGTGTGCTGTAAGTAGGGTGATGAGTGTGTGGTGTGTGTATAATAGTGAGGTGAGGATGTGAGTGTTGTGTGTATCATAATGTGGTGTGAGAGGGAGTGTGTGTATATAATAGTGCGGGAGGAGTTGTGTGTGTGTGTGGTGTGTGTGTGTGTGTGTATATATGATGTGTGTGTGTGTGTATATAGTGAGTGAGTGAGTGTGGGGTGGTGTGTGTGGGTGAGAGAGTGAGTGTGTGTGTGTGTGTTGGGGGTATAATGTGACGGGAGTGTGTGTGTGTGTAATAATAGTGAGAATGAGTGTGTGTGTTTGTGTGAGAGTGAGTGTGTGTGTGTGTGTATATAATAGTGAGTGAGTGTGTGTGTGTACGAGTTGTGTGGTGTGTATAATAGTGAGTGACGGAGTGGTGTGTGTAGTTGGTGAGGATGTGTGTGTTTGTTTGTTTGTGTGTGTGTGTGCGTGCGTGAGTGAGTGTGTATGAGCGTGTGTGTGTGTAAGAGTGAGTGTGTGTGTGTGGGTGTGTGTGTAAAGTTGCGTGGTGTGTGTGTTGTGTGAGCGTGTGTGTGTGGGTGTATAATCGGAGTGAGTGGTGTGTGTGTGTAAGAGGGAGTTGTGTGTGTGTGTGTGTTAATAGTGAGGTGGGTGTGCTGTGGGTGGGTGTTGTGAGAGTGGTGTGTGGGTCTATAATAGTGAGATGTGTGTGTGTGTATATAATAGTGAGGTGAGTGTGTGTGTGTCTGTGTGTGTGTGTGTAAGAGTGTGTGTGTGTATGTGTAAGAGTGAGTGTGTGTGTGTGTGTGTTGTGTGTGTGTGGTGTGTGTGGGTGTGGATAATCGTGAGTGGGTTTTTTTGGGGGGGAGGTGTGTGTGTGTGTGTAAGAGTGAGTGTGTGTGTGTGTGTGTGTGTGTGTGTTTGTTTGTGTGTGTGAGCGTGTGTGTGTGTGTTTGTGTGAGAGTGAGTGTGTGTTTGTGTATAAATAGTGAGTGCGTGAGGTGTGTGTGTGTGGAGAGCGTGATGTGTGTGTGGTTTGTGTGTGTATAATAGGAGTTAGTGTTGTGTGTGTGTGGGTGTGTGGTGTAAGAGTGAGTGTGTGGTGTGTGTGTGTGTGTAGAGTGAGGTGTGTGTGGTGTGAGAGTGTGTGTGTGTGTGTGTATAATAGTGAGTGAGTGAGTGAGTGAGTGAAAGAGCTGAGTGTTTGTGTGGTGTGTGTGTGAGAGGGTGTGTGGTGATAATAGGGAGTGTGTGTGTGTGTGTGTGTGTGAGATGTGCGTGTGTGTGTGTGAGAGAGAGTGAGTGTGTGTGTGTGTATATATAGTGAGGAGTGTGTGTGTCGTGTGTGTGTGTGTTGTAAGACGTGTGTGTGTGTGATGTGTAAGAGTGAGTGTGTTGTGTGTGTGATGTTGTCGAGTGGTGTGGGTGGGTAAGAGTGTGTGTCGTGTGTATAATAGTGAGTGTGGTGTGTGTGTTGTGGGAAGAGTGAGGGGGTTTTGTTTGTGTGTGTGTGTGTGTGTGTGTGTAAGAGGAGCGCTGTATTGGGTGTGTGTGTGTGTGAGAGTGAGTGGTGTGTGTGTGTGTGTGAGAGAGACTCTGTGTGTGTGTTTATAATAGGAGTGAGGGGTGTGTGTGTTTGTGAGAGTGAGTGTGTGTTTGTGTGTGTGTTTGAGTGTGAGAGTGAGTGTGTGTGTTTGTGTGTGTGTGTGTGAGAGTGTGTGAGGTGTGTGTGTGTGTGTGTGGTGTATAAATAGTGAGTGGGAGTGTGTGTGTGTGTGAGAGAGAAAGAGTGTGTTCTCTTCCTTGTGTGTGTGTGTCAGAGTGTATGTGTGTGTGTGTGGTGTGGTGGAATAATGAGTTGTGTGGTGTGTGTGTGGTGAAGTGTGAGTGGGTGTGTGTGGTGTTGTGTGTGAGTCGTTGTTTTTTTGTGTATTGTGTGTGTGTGTGTGTGAGTGGTGTGAGTGTGTGTGTGTGTGTGTGTGGTGTAAATAGTGAGTGTGGAAGTGAGTGAGTGGTGTGTGGTATATAATAGGAGTGCGGGAGGTGTGTTTGTCTTAATAGTGAGTGTTGTGTGTGTGTGTGTTTTAATAGTGACGTGAGCGAGTGTGTGGTTGTGTATAATAGGGGTGTGTGTGTTGTGTATAATAATAGTGAGTGAGCGGAGTGTGTGTGTGTGGTGTATAATAGTGTGGGGGTGTAAAGAGTGAGTTGAGTGTGGTGTTGTTCTTTTGTGTGTATAATAGGTGTGTGTATAATAGTGCGGTGAGGTGTGTGTATAGTGTGGTGGGTGTGAGTGAGTGTGTGTTTAATAGTGTGTGTGTGTGAGTGAGTGTGTGTTTAATAGTGTGTGTGTGTGTGAGCGTGAGTGTGTGTTTAATAGTGTGTGTGTGAGAGAGAGTGAGTGAAAGAGTGTGTGTGTGAGTGACTGAGTGAGTGTGTGTGTGAGTGAGAGGGTATTTTTTTATATGTGTGTATTTTTTTTTATGACCATTTAGCTTTTTTTGAATCAAGTCCACAAATGTTTATTTTTTTATTATTTGTGTGTGTGTGTGTGTGTGTGTGTGTGGTTACATAGCGACTGCAATTGCCTTGAGGTAATGATTTTTTAAATTTCAAAACCTTTTATTCCCCCCCGGTCTAAAATGACTGAACAACACCAGAGGTTTAAATGCATCAATGTAAATGCAACTTCACCAATCTGAATAATGCTTTATTTTATTTTATTAATTCTTTTGGAAAAATTAACATTGTGACAGAAGAGATGAAGGGTAAAAACAACAACGTGAGATTCATTGGTCTGCTAAAACAAACAAACAGTAGTTTGGACGTAAGTCAGATTCAAAGCAGATGAAGGGTGAACATGAGAAGGTGAGCCAAATTTCATCAGAATTGCAAAATTCAATATTTTGCAATAATTCAGCTACATGTTGATGCAACAGATGACTTAACAAACTAAGGTGTCTACCCTGAAAACAAAACTCACGCTGAATGTTTTATAGCAAATGTGAATCACACTATCACATGAAATTAAGAATTATATTATAAATTATAATCAGAAGAGTGCCATTTGTGCTCTATTAGCGCCAGTAGATTTAGCAAAAATAATGACTGTTTTCATGCAGGTTTCCAAGACAGAAACACACTTGACTGAATAATTATCATGACTTTTTTGATCTTTCTACAGATGAATTCATCAGTGATTCACATCATATGATCAGATGAAGTAAGCAGAAACTCACGGCGGTCTGGAAGAGAAGATACGTGAAGAAGAAAACACTGAGGACCTTCATGACTCCTGCAGATCTTTCTCTCTCGGTCTGTTCTGATCTTTGTCCCGTCAGCTCAGTTCACCCAAAACACTTCCATCACACACACATTCAGACGGAGCAATGATTAACCGCCGTCAACAGAAGACAGATGGGAAGGAGGAGAAAAACAGCAGTGGGAGGAGAAACCAGAGCTTCTGCCCGGAAAGGTCACAACTCTTGGTTTATTCACACTTCTCTTCTGCTCAAAAGGGCTGCATTTATTTGATCAAAAATACTGTAAAAATGAGAAAAAATTATTCTAATTTAAAACAGCTGTTTTCTATGTGAATCTCTGTTAAACTGTAATGCATTTCTGTGATGTGCAGCTGTATTTTCAGCATCATTACTCCAGTCTTCCGTGTCACATGATCTTCAGAAATCAGTCTAATAGCCTATCATTTGCTGCTCAAGAAACATTTCTGATTATTATCAATGTTGAAAACAGTCGTGCAGCACAATATTTCTGTGGAAACTGTGATGCATTTTATTTTTCAGGATACTTTGATGTATAGTAAGTTCAGAAGAACAGCATTTATTTGAAATAGAAATCTACTGTAACATTATAAATGTCTTCACTCTCACTTTTCATCAATTTAATGTCCTTGATCAATACAATTATTTTCTTTCAAAGAAAAAAAAATATTATTGACCCCAAACTTTAGTAGTCCATTTAATTTAATTGTACTATTTTTATTATCGTTTACAATTTAAAAAAAAAAAGTTTTAACGTGAAAAATTACAGTAACACTTTACAATAAGGTTAATTAGTTAACTACTTTAGTTGACATGAACTAAGAATTAACACAGCATTTATTATTCTTAGTTAATTTCAGCATTTACTAATGCATTATTAAAATCAAAAGTTGTGCTTGTTAACATTAGTTAATGCACTGTGAGCTAACAATATTTTCATTAATAAATACTTTAATAAATGTATTGCTCATTGTTCATTCATATTAGTTAAGACATTAACTAATGGAACCTTATTGTAAAATTACATATATTGTCTTGTTGAATATATTTTTTTCATTGTATATGTAGTTTTTTTGACTATAGCATTTTTAATGTGTACCGATATCAGTCTATGCAGATAGTTTATTATTTCCCTATTTATTTATCAGGATTTACTTTATTAGTTGTTAGTGTGAATGTGTCGTGTGCAAATGTTAAATGAGGAACACTAATGAATTGCACAATGATGTTATTTGCACATGAAGCGCAGCAGGATTTCTCAATTCAAACCACCGTCGTGACAGATGCACTGAATGCATGTATTCATTCAAATATGAGCTGCGCTCATCCGGAGCAGAACTGATCAGAAGCTGGAGCTTCAGCGGGACACTGAGTAAACATGCATTGAGTTGGTTTAATCATTAACCTGCATGTCAATCTCTGTCTCAAACTGAACCTATACTTCTGGACTGAGCTGATAGCAAAGAGACTGCAGCAAACATACAGTACACCGATCATAAGCAGAGTCAGGAATATCATCAAACTGGGCAACTTACCCAAAATTAAGAATCGATGGATATACACTTGTGCCATCTTCAGATAATGAATATTATATATGCTAAATTAATACCTTTAAATGTTTCCAACAGCTAAGATGGAAATAAAAAAGGCAATATTTAAATAAATTTTGCAAACCATAACCGAAACATTATTTTTTTACTTTTTAAAGTGTATTTTATAATTATTCTGTTATAATAATTATATGAGTTTGACTCATTTTGAGGACCTACTTAAAGAAACCTTGAACAAGAAAATGATATATTATACACACACACACACACACACCACACAATAGAGCGCACCACACACACCACACAACAAGCTGCGCACACACACCACCCACAACACACACACAACACACACCACCCCAAACACACACACACACAGCGCGACACACACACAAACACACCACACACACACAAGGGGCGCGCACACACACACACACCACACACACACACAAAAACACAAACACACACACACAAACACACACACACAGACAGACGACAGACACACACACACACACAGACAGACAGACACACACGCGCGCACACACATACACACACACACACAAGACAAACACACAACACAACACACACACACACAACACACCCACACACACACGAACAGACAGACACACACGCAAACAAACAGACAGACACACACACGAGCGCACGGCACACACACACACACACACACACACAGAAAAAACAGACAGACACACACACACACACACATAGACAGACACACACACACACACAGACAGACAGACACACACACACCACACACACACACAAAAACACAAACAAACACAAACACACACACACAAACAGGTTTGTTTTTGTGAAAAGGAAACTTTTTGCTATTTCAGATTTTCAATACACTCCATTCTGTGTAATTTATAAGCATTTTGAAAAGTGTGACATGGGGTAATGTCCTGAAAAGTCACCTTTCTCCTTGTAATACCTATGTCATACCTTTGTCATTATAAAAATTTATGTCCTCATTGTCCAAAACCGCGCGCGCACACACACACACACACTCACTCTCTCTCCTCTCACACCACACACACACACACTCACTCTAGTACTTCCACACACACACAAAACACACACACTCACACACACACACACACACACACTCTCCTCACACACACACTCACACACACACAAAAAAACACACACACACACACACAGACACACAACACACACACACACAGACACAACACACACGCAGGTTTGTTTTAGTGAAAGAGGGGACACCAATAGGGTAATGGTTTTTATACTGTACAGACCGTATATTCTGTTGCCCTACACTAAACCTACACCTAAACCTACCCCTCACAGGAGACTTTTTGCTATTTCAGATTTTCAATACACTCCGTTCTGTGTGATTTATATGCGTTTTGAAAGTGGGGACATGGGGTAATGTCCTGAAAGTCACCTTCTCCTTGTAATACCTATACCTTTGTCATTATACAAATGTATGTCCTCATTTGTCACAAAAACGCGCCCGAAAACACACACACACACACACACACACCCCACACACACACACACACACACACACACACACACACACACACACAGACAGACACACACACACACACACAGACGGACCGCCGACAGACAGACACACAGACAGACACACACACACACACACAGACGACCAGACAAGAAGGACGACAGCCAGGACAGAAACACACACATCAAAACTAGACAGACGAGAACCCCACACACACAAACAAAGAGAAGACAGACAGACAGACAAGACACACACAGGACACAGACAGACACACTCATACACAGACACACGCAGGTTTGTTTTAGTGAAAAGAGGGGACATCCCATAGGCATAATGGTTTCTATACTGTACAAACCGTATATTCTATCGCCCTACACCAACCCTACCCCTAAACCTACCCCTTCACAGGAGACTTCTGCTATTTCAGATTTCACTACACTCCATTCTGTGTGATTTATAAGTGTTTTGAAAAGTGGGGACATGGGGTAATGTCCTGAAAAGTCACCTTCTCCTTGTAATACCTGTCATACCTTTGTCATTATACAAATTTATGTCCTCATTTGTCACAAAAACGCGCGCACACACACACACACACACACACACACACAGACAGGAAACAGACAACCACACACACACAGACAGAAAAACACACACACAGAGACGGGACAGACACAGACCAGGACACACAGACGAGACACACACACACACACACAGACAGACAGGACACACAAACACACACACACCAGACAGACAGACACACCACAGACACAGACACAGATCACACAGACAGACAGCACAACACACACACGACCAGACAGACAGACCACCACAACACACACACACACCCCCAAAACCCACACAACACACACACAAACACATCAAAGCAGACGACAGACAGGACAGGACAGACAGAAGACAGGACAGACAGACAGCCAGATACACAACAACACACACCACAACACACACACACAGACAGACAGACAGCCACACACACAGACCAGACAGACACACACACACACAGGACACCACACACACACACCAAACACAGAACACCACCCACACCTAGACAGGACACACACACACGCGCACAGACGACAGACACACAACAGGCTAGCCGCACGCACGCACGCACAGACAGACAGACACACAGACAGACACACGCACAGAGAGACACAGACACTCACACACACACACACAAACACAGACAGACAGACACACACACACCCAGACAGACAGACAGACACACACACACAGACACACACACACACATAGACAGACACACACACGCCGCCACAGACCGACACGCACGCAGCAGGACGGACGGACGGACGGACGCACGCACGCCGCACGCACGCACACGCAGACACAGACAGACGCACGCACGCACGCACGCACGCACGCACGCACAGACGAAGACAGTACAGACAGACAGACAGACACACACAACAGACAGACAGGCAAGCACGCAATCACGCACGCACCACCAGAAACAGACAGACAGACAGAAAGACAGACCGACAGACAGACAGACAGCAGACAGACAGACAACAGACAGGGACCGCAGACCAACACAACAAAACAGGACAGTACAGACAGACACTACACACACAGTTTTGTTTTTGTGAAAAGTGGGGACTCTCCCTAGGCGTAATGGTTTTTATACTCTACAGACCGTATATTCTATTGCCCTACACAAACCCTACCCCTCAACCTACCCCTCACAGGAGACTTTGTGCTATTTCAGATGTTCAATACACTCCATTCTGTATGATTTATAAGCATTTTTAAAAATGGGGACATGGGGTAATGTCCTGAAAAATCACCTTCTCCTTGTAATACCTGTCATACCTTTGTCCTTATACAAATTATGTCCTCATTTGTCACAAACACCCGAGACACACACAATCACATACACCAAACAGACAGACAGACAGACAGACGACGCACGCACGCCAGACAGACAGACAACGGCCAGCCCGCAAACAAGACAGGACAGGACAGAAGACAGGACAGGACAGACAGACAGACACACACAAACCACACACACAGACAGGACAAGAAAGACAACAGACAGACAGACAGACAGACAGACCCACACACACACACACACACCACACAAGACAGACAGACACACACACACAGAGAGACAGACAGACCACACACACACACCAACACACACACACACAACCACACGCGGAAGCAGACACACAAGCACACAGACGACCACACACACACACAAGACCAGACACAACAACACACAGACAGACAAACACGCACGCACGCACAGGGACAGACAGAAAGACAGACAGACACAGACACACACACAGACACAGACACAGACAGACACAGACAGACAGACACACACAAACACAGACAGACACGCACGCACGACAGACAGACAGGACAGACAGACAGACAGACAGACAACACAGACACGAACAAAAACACACACAAACAGACAGACAGGGACAGAAACACACACACACACCACACACACACAACACAGACAGACAGACAGACAGACACACACACGCACAGTCCTAATATTTTTTTCTCTTTCTATTTATTTTATTTTAATTGTTTTTGGCTTCAAAAAACTTTTCCTCTTTTAGATTTTCTCAAAACACTTTTAAAAAAGTTTTCTCGCTCTAATTTTTTTTCTTTCCCCAAAAACATTTATGTTCTGTAAAAAAAAAAAAAGGTAATTTTGAAGAGAACTTTTTTTTTGAAGACTAAAAAAGTTTTTGATGAGTTTTTTTTTTTAAGAGAGGAAAATGTTTTTTAGTTTTTTGAAGGGAAAAAGATTTCTGAGAACGTTTTTTGATGAGAAAAAAAGGTTTCCGAACAGAAAAGGTTTTGAAGAAAGTTTTGTTTTTGAACATTTTAAGAAAATCTGTTGTGGTTCAGGTCTTCCATACATACTTCCTCATAATTACATATCAACTAAAGCTTTATTTCAGATGTAAACCTGCCAGACATACAATTGATATCAAGACACTGAACACTTCAGACATGAAATAAAACATTCAAGAAGGAGTGAAAACTGAAGTACTTCTGAACAGATGAGTGGAAAAACACTGACCAGACCAAACACAGCTGGAACGAGCAAATAAGTGGCGTGTGGTCAAGTATGGTGACCCATGTGTAAATAAAACCCCACGAGCAACAAATCCCAGCGTTCCAGCACTTCTGAACCCTCACAGACCCACTAACACTATCTATCAGTGCCTGATGGTGTAACAGTAATAACCAGGCGTGAAACACTGAATGTACAGCTATAATTATATAGAGGCTCAGAATTTAGAAGGAACACGGAAACTTTGCCATTAACTTCATGCACGTTTCTATATTATAGATGAAAGGCACCTAGTGTCTGTCTGTTATAATGTGTTGACTGAAGATTTATTCTCTGAAAACAAGTCTTGTGCAGTTTAAAGCAAGTGTTTTAAGATGTGTTTTTCATTGCCCACTTGACAAGAGCTTGTTTAATGAGAATTCATATTCATAAGCACAAATCATTTAACATAATCAGGCAACAAGCTTAATGAAATGTGAACATTTTCATTTGTAGTAAATCAAAAACCTGCTAACATTATATACATAATGCATAATGTTGTTTTTTCAGTATTTTTGTCTTGTTTTCCAGTATAAATATATATATATACAGTGGTGTGAAAAAGTGTGGGCCCCCTTCCTGATTTCTTATTTTTTTGCATGTTTGTCACACTTTAATGTTTCAGATCATCAAACAAATTTAAATGTTAGTCAAAGATAACAAGTAAACACAACATGCAGTTTTTAAATGAAGGTTTTTATTGTTAAGGGAAAGCAAAATCCAAAACTACATGGCCCTGTGTGAAGAAGTGTTTGCCCCCCTGTTAAAACTGTGGTTTATCACACCTGAGTTCAATTTCTCTAGCCACACCCAGGCCTGATTACTGCCACACCTGTTCGCAATCAAGAAATCTCTTAAATAGGACCTGCCAGACAAAGTGAAGTAGACCAAAGATCCTCAAAAGCTAGACATCATAATGCCGAGATCCAAAGAAATTCAGAAAAAAATGAGAAAAAGTAATTGAGATCTACCAGTCTGGAAAAGGTTATAAAGCCATATCTAAAGCTTTGGGACTCCAGCGAACCACAGTGAGAGCCATTATTCACAAATGGCAAAAACATGGAACAGTGGAGAACCTTCCCAGGAGTGGCCGGCCGACCAAAATTACCCCAAGAGCACAGCGACGACTCATCCAAGAGGTCACAAAAGACCCCACAACAACATCCAAAGAACTGCAGGCCTCACTTGCCTCAGTTAAGGTCAGTGTTCATCGCTCCACCATAAGAAAGAGACTGGGCAAAAAATGGTCTGCATGGCAGAGTTCCAAGGCGAAAACCGCTGCTGAGCAAAAAGAACAAAAAGAACATAAAGGCTCGTCTCAGTTTTGCCAGAAAACATCTTGATGATCCCCACGACTTTTGGGAAAATACTCTGTGGACTGACGAGACAAAAGTTGAACTTTTTGGAAGGTGTGTGGCCCATTACGTCTGGCGTAAAAGTAACACTGCACTTCAGAAAAAGAACATCATACCAACAGTAAAATATGGTGGTGGTAGTGTGATGTTCTGGGACTGTTTTGCTGCTTCAGGACCTGGAAAAATTGCTGTGATAAATGGAACCATGAATTCAGCTGTTTACCAAACAATCCTGAAGGAGAATGTCCGGCCATCTGTCCGTGACCTCAAGCTGAAGCGAAATTGGGTTCTGCAGCAGGACAATGATCCAAAAAACCCACCAGCAAGTCCACCTCTGAAGCTGGAAAAACAAAATGAAGACGTTGGAGTGGCCTAGTCAAAGTCCTGACCTGAATCTTATTGAGATGCTGTAGCATGACCTTAAAAAGGCGGTTCATGCTCGAAAACCCTCCAATGTGGCTGAATTACAACAATTCTGCATAGATGAGTGGAACAAAATTCCTCCACAGCGCTGTAACAAACTCATTGCAAGTTACCGCAAACGCTTGATTGCAGTTGTTGCTACTAAGGGTGGCCCAACCAGTTATTAGTTTAGGGGGCAAACACTTTTTCACAAAGGCCCATGTAGTTTTGAATTTTGTTTTCCCATAATAATAAAAAAACCTTAATTTAAAAACTGCATGCTGTGTTCACTTGTTATCTTTTACTAATATTAAAATTAGTTTGATGATCTGAAACATTAAAGGGTGACAAACATGCAAAAAAAAATAAGAAATCAGGAAGGGCCAACACTTTTTTCCACCATGTATATATATATATCAAGTGGTAAGGCGAAAGTATTCAGACCCCTTTAAATTTTCACTCTTTGTTATATTGCAACCATCTGCTAAAATAATTTAAGTTAATTTTTTTCCCTCATTAATGTACACACAGCACCCCATAGTGACAGAAAAACACAGAATTGTTGACATTTTTGCAGATTTATTAAAAAGAAAAACTGAAATATCACATGGTCCTAAGTCTTCAGACCCTTTGCTGTGACACTCATATAATTTAACTCAGGTGCTGTCCATTTCTTTGATCATCCTTGAGATGGTTCTACACACCTTCATTTGAGTCCAACTGTGTCTGATTATACTGATTGGACTTGATTAGGAAAGCCAAACACCTGTCTATATAAGACCTTACAGCTCAAAGTGCATGTCAGAGCAAATGAGAATCATGAGGTCAAAAGGAACAGCCTGAAGAGCTCAGAGACAGAATTGTGGCAAGGCACAGATCTGGCCAAAGTTACAAAAAAAAATTCTGCTGCACTTAAAGTTCCTAAGAGCACAGTCGCCTCCATAATCCTTAAATGGAAGACAACCAGAACCCTTCCTAGAGCTGACCGTCCAGCCAAACTGAGCTATCGGGAGAGAAGAACCTTGGTGAGAGAGGTAAAAAAGAACCCAAAGATCACTGTGGCTGAACTCCAGAGATGCAGTCGGGAGATGGGAGAAAGATGTAGAAAGTCAACCATCACTGCAGCCCTCCACCAGTCGGGACTTTATAGCAGAGTGGCCCGACGGAAGCCTCTCATCAGTGCAAGACACATGAAAACCCGCACGGAGGACTCCAAGATGGTGAGAAATAAGATACTCTGGTCTGATGAGAACTTTTTGGCCTTACTTCTAAGCGGTATGTGTGGAGAGAACCAGGCACTGCTCATCACCTGTCCAATACAGTACCAACAGTGAAGCATGGTGGTGGCAGCCTCATGCTGTGGGGGTGTTTTTCAGCTCCAGGGACAGAACGACTGGTTGCAATCGAGGGAAAGATGAATGAGGCCAAGTACAGGGATATCCTGGACGAAAACTTCTCCAGAGTGCTCAGGACCTCAAACTGGGCCGAAGGTTTACCTTCCAACAAAACAATGACACTAAGCACACAGCTAAAATAACAAAGGAGTGGCTTCACAACAACTCTGTGACTGTTCTTGAGTGTCCCAGCCAGAGCCCTGACTTAAACCCAATTGAGCATCTCTGGAGAGACCTAAAAATGGCTGTCCACCAACGTTTACCATCCAACCTGACAGAACTGGAGAGGATCTGCAAGGAGGAATGGCAGAGGATCCCCAAATCCAGGTGTGAAAACTTGTTGCATCTTTCCCAAAAAGACTAATGGCTGTATTAGATCAAAAGGGTTCCACCCGTCTACTAAATCACAGCAAAGGGTTGAATACTTAGGACCATGTGATATTTCAGTTTTTCTTTTTTAATAAATCTGCAAAAATGTCAACAATTCTGTGTTTTTCTGTCAATATGGGGTGCTGTGTGTACATTAATGAGGAAAAAAAATTAACTGAAATGATTTTAGCAAATGGCTGCAATATAACAAAGAGTGAAAAATGTAAGGGGGTCTGAATACTTTCCGTACCCACTGTATATATAATTATCAAAATTTTGTGACTTTACACTTAAAACAAGAATTAAAATTTGCTAATGGGGTCAGAAAAATAAACATATATATGTACAAAAATAGACATGAATAAAAATAAATTTACTGGAGATAAAAAATTAATTAAAGTATTATGTTGTTGTTTTTTTGTGACTTTATGATTAAAACAAGATAAATATCTGCCAATGGGGTCAGAAAACAAAACAAAAAACTTCAATGTAAAGGGAAAACACTTATATCGCAAATATTTGTTCTTGTTTTAAGTGTAAAATCACTCAATTGTGATGGTCAAATATCATGTGATCTACGTGAATTATTTAGAGAAGCAGACCCTTTAAAATGCTATGGAGAAAGTCAAACAAGTGTCTAAAAAAGGAAAATAAACTAAAAAGACTGATGAAAAGAGTCTTGAACCAGCACTAACATATATTAAAATCAATGTATCATGTTTTATTGTAGGCTTATGTATTGCGTAAAATTTAGTATCACTTGCTGTACAATTTATATGAGATAATCTGTTCAGA
The DNA here is from genome assembly GCA_018155175.1 of Sinocyclocheilus anophthalmus. NCBI lineage: Eukaryota > Metazoa > Chordata > Actinopteri > Cypriniformes > Cyprinidae > Sinocyclocheilus > Sinocyclocheilus anophthalmus. The sequence goes on along the minus strand of JADLZN010009368.1, from coordinate 100,875 downwards.
GAATAGATGTTTCCCTATAGATTTATATGACAGCTGTGGCATGTTGAAGCTATTGGTTCTAAATGTGCAGGCGGTTGTTTCTTCGTGCTATATTGATTAATAATGATTAATAGACTAGTTTTATTACTTAACTATGGTACATGGCCTTCAGATATTCCAAAAGATGGCATAGATTAAATCATTAAGAGTTAGAAATAATCAATATCAATATCAGAACATGTTAAGTTAGATTGACTTCCCATGGCATGCTGAATTGGAACATTCTGTCATACTGTAGCCCATAAGTGCCTAAATAATATAAAATACATTATATCCTATGTAAAGTAATTGTTAACTATGATGTTACTTTATTGCACCGACTTTGCATAGATGGTAGCACAAAACACCATTTCACAAAAATTAATTTACAAGCAAACACACAAATAAATAAACCTTATGAGTGAGCGTGACCCATCTGGACGAATCAAATGAATGAATGACTCGATGACTTAATCATTAAGACATTTACCACCACCTACTGGCAGTTTTTGTTTATTATTTAGAGTATCGTTTCATTAGAGAAATAATTTCATATTTCCATAGTAATAATAATACATTATTAAAAGGAAAGTTCACCCACCCAAAAATGAAAATTGTGTCATCGTTTACTCACCCTCATGGTCCAAAAGAGTATGTAATACATTTTATGTTGAATCAAACCAAATATTTCTTGCTGAAGCTACTTTTTGTAAAGTCTGTTTGATGCTTTACACAACCATGACTTTAAATGATCTTTTGGGAGTCCTTTCTCAGCCAGATTTGATGTGTGCTTAATTAGATGAATAAATCGCCACAAAATGTAATTAATTAGATTAAAAGTTTTAATCGCTTACCAGCCTTAATATATATATATATAAAGACAAAAATGTGGAAGAATATAATTTTTTCAGTGTACTTCAGAATTACAGAAAAAATGATGCTTGTAAAATAGGATCAACTGTATTTGATTATTGTACAACATATCTGGTATTAAACATTAAAACAAGAACATGCACAAAAAAAAAAATCAGTCCCACCCGCTACATTTAAAACATTAAAAATAAAACTTTGATACTTAAGGTGAACAAAACAACCCCTTTCTAGAAAAAAACTAAAAGATTCCTCTCAGCATGATTGTTGGCTGATTATTATTGCTTTCAAATGAATATGAATTTCGTGAATTGCTTGGAGCGTCTAAACTTGTAATCAGCATAATAATCTCTAAGACACTCGATGTCTACAGGCTGTGCAGAAACACACACACACACACACACACGCGCACACGCACACGCACACTCGAACACACACACACACTCGAACACACGCACACACACAACAGGCACACAATGTAACACACACAAGCAGACAAACATATTTGGTCTTTAAAATAAAACGTTACATTCATTACAGCAGCTGTTTTCTGATTGGACGTCAGCGACTTTCTTAGAAACGTAAGACTCTGTATTTAAACTACATGGATAAATAAGTGTTCAAATCGTCAGGTTTGAGGTACATGTCCGCTAGTTACTGATGACTGAACGGCGACTTTGGTTTGAAATGGTCAGTGAATGTGTTTCTCTACAGATCGCTACGCCGCGCTGCTTTGGTGCTTCAGTGACCGTCGTGATGTGCTTGTCGTGTTCTTCCGCGTCAGCGCTGATCGTCTGTCATCACGGCGAGTTTGTCGGAGAACCCTTCAGACTGCTGAGAGCCGCGTGGATGCGGAAATGAAGACGAGACTCCATTGAATAGTCCTTATAATTCAACCTACAAACACACAAATACAGATTCATCAAGTATTGCTTAAATTATGTTGTGTTGATTTTCGAGCAGCTGCCTGTTTAAACTACTCAGAGGTGGTCAATATGACCAAAAATGAACCTCTTCTTTAAATGACGGTCTGATGCTTCTCGCAATAAGCACTGTTAAAATTGAATGATGAAATTCATTTCTCCACCAACTGTAATTATGTGTTAAATCAGACGAAGTGGTTTAATAAGGAATGCAATCATCTAGTGAAATACAAATTTTGAACACATTTTACTATATCATTTCTTTTGGCCCTTGAACTTGGCATGTGGGACAATGCACACCGTGCCATATTGTGCCATCTGCCCATTTCGTGCCTCCGTTTCTCGCCTGCCACAGAGAATGTGCTGAAGATGACCTTGATATTAAACTTACTGCACAAATGAAATCCAAATTGTGAGCACATTTTGCTGCACCAATCATTTCTTATGGATCCTTGAACTTGGCATGTGGGACAATGCACACCGTGTCATATTGCGCCATCATCCCATTTTGTGACACTATTTCTCAGCCACTTCAGAGGATGCGTTAAAGATGACATAAAGACTTGATATTAGAGTTACTGCACGAATGAGATCCAAATTTTGAGCACTTTTTTCCAATACCAGTTATTTTTTTGGACCCTTGAACTTGGCATGTGGGACAATGCACACTGAGCCATATTGCGCCATCAGCCCGATTCGTGGTTCTGTTTCTCAGCCGCTTGAAAGGAGGCATTTAAGAAGACATAATGCCTTTATACTAGAGTTACTGCTCTAACAAAATCCAAATTTTGAGCACTTTTTGCTGCACCAATCTTTTTTTATGAACCCTTAAACATGGCATGTGGGACAATGCACACTGAGCCGTATTGCACCATCAGCCCAATCTGCTGCACTATTTCTCAGCCGTTACAGAGGATGCATTAAAACAGACATAACAAATTAACACTAGAGTTACTGCTGTAACAAAATCCCAATTTTGAGCAAATATTTTCACATATGCCAAGTTCAAAGACCAATTTAAAAAACTGCTCAAAGCTTGGATTTCATAGGGCAGCAACTCCAGTAAACTCCTTTTATATTTCACTTCATTCAATTGCAACAGCGCATATATTGTGTGCAGCACCACAGACTTAAGGAAGTGTGTTATTTAAGAGATATCACTATGAAAGCTTTAAGTTCTCATTTATTTCAGAAGGGACATGTACACGTATGAAAGCGCACTCACTTGGCCTCCTCGATGAAGCGCGTGGCTTTGATGTAATCGCCCTGCTGCTTGTAGAGTAAACCCAGCTCAAAGAGGGTGAAGGGGATCAGATAGTGATCGTAACGGATGTGCTTCTCACTGTGAACACACCAAGTCATCATCGAACCTACAGCTGATCCACATCACGGCAACAAGCCAGTCGAGTGACTTACAGTCACTTTACCGTAACTTAAAAACAAATGTTTACCTGCTCAGCACCGTGGAAAAGCAGAGCTTCAGCTGCAGGTAAATCGGCCCAAGGAGCTAAAAACACAAACCCTTCAACATCTGAACCAGACACTGATCATCAGGATGGAACTCAGAGGGGTCTGAAACACACACACACACACACACACACAACACCAAACACACCAAGCGTTTGTTCTGTAATCTCAGTGGGAGAACTTGGCATGGAACTTTAGAGTGATGACGAAATCCATAAACGCAACCCCTTCAGAAAACCTTTTTTGCATTTTAAATGAATTAAAACACATTGATTGAATTAAATATTTATTAAATCCAGCTCCTGTGTTTCTACAAAATAAAAGGCTTAAGGCTTTATGTTGGAAAATGAGAATTAAGACCAATACTTTAAAGCCACAAATATAGTATGTAATTTTATTTATACTTTTTATAATTATGTATGCCAGATTAATTTTTTCTTAAATAGATTGTTAATTTTACAGTGAAAAATTCTATTAGTTGTAATTTAGTTTGTTTTAATAATTTTATTAGTAATAATAATAGTAATATATATTAGAAAAATTTGGTTCCAACAAACCGCCGTTAAACACAGTTATAAATAAAGAGGGAGAAGTTGCCAAACAATGTCAGAATTAGCTCTTTGCGCTGTGGTGTGGGTGTGTGTGTTGTCTTCCACTGGGATCGTGCGTAGCTTGCCTCCTCTGCTCTCTCGATGGGGATCAGTAAGATTCTCAGTGGCATCAGGCACGTTTAACAAACTATAGTGAAGGCAGTTTAAACACATAAAATCACTTTCCTGTCCCCCGGAGGAAGAACCCACCAAGATGCAATTCATCCTCCTCTCTCATTACACGTGTGTGTGTGGTGTGGTGGTGTGTGTGTGTGTGTGTGAGTTTTGTGAGAGTGTGTGAGTGTGAGTGTGTGTGTTGAGAGTGTGTGTCGTGAGTGTGTGTGTGTGTGTGTGTGTGTGCACGAGTGTGTGTGTGTGTGCGAGTGAGTGTGTGTGTGGGTGAGTGTGAGAGAGTGAGAGAGTGTGTGTGTGTGTGTGTGGTGTGTGTGTGTGCGGAAGTGGTGTGTGCAAGGGGGTGCGGTGAGTGTATGTGGTTAGGAGTGTGTATGTGTGGAGTGGGTATGTGTGAGAGTTGTGTGAGTGTGCGAGGGAGAGTGAGTGTGTGGTTCTGTGAAAGAGCTGGGTGTGGTGTGGGTCTGTGTGAGAGAGAAGGTGTGTGTAGGTGTTGTGTGTGTTGGTGTAGACATGTGTGGTGTGTGTGTGTGTCTGTGTGAGAGTGTGTGCGTGAGTGTGTGAGCGTGTGTGTGTGTGTGTCTGTGTGGAGAGTGGTGTGTGTGTGTGGTGTGTGAGAGTGTGTGTGTGGTGTCTGTGGGTGGTGTGTGTGGTGTCTGTGTTGTGAGAGAGTGTGTGTGTGTGTCTGTGTGGAGGACGAGAGTGTGTGCGGTGTGTTGTGTTGTGCTGTGTGAGAGAGGTGTGTGTGTTTTTGTGTGTGTGTGAGAGAGAGTGTGTGGTGTGGTGTGTGTGTGTGAGAGTGTGAGTGAGAGTGAGTGTGTGTGTCTGTGAGTGTGTGTGTGTGTAGAGGGTGTGGGCCTGTGTGCGGTCTGTGTCGTGAAGTGTGTGTGTGTGTGTTGTGCGTGTGTGTGTGTGTGTGTGTGTGGGTGTGTGTGTCTGTCTGTCTGTGTGAGTGTGTGTGTGTGTGTGTGGTGGTGGTGTGTGTGTGGGTGTGTGAGAGAGAGAGCACCAGCGCAGGAAATCACCAAGTTAACGGGTGCACGGCTGATGAGTAGCTGAGGGATTTCCTGATGGGCAAAAACTTCTCCATCGGGGATGGAAATTTCCGCGGCCACAATCGCTGCTCAGTCCTCCACCTTGCCTAACAGGGGACACCACCACGCAGAAAGTTCAGCTCAGCAAACGAGGAACTGACCTGAGAATCAGAAGGGCGGACTCCCCTGAGCCTCCACACGTCCTCTCCGCTCGTCTCAGCTCCCCTCAGGACATTCAATGCTTCGGATGAGCAGCTTCTGATAAAAACAAGGGGGACGGTGAGTGGCCTGCGACGCCAGCAACACGGAGTCAGATTTTGTCCTTACAGTGCTTACACTAAAGCGCGCCAGAGTTGCTATTTTTTACATAATTGCGATTTACATTGTATAATATTTTGTTCTTCAGTTTATATTTTAAACATTACATTTTAATTTGAAGTGTAAGTACTTTTGTTTGGTGTTTTTTTGTTGATATACAAACTTTTATATTTTTTATTTTCACGTTTCAGCTATTTTAAGTGACCCTCAAATCAAATAAAAAAGAAGGAAATTGCCCTTATAATATGGAACATTCTACTTTATAGTGTCATAGTTTTGATAAATTTTATATTTATCATATAGTGTGTTTTATGAGTAAGGGTGTATTTTTTCAAGTAACCCAACAATTTTTTATTTTTATACTTATAGTTTTTTCTAATTTATTTTAAATAAATAATTTATTATACGTCATTTAGAATATACAAGCAAAAATCACCCCAATATGAAACCAAATTATACTATATATAGATTATTATAAGATCTATAACATTATATTTAGTACTTTTTTTCCCAAAAAACACTAATCATCCCTACTTAAAATCAAATAACATCTTCTAATATATTATAAATTTTTCTACTAAATGTAGTAAAAAAATTCTACAATTTATTTATTTATTTTCACAAAAATATAATTATTGAATATACACTGTTGATACAGTTACTATTTTTTTTTTTGTTTTATTGGATGTTTTTTGCTTTTGGATCTTTTCGATCCTATAATTTCTGTCTAGGACTAATTGTGGTGGACGGGCACTCATATTTTAGGCAGCTGTAGTTATACCAAGCCTGTATTTAGGTTTAGGAGATATTTTTTTGTATTTATGGCATGTTATCGTTTGGAATTTTTACTAAAAGGTCGTAATCACTCGCCGTCGCCAACAAGATTGTAGGCCTTTTCAACTCCAAGAACGTTTAACAGGGGTTCACACCAAAAACCCAGATCTAGTCACCTTACTTTATACAATACAGATCGCTTCAAGCAGCTTCACATTAACAAACAGGAAAATAATAGTATTAATGTTATGAAATTCATTAGTTATGAATCAAACTCAGTCATTATTCAGATCAGTTCAGCACTGTTTTTAACTGATAGAGGCAGTGCAGTTCAATCAATGATATTAGTGAATATGAGGTGTGATTTGTGTGTGTTACTTTAGACCAGCGGCTCTCTCGGCACAGCAGGTCTGCGTATCGATACGCGTCTCTCCACTGCTGCTGGAACGAGTGACACCACATCAGCTCCCAATAACACAGATGATGGATCTGACGCCACTGCTGCTGCGCGAGATAACTCCTGGAACGTCCCACCAGCGCCTGACACAACACACCACACCACAGCACAACACAACACAACACACCACACCACAACACAACACACACAAACACACACACACAAACACACACACACACATATTATACTGATTTCTGAAGATCATTTGACACTGAAGACTGGAGGAATGATGCTGAAAATACAGCTGCGCATCACAGAAATACATTACGTTTAACCAGAGATCAAGCATAGACACAGCCTGTTTTACATGATCATAATATTTCACTATTTTTACTGTATTGTTGATGAAATAAAGGCAGCCTTGCTGCGCAGAAGAGACTTTTTTCTTTATAAATAACGGATAGGCAAAAGTGGGAAGTTCCATCATTACACATGTCCTCACTTCTCAAAGTTTACCCTCAGTAAGGGCAATGCGACAAGCGAGTTTAAAACCAGGATAAATTGGAAGCCTGGGGAAAAAACCATTGACATGTCATTGGAGTACGCTACTAAGATTTATTTTGAAGGAGTCATGATCATTTCATTTATGGAAACATAGCTTAAACACAACAAAACTAACAGATATTAGTTTGTTGTAATATGCGTGGAAGTAAAAAATTACCATCGTGTGTGTGGTGTTGTGAGAGAGAGAGTGAGGTGAGTGAGGAGTGAGTGAGTTGTGTGTGAGAGTGGCAGTGATGATAGAGTGATAGTGAGTGAGGGGGTGGTGTGTGAGAGTGAGGTAGAGGAGTGATGTGTGGGTGTGTGTGTGTGTGTGTGGTGAGTGAGTGAGTGATTAGAGTGAGTGAGTGAGTGGTGTGTGTGTGAGTGAGTGATGTGAGTGTGTGAGTGAGTGTGTGAGAGGGTTGGAGCGAGGGGTGTGTGTGTGTGTATGTGAGTGGTGATAGAAGTGGAGTGTGTGTGTGGTGTGTGATGTGTTGTTGTGGAGTAGAAGTGGTGAGTGAAGTGAGTGATTAGAGGAGTTGAGTGTGACGCGAGGTGGTGTGGTGGAGTGGAGGAGTGAGGAGCGAGTATGTGTGTGTGTGTGTGTGGGGTGAGTGAGTGAGTGATTAGAGGAGTGGTGTGTGTGAGTGAGGGAGTGATAGAGTGTGTGATGTGTGTGATGTGTGTGTGTGTAATTGTGAGTGAGTGATAGAGTGTGTGTGTGTGAGAAGAGGTGAGTGAGGTGAGTGAGTGAAGTGATAGAGTGAGTGAGTGTGAGCGAGTGTGTGTGTGTGTGTGTGTGAGTGGAGTGGTGAGTGGAGTGATGTGATTAGGGAGTGAGTGAGGAGTGATAGAGTGAGGTGAGTGTGAGCGAGTGGTGTGTGGTTATGTGAGTGAGTTATAGAGTGGGAGTGTGTGTGTGGAGATAGAGTGGAGTGAGTGAAGTGTAGGTGATCAGGAAAGTGAGTGAGTGTGAGCGATTGTGTGTGTGTGGGTGTGTGTGAGTGGGAGTGTGTGTGTGTGTGTGTGTGGTTTGTGTGTGTGTGGTTTGTGTGTGTGTGTGTGTGTGTGTGTGAGTGAGTGTGTGTGTGAGTGAGTGAGTGAGTGAGTGAGTGTGTGTGAGACTGTGTGTGTGAGTGTGAGAGAGGAGCAGTGACGTGCGAGTGAGTGAGTGTGTGTGTGTGAGAGTGTGTGTGTTTTCAGGTTCTCACCCGTGGAAATCGCTCTATGTAGGGCTCTAATAAAGCCTCGGCCTCCACCAGATTCCCTTCACCAGTGCCTTAAAAACACAGAGTATAAGGACAAACTATTTAAATCACAGTCAAGTTTTAAAGATAAATTGCAATAAAATTTTCCCCCCAAATCGCTCAGCCCTACTCAGTCGATTACAGTACGATACCCTGTTTTCCTGTAACCGTTTCCTGAGTCAGGACGTGTATGATGTCTGTGCGGGTTATTAAAGGTGTGTTGTATGTTTCCAGCATGCTTACCCAGAATCAGACTGACGTAAGTGTGGTAGAAGAGCAGTAGAAGGCAGCGGTCAGCCAACCCACAGGACGGATATCGGAGACCTGTGACTGCCGAGGCGGCCTTCCCGGCAGCGCGGACAAACGAAGTCATGCAGGGGGGGGACACCAACAGCCGTTACTGTGAGTGAGGTGTGTGTGTGTGTGTGCGGGAAGTGAGGAGTGATGTGAGGGAGTGATTGAGGGAGTGAGTGAGGGAGTGTGGGTTGAGAGGAGAGAAGAGAGGGTGTGTCGTGAGAGAGCGTGTGTTGTGATTGAGGAGAGGGAGAGAGAGTGGTGTGTGTGTAGGGAGAGTGCGTGTTGTGGGTGTATGTGGGTTGTGGTGGTGTGAGAGTGTGGGAGAGTGTGTGGGTGTGTGTGTGTGTGTGTGTGGTGTGTGAGTGAGAGAGAGAGTGTGTGAGAGAGAGAGAGCGTGGGTGTTGTGTGAGAGGAGAGGGAGAGAGCGAGAGTGTGTGTGTGTGAATGTGAGCGAGAGTGTGTGTGTGTGTGGTGTGTGTGTGTGAGAGTGTGTGTGTGTGAGTGTGTGTGGTGTGTGTGTGTGTGGAGTGTGTGTGTGTGAGAGAGAGAGAAATATCTGAGTGAGTGTGTGTGTGTGTGAGAGGGTGTGTGTGAGTGAGTGTTAGTGTGTGTTGAGAGAGAGAGAAGGTTGCTGGGTGTGTGTGAGAGAGGAGTGTGTGTTTGTTTGTGTGTGAGAGAGAGAGAGAGTGTGTTGTGTGTGAGAGAGAGAGAGAGAGGGGGAGTGTGTGAGAGAGAGAGAGGTGTGTTGTGGGTGAGGTGAGTGTGTGTGTGTGCGTAGTGAGAGAGAGAGATGGTGTTTTTGAGGGAGGAGAGAGGGGGTGTGGGTGACGTGCGTGAGTGTGTGGAGAGAGAGGAGAGGAGTGGTGTGTGTGAGAGAGGAGGAGTGGGTTGTGGTATGTGTGTGAAAGGGGAGTTGGTGTGTGTGTGTGAGAGGGAGGAGTGTGTGGTTACGTGCGCGTTTTTGGGACAAATGAGGACATAAATTTGTATAATGACAAAGTATGACATAGGTATTACAAGGAGAAGGACATTTCAGGACATTACCCCATGTCCCCACTTTTCAAAACGATTATAAATCACACAGAATGGAGTGTATTGAAAATTTGAAATAGCAGAAGCAGGAGAAAAGTCTCCTGTGAGGGGTAGGTTAGGGGTAGGGTTGGTGTAGGGCAAAATAATATACGGTCTGTACAGTATAAAAAAACATTACGCCTATGGAGAGTCCACACTTTTCACAAAAACAAACCTGTGGGTGTGTGTGTGTGAGAGAGAGGGAGTGTGTGTATGTGTGTGATCTGAAGTGTGTGTCGCTCACTCTGTTCCCTGAGAAGCCAATAAACTCCAGCAGTCGAAGGATTCGTGCAGGTAGTAAAGACAGCATCTGACACACAGGACACAAAACAGCAACTAAACACTTACAGCTTCATCCGCTGATGTAAACACAGTCAACAGTGAAGTTGGTAACAGTTATTATTAACGATGACTCTAGGGTTAATCGCACACGTCCTGTCTCACTGACTGACCAGGTTGAAGGAGCCAATCCCCAGCTTGACTCCGCCCTCAAACTGTCTGAAGGCCGCGCTGTCTCAGCCCCACAATCCTGCGGACATTGTTAAACGACCTTGGCAGTCTCTAAAAAAAAAAAACGGAACTAATTGTAAACATTACCTTATAGATATGTATAACTTATATTAAAAAAGAAAATAAATAAAGATAAATAATAAGCAAATTTATTGCCTAACGTAAATATTAGGGCTTTGGGAACGATCACGCTAATCTGCCCGATTTCAAATTAATACTGTCCGGATACTTGTTTGCCGATTCCAAGAATATATTTGCGATAATTGAGTATTGCGCGTCCAATTAAATGTATTGTGATTTTGTTTGGCTTTATAAAGGACGTTTAGACAATGGAAAAGTACTTGATTCAACCCTTAACGGGCCTTGTAAATGAGTGCAGATTAACAAAAAAAACCAATGATTAACATCTTCTGAAAACTTGTATTGCAGGGGAGCATAACAATTACCACAGTGGGGGGACCATACTTAAGATACCTTGAAAGATTATGTGTATCGTTAGGTCGATGCGTTTACATTGGGACCTGGGCCTCAGATGCAAACAACTTGAAAAAAGTTTACAAAAAGTGTGGCCCAAATGGCCCATGTTTTGAGCCCATAGGTCAATGCCATCAGGGGCTCTCCTGGGAGAGGTCCTTATTTCAGGTCATCTGGGGTACACTACAGGGCTCTTCATGGGGTGTATTGTAGTGTTGAGCACTTTGTTGACGTGTTGCTCCTGTAATTGTTAAGACATAGAAGGGACAGAAGTTTTTTAAAACTGACAAAGTGAAGAGGAGTATGAGGAAGATGGTGAACGACGATCTTGCACAGTAAAAAAGGTGGTAAATAAATATGTTCCATACAGAACATATCAACCAGCTACACCAGAGCAAGTTGATAAATGGTCGAAAGAATTGTCAGATGTGTACAAGCAACCACGAAAAGTTTGGCAATTTCTTCAAAGCTTGCAGAAAATCTACAATTTACATTCACTAGACGGTGTGATGATTGTTAATGTGAACTTAAGAGACAATGACCAAAAGAGACTAACAGAAAGTGTTGAAAGAAGGATTGGTGAGTCTCAAGAAAACATTGAGGCTGGATGGGAAGCTGTACAAACCTTCTTGTTTGAACTGAAACCTGCAGAGGTTAATTGGTCTAAAATTACCTCTTGCATGCAGAAGACAGGAGAAAGTATTGCAGAGTTTGAAGAACGCTTCAGACAAACGTGGACGGCACATGCTGGTATGAACAACAACATTGAAGATCTCAATAAAGATACTAGCATGCCTCTTAAAACCACATTTGTGAATGGACTGAAACCTGAGATTTCTAAAACCCTTAAAATCAAGTATGATGACTGGGACAGCACTGGACCAATATTTATGCAGATTGTTGAATGGTCAGCAAAGATTGAAAGAACACAGGAAGAAAATCTCAGAGCTTTGCAATCCAAAACCTTGTCATACAACAACAGGACAATGGGGTATGAAGAAAGTGAATATCAGAGACACTCAAAAGCAAAAACTCAGGGAAGATGCAGACATTGCAACGAGGAAGGACACTGGGTTCGTGATTGCAAGCTGAGTTTGAGACATCAAAGTGATGATGAGGACAACCTGTTGAAGAGGTTTCAGAAGTTGACAGCCAAACAAAAACAGACTCTGCTAAATGCTGTGGAGCCGCAGGGAAACTGAAGAACCTCTCTCTGAAGCACCAGCTAGCGACATCTCATCCAAAAGCTGATGGACTCCATGTGTATGCAAACAAGACAAGTGAAGACACCATACATAAGGGAAAAGCATACAAAGAAACCTCAACAACTGAAGCCAAAGATGATGTCCTAGTAGGCAGTGCTGCTAAACAAGCCGTAAAGGAGAGAGGTGAACATACAGCGGCATTAAGACAACTTCAGCAAGACCCACAAACAGTTTTGCATAGTAAATTTATTCAAATTGAAGTGTCCAGAAAACAATCGTCATTGTTAATGGAAGATGGAAAAAAAACTGCATGATGACAACCAATGCATTAAGGAAAACCACAAGGAAAATGGACTATGGCCTTCTGAACATGTCACAGGCCAGCCCATGTCCAATGAAAATCTAACATCTGACAAGACTACAAGGCGGGGGGCCATGGTATGTGCCCAACAACTGGGGAAAGATAGAAGAAAAAAAACTCATTGCGCCACAACAAGAATAAAGGTGGGAAAGAACAATGTTAGAGGATCTTTTAGTAACCTGATGCCGGCAGTTAAGGCGCAGAGAAACAATGAGTGGATTGATGTGAACTTTGCCCTAGAGATGAGGGATTAGATGGCAAGTATAGTGTTTTGCAGAGTCCAGATATGCGGGGGGGGGGGCTAGGTTAGGCCTCTAGCTTGTCGCCTGAGGACGAAAGCATGAAAATTTGTGTCCTGCCAACATTAATAGGGACAGTTTTACTGGTATTCGGCATATTTGTTTTTTAAAATCTTTTCTTTGGAAAGATCATTTACTTTTTTCTTGTGTGTGATGGCAGGTGTTCCAGAGGGGATGAGCAAAGACATTCCAACGCCTTGACCAAAACGCACTGGCCACCTAGTTATGATGTGACATGCCTGCTGACATCACAGAACACAACGACATCAGACACTTCCACAATCCAACTTAAACTAAAAAAGGAATTAGGCATTTTCAGAAATGCAAACCTCACCATAACTCGTAGTCTGTCTCTTCAAGTAACAGGCGGCCTTTATGCAGAACTCTGTATTCATGATGGATGAAAAAGTATGTTTGGTGATTAAAAAATGATCAAAGGGGGGGTTGAAAGATTATGTGTATCTTAGTCAGTATGCGTTTACATTGGACGTGGGGCATAGATGCAATCAACTGAAAATGTTTACAAAATGTGTGGCCCAAATGGCCAGTTTTAGCCCAGAGGTCAATGCATCCATGGGCTCTCCATGGGAGAGTCCTATCAGGTCATCATGGGGGTACACTACAGTGGCTCTCCAGAGGTGGTATTGTTGTTGGGAGCACATTTGTACAGTATAAAGGTCGGTCTACAGCCAGCAAGTTAGTTAGATTGTTTTGAAGGAAGATATGTAACATCACTCGCTGAAGAACTGATACATCGCTTACACCATTCAATAAATTATTCTTCCCCCCAAGAACTTGGTCAAGGCTTACGTATTGTAGCCATAGAAAATCTGTATATTGGAGAGCCATTTAGGGCGGTGAACGTGGCAGAGATTTTATAATAAACTACGTGCATGCAATACCGTGGTCAGTTAAGTCATGAAGTTACCAAAAAGGCGATTAAAGCTGCCTTAAAACTGCGCATGCATGTAATATATTTTATAGGAGTCACATTTAAGAACATGTCTCTGAAAACTGTCCTGGAGCAGCAGCACTGTCTCCCTCATCTAACACACCCAATTTAACTCGTCAGCTCATTATTTATTTTAGCACTTCTGTCAGTGAATACGCAGCCTGCAAAACACTAAAATAAATATTTAAGAAATAATACAGTTAAACAAGAAATTAGCCTAAATAAGAAAGTTAAATACACACTGTCTACAGGACGCGAGCTGCGCGACAAAATACTATAAAACTCATTATAATAAGTGATGCTACACTGGATGTGGCACGACACGACAAATCCCCGTTCTATTTATGAAGGTGCAGAAAGAATTCTCAAAGAGGTTTGATCCTCTGCCTCTGTCATGGTTTTGCTTTCTCGCGCCGGCTTGAAACGTATACGACGTCATCTAATACAGCAGCGACATCAAAGCACCGCGAGAGCTACAGAGAGCAGATGGCTCCGCATGCTTTCGAATCGCTCTCGCGGCTGCTTCAAGTCGAACACACCTATACATTTCACCCTCTGTTGGACTAAAAGCGCCAACTTCTCCCAACCACCTCTTAGGAAAAGTTAAATAATTTAATATAAATCGATTCTGAGTTTTTAAAAGAATCGCGATAGTTAGGTGAATCGATTTTTTTCTCCCACCCCTAGTACATATATGTGCAATATGCAATATAATAATAATTATTCATATAAATAATATAATAAATCATTACTAATACTAATTCTCTGCATGTGGATATAAATGAAAATTAATATTGGGGGTGGATATTACATTGCATGTTCTAATCTATATTGTGTCTCTTGGTACTGAACATTTTTTTAGTATATATTTTTGAATTGTTGCTTATATGCAATAACATTACAAACACAATATTTTTTAAGATAACAGATTATATAATATTTTTGATACAGGCAACAGGAGGGAATTCTTGATTTCAGACTCACTTGTAGATTTGATAACTTGTGCGTATTTTGATTCCTCCTTTAATAAAACTGATCATGTTTTCATCCTGAAATACAGAAAACGGTGATGAATGAGATTGTGTCTTTGTATATTTCTCTTATATTTTACCTTATTTAATGCTGATTAATAAAAACAATTAGGGTTCACTGACCTGCACGAATGTCAGCGTGGCTTTCTGCAGCAAACACTCAGCGTAGGCAGATATCCGCATGCATGCTCGTCTACACCAACACAACACACACACACGCAGCACGCACGCATGCCACACACACACACACTCACACACATACAAACACACACACACACACACCCACACCACACACACACCCACACACACACACACGCACACCACACACACACTCATAAGCATGCATGCACGCACAACACCACACCACCACACACAACAACCACAACACCCACGGCATGCACGCAACACAACCACACAACACAACACACGCACACACGCAAAAACACGCCACACAACACACCACGCACGCACACACACGCGAACACACAAAACCACACACGCACCCACGCACGCACGCACGCACACACACACACACACACACACACACACACACACACACACACACACACACAACACACAAAACACACCCGAGTAAGAACTCGACACAAAACAATTCAGACTAGGGGGTGTGCGATATATATCGTCTGCAATAATATCGTAATTGTGTTTTAACGATGTGCGATTTGACATTAACGAGTATTTTGCAAAAACCATTCAAAACACACCTACAGAGCGCACGACAAATTACGTGAAGTCTAGACTAGTGTGTGTGCGCGTTTAGTGTGTGTTCTTTCACTGCATGATTCAATGTAACAAATGCATTTAGAATGATCACAAAACTCAAGATACTGGACAGAAAATTTATATATTTATATAATCTCATATAGTTAATCAATATCGTTTCAATGAATGGCTCACTTATTACCAGTGAATTGGCTGCCACCTACTGCGGTTTAATATCACATGTAAAGTTTAAAATTTTACATCTTGCAGTATTCAAGTTTTATGTAATATATCACAACTTTAGTGATGCATTTGCAATGAATGTTAAATGCATTCATGTCTGTGTGTGAAACACCATCTAAAGAACTTAGACGCGAGAGCTTCTGTGTTTCCTCTGCATTGCAAAGATTTATTTTGTTGATACTGATTTCATTTGTTTGGTTACAGCCCAAATGTCTTTTATTTTAATTGACTGATTAAATGTAAGAATTGGACTCAAAAGATGATGCACACTTTAGAAAAATGGCTTTATAAAGGTAAAAATGCCCATAAAAGGTAAAAATCGATTTAAACTTATTGTAAAAGATTCATTTGTGAAAACTGACCAGCACACAGAATATGAAGAATATAAACATTTTT
>JADLZN010009368.1:77500-80000 GCA_018155175.1 Sinocyclocheilus anophthalmus | reverse complement strand
GACAAACTGCAAAGGAAACAGCAGCACTTAAAAGAACAAAACGATGCACTAACCTACAATTACATAATCTCACAAAAACGGCTTAAAAGATCTTCATAATGTTTTGATTTTGTAGCAGGGAGTCAAACACACACACACACTCTCTCTCTCTCTCTCTCACACACACACACACACACATCTCATCATCTCTCCCCTTCCCCCTCTCACACTGCACACACACACACGCTTTCCTCTCTTCCTCTTCTCTCTCACACAGCACCAGTACCCACACACACACTCTCTCTCTCCTCTCTCTCTCTCTCACACACACACACACAAACACACACAAACACACACACCACTCTCTCCTTCTCGCTCCTCAACCCCCACAACACACACACCTCTCCTCTCTCTCTCTCACACAACAACAAAAAAAAACACACACACACACAACCTCTCTCTCCTCTTCTTTCCTCGTCACGACCACACAGCGAACATGCCGCACTCTCTCTCTCTCGCTATCACACACACAGCCACACACACACTCTCTCATGCACACACACACACACACACACCACACACACACCCTCTCTCTCTCTCCTTCCTTGTGCCACCCCCCTCTCTCTCTCCACACACACCCACACTACCACGTCTCTCTCCCTCTCATCTCTCACACCCACACACATCAGCCACTCATCCTCATCGTCTCTT
The DNA here is from genome assembly GCA_018155175.1 of Sinocyclocheilus anophthalmus. Taxonomy (NCBI): domain Eukaryota; kingdom Metazoa; phylum Chordata; class Actinopteri; order Cypriniformes; family Cyprinidae; genus Sinocyclocheilus; species Sinocyclocheilus anophthalmus. The sequence goes on along the minus strand of JADLZN010009368.1, from coordinate 79,310 downwards.
CTCTCTCTCCCACACACACCCCACACTCCCTCTCCCCCCCACCTCTCTCCTCACACCCACCACACAACTACTCTCCCGCCCCCTTCTTCGCTTTCACACACAATGCTACATGAACGCACAACACCACTCTCCTTCGCTCTCTCTCTCTCTCCGCACACACACACACACCCCACACACCCACCACTCTCTCTCTCTCTCTCTCTCTCACACAGGAGGAACCACACAACACACGCTCTCTCTCTCTCTCAACACACACACTCATGCTAGCACTCCACACACACAACTCTCTCACACACCACACACACACACACTCTCACACTCACACACACCACACACTCTCTCTCTCTCTCTATCTCTCTCACACACACACACTCACACGTTGTCTCTCTCTCACACACACACACACCAACACACACTCTCTCACACACACACACACACTCACTCACTCACAGACACACACACTCACTCACTCACTCTCATTCACTCACTCACACACTCTCATTCACTCACACACACTCACTCTCACACAGCACACACACACACACACACACACTCACTCCACACACACACACACACTCACACTCTCTCACACACACACACACCCTCACGCACAACACCTCACTCACACACACTCACACACACACTCCTCACACACACACACACACACGCACACTCTCTCTCTCTCTCTCTCTCACACCACACACACACACACACACCACTCTCTCTTCCTCTCTCTCTCATCTCACAACACACACAACACACTCTCTCGTCTCTCACACACACACTCACCATTCACTCACACACACACACCTCTCTCCCACACACACCACACACACCACACACACACACTCTCTCTCTCTCTCCATCGTCACACCTGTACACACACTCCGCTCACTCACCTTGTCACACACACCACATCCACACTGCTCTCTCCACCAACACACCACTCACCACTCACACAACAGACACATACACTCTCACATCACTCACTCACTCACATCCATACCATTCAGCTCATCTACCCACACTCACTCTCTCCACGCACCAGCGTCTCTACACCCACACACACACGCATACATATTAGACACTCACGTCACATATCACACACACACACTCACCCTCCTCACTACCGACCACACCAACCCTTCATCTCTCTCTCTCTCACACACACACACGCCACACACACACACACACACACACCACCACACTCTCTCTCTCTTCTCATCTCTCCTCACACACACACACACACTCTCTCTCTCTACACACACACACTCACTCAATCACACCACACAACCTCCCTCACACAAACACACACCACAAACACACACACACATACACACACACACACCACCACACACACACACACACCACACACACACACTCACCACGCACTCTCACTCACTCACTCTCTCACAACACGCCCCAGTCTCTTTCATCACACACGGTCACTTCTCAAACACATACATACACACAAACACACACTCCTCACACACACACACAGACACACACATCACACACACACACAACACACCAAACACACACACACACACACACACCCACACACACACACACACACTCACATCACTCACTCACTCACTCACTCTCTCACACACTCCACTCACTCTCTCACACACACACTCACACACACACACACACACTCACTCACACAAACACTCACTCACACACACACACACACACCACACTCTCACACACACACACACCACCTCGCTCTCACTCACTCCTCAGTCACAACGTCACTCACTCACTCACTCCACAGACACACCCTCTCCGTCACTCACGTCACACACAC
>JADLZN010009368.1:22500-75000 GCA_018155175.1 Sinocyclocheilus anophthalmus | reverse complement strand
AGATCACTGGCTCAAACACACACCCACACACACACGTTCTCATGAACGAGCATAATTATTTGTCCAATTCAACAACACCACTATCTGCAGTGGAAAAGCGACAAGGTCATGAGACGTCACTGGATCTGCTGTGCGCACACACACACACACACACACTCAGTGCCTCGGGTGTTTATCAATAAATAAACGTTATACAGCGCTGAGAGACACACACACACACACATGCTTTAAAAGCCTTTCATCAGATGATCTCAAAACACACAGCGCCATTACGAGTGTGTGTGTGTTTTTAGGATAAGTGGATACCAATCCACAACGGCAGGCTGAAGCACCTGGTTGCCATGGAAACATTTCTGTGAGGTGACAGTATTAGATAAGAAATGACGTGCTACGGCACTGACACGTTTTATTAGACTTTTTCTGTTATTAAAATGACCATAACAACAGTAGTTACGATGGTAACTATGGTATTGCCATGGCCTTTTACCATGGAAACACCAGTTATGATGGTAACCATGGTATTACCATAACAACAGACCATAGAAACACCAGTTATGATGGTAACCATGGTATTACCATAACAACAGACCATAGAAACACAAGTTATGATGGTAACCATGGTATTACCATAACAACAGACCATGGAAACACCAGTTATGATGGTAACCATGGTACTGCCATAACAACAGACAATGGAAACACAAGTTATGATGGTAACCATGGTATTACCATAACAACAGACCATAGAAACACCAGTTATGATGGTAACCATGGTATTACCATAACAACAGACCATAGAAACACAAGTTATGATGGTAACCATGGTATTACCATAACAACAGACCATAGAAACACAAGTTATGATGGTAACCATGGTATTACCATAACAACAGACCATAGAAACACAAGTTATGATGGTAACCATGGTATTACCATAACAACAGACCATAGAAACACAAGTTATGATGGTAACCATGGTATTACCATAACAACAGACCATAGAAACACAAGTTATGATGGTAACCATGGTATTACCATAACAACAGACCATGGAAACACCAGTTATGATGGTAACCATGGTACTGCCATAACAACAGACAATGGAAACACAAGTTATGATGGTAACCATGGTATTACCATAACAACAGACCATGGAAACACCAGTTATGATGGTGTAACTTCCAATCGTTGGGGGTGGTAAAATTTACCATAACAACAGACCATGGAAACACCAGTTATGATGGTAACCATGGTATTACCATAACAACAGACCATGGAAACACCAGTTATGATGGTAACCATGGTATTACCATAACAACAGACCATAGAAACACCAGTTATGATGGTAACCATGGTATTACCATAACAACAGACCATGGAAACACCAGATATGATGGTAACCGTGGTATTACCATAACAACAGACCATGGAAACACCAGATATGATGGTAACCGTGGTATTACCATAACAACAGACCATGGAAACACCAGATATGATGGTAACCGTGGTATTACCATAACAACAGACCATGGAAACACCAGTTATGATGGTAACCATGGTACTGCCATAACAACAGACAATGGAAACACAAGTTATGATGGTAACCATGGTATTACCATAACAACAGACCATAGAAACACCAGTTATGATGGTAACCATGGTATTACCATAACAACAGACCATGGAAACACCAGTTATGATGGTAACCATGGTATTGCCATGATGACTATATGAGATGGAAACATTAATTATGATGGCAGCTATTATTGGCATTGCCATAAACATCTACCATGTAAACACCAGTTATTATAGTAACCATACCACGACATTCTCTGAAGCTTTCATGTAGATACTGACAGTGCACCGTGGGATTATGCAGCACTTTTTATAAGGCTATTGTGCTTTACCTTCATGACGTCACAGCCGTTGCATAATTATGCAAATGACGTTTACCTGAACACACAACACCCACACACATCGGCGCACGCACCTTGTTATTGACCCAGTCAATATGTAATTACATCACTGTGAAGAAATCTAGACACACACACAGCGACTTCCGCGTCCGAGAGGAAAAGAGCCCTATGCAGTGTGCCAGCGTCTCGACACCTAATGAGCAACGCTGTCACGGAGACACGGCCGGTGACACTCACCTCCTCCGGTTCCGCGCCGTCCGCTCCGTTACCGACCCGAGCCATGGCGCTTGATTCCCTGAGTTAACAGCCACACATCTGGACCCCAGCGCGCTGGCTGGCTGAGGCGGTTCTTCGGCGGCGACTCGGATTCAGCCATCTCGGTATCGGTCGGGGTTGTTACGATCAGGCTTACCCGGACACGCCCACACGACTCGTCTATCGCACAGCTGCAGCTTTGGGACTAGAACCATGTCATCATATTTATAACAATTTAATTTAATAAAGTGATAAATAACATCCCAGTTTTGTTCGGTTTGAGTGAACCGGAGGCAGAATCACGGGCAAACCTGAGCTCATGACATTAGCGATGATTGGTAACCTTCCTGACACATCATCTGATTACTTTTCAATAAGCCACTCCGTCCCCGCAGGTGCCTTGCTCATTGCCAGTCCGACTGGCGGCGCGTCCACGTAATTTAATATTTCATCGAGCTCGGAAATTTTATTATTGCGATCAATTATCAGAGTACTAAAACTGATTTTCTATTGAACTGTCAGCAACTGAACTGCAGCTCAGACTGTTTCAGATACAGTGAACTAAGCTACAAACTCCATCAGCTGTTGGTGCGATTGTTCAGAAATGCTAGTCCCTCCGCTCAAGGCGGCACATGCACAGGCCCCTCAAACTTCACCACATCGAGGGGCCGATGGACGGGGCCATGTACCGTAAAATCTTGGATCAAATACTTATTTGACTCACTGAAATGCAAATCAATTTATGTCCTTTAATACCGTACTTTTTTGGTTGATATTCTGTCTCTATCTGTTACATCTCCCCTGGTTTTGATGCAGGAAAATACCGATTTTTAATGTCATTTTAAATAAGCGTCTCTATGCTCACCAGCCTGCATCTATTTTGATCAGAAATCCCAGCAAAAACTGTGTAAAAGTTGTGAAATATTGTTTTACTATTTACTGTAAGTATTTTTCTATGTGAGTTAATCACCCCCTGTACAACTGTAATGTATTTCTGTGATGCACAGCTGTATTTTCAGCATCATTACTCCAGTCTTCAGTGTCACATGATCTTCAGAAATCAGTATAATATGCAGATTTGCTGCGGTCCGGAACCTTTCTGATTCATTTCAATCGTTTGACAACGTCGATACTTTTTTTCAGTATTCTTTGATGAATAGAAAGACCTAAAGATCCGCATTTATCTGAAATAAAAAGCTTTTGTAACATTATACACTTCCATTCAAAGCTTGGAGTCGGATATTTTCCTCTTGTGAAGAAATTATACAGAAATTAAACTTTTATTCAGCAAGGATGCATTAACCCTTTAACTGTCACTCACATTTTTTAACATAAGACGTGAAAGCGCACGATCCAAACTTAAATTGTTATAATTCATGAACGAAAATATTTTGTAACATGATATTGATGTACCGTTTTCATGGTAATGCAATGTTTGATTTAAAAATGGGTTTCAAAGGATGAATTTTTTTAGATTTATAATTGATATATAATTTCTGGTGATTTCTAAAGTGTGATAGAGAAAAAGGCAACGAAGAAGACTTTTTTTTGACAAAGGTCAGAACTCTATTTTTGAGGTGCACTCTTGTCATAAATTAATCTATTACTTTTCCTACATAATTTAACAAAAAAAAGTGGTAAATATCTATTTAGGAGTCTTAGACCTTTCAAAAGATATATAATTTGCTATGATTAGATTATAATATGTAACTCATAGTACGTAAACTTAAGCGTTACCCCTAAAGGGTTAAATTGTCAAAAGTGAGGATAAGACTTTATAATGTTAAGAACATCTTTGATATTTCAATAATGCTGTTTCTTCTGTCTTTCTATTCCATCAAAGCACCTGAAAACACACTTTTCTCGACTGTTTTCAACATTGATAATTCAGAATTTCTCGGTCGCAGATCTGCATATTAATACTGATTTCTGAAGATCAATGTACACTGAACTGGAGGAATGGATGCACTGAAATACCGCTGGTGCATCACAGAAATATAATACAGTTTAACACATACTCCATCACAGTAACTGATATAATTAAATAGTAAGCAATATTTCATGCAATTTACAGATCTTTTGCTGTATTTCTGATCAAATAAATGCAGGCTTGGTGAGCATTAGAGACTTCTTTAAAAACCTTTTCAAATCTTTTCAATGGTACACAAATCAGTTACAGGGGGATAAACTAATATAGTTTGTTTCCCCACTGTATATAATATATAATATAAGTAATTAAGTTTTGGTTTTCATCACATTGGAAATGAAAGATCAAGCACATATCATTGTGATGCAGTAACTTTCCAAGTCTGCATTTTGAAGGCCCTCAGATGTTAATAAGTCTGAAATCACAACACGAGCACCAAAGAGTACTGAAGATCAGTTTAATGCGTATCCACACAGGTAGCACATGCGAGTGCTTTATAATACAGATCTCAGGGCGTCGGAACGTGCGTGTTACGGCTCAATGCATTCATTACAGACAGTGTGTGTGATATTAGCAGATATAGTGTGTGTGATACAGACCCGCTAGTGTGTGTTTACCGTATGATCTGAATGTCGCTGCCCTGTAAACGGTTTAATGCTCAGGTTTAACATGTACTTGATCGTGTCACATCTTACAAACATCCGTCTAGGGTGCGTCGAACTAGATTTGCTGTATTTTCAGACACTATTTAAGGCACATGTCCCTTAAATAGTTTGGAGTTTAACTGTAGCATGATTGTAAAACACACCTGAAGTCTGTAAGTTCACTGCTGGTGTGATTTAATGCTCTGAGAGAAAATGTCTGTCGGTCAGCATAAGAATCAGACCAGACTTCACCTTTATTCGTGCCTCTCTCTCTCTCTTTTCCTGCAGAACGACACCTGTGTGAAGTATCGAAAAGCACTGACGTCAAGGCATTGGGATTCATCTATAACACGAAACCTGACGGCAAAGCTCCCAGAAGAGCTGCTGAAACACCCTGTGCTTTACACTAAACCCTCACGAGGAATCGGCCAATTCTTATCAGCGTGATCGCATAAAACTCTCTCCCCGACGTCGGATAAAAAGCCAGATTCCAGAACAACAACACAACGATAAAAGCAGGCCTTGAACTCCGGCGGGGTCCTCGTGTCAGCTCCGGTCCGCACTGGAAACAGAGCAGAGATCAGTGAGACCGTCCGCAGCTGTTTAACAGCTCTTCTAACGAGAGACATGACAGTATACTCCGCAACGAACACAGAAAAACAAGCAACATTTGAACACCAGGCTGTTCTGGAGTTCTTAAAGGGATAGTTCACCCAAAAGAGCATTTGCTGAAATACCCTTCAGGTTAAGTGTTGATCAATGTAGCATTGCTATCATTTGGTCTCTGCCAAGGGTGAACGGGTGCCGTCAGAATGAGAGTCAAACAGCTGATAAAAAACTAGATTAACAACAGCACTCCAGTACATCAGTTAACATCTGGAGAAGACAAAAGCTGAGACAAATCCAGCATTAAGACGTTTTAAAGGGACAGTTCACCTAAAATGAAAGTCATGATTTACTCGCCCTAAAGTATCCTAGCTGTACAGGACTTTCATCTTATATTGGAGTATATAAAAAAGTCCTGGCTTTCAAAGCTTATAATGGGAGTGATCTCCCTCCCTTCAGGACATCTACATACACCCGTCTCACCCGCAAAAGCCCTCTGCATTGCAGGGACCCCACCCACCAACAACAGTTCTTCAGTCTGCTGCCATCAGGAGGAGACGGCGGAGTTTTTCCTCCAGGCCAGGACCAGCAGGCTGAAGGACAGCTTCATCCATCAGGCTGCCAGGAAGCTGAAATCCCTCCCGCCCTTGCCCCCCCTTCCCTCTTTTGCCCCACGCACCACTGAGCTCTGACCCTCTGATGGACTCTCCCATTCCCCCCTCCCAAATACACACACACATTGTCACTTTAATCAGTCTGAATAAGTTCTTTTGCACTACAAATCATTGTTTTTGCACTACAAATCATTATATCTTTACTTCACTGGTTTGCACTCTATCCTCCATATCCCTTGTGCTTTATATATATATTTTTAAATTTTACCTTATTTGTATATTTGTATAATTGTATTTTATATTTAATCTGTATCTGTATTTATGTTATCTGTATGCAACAAGGGTCTGAGAGTAACGCAATTTCAAGTCTCTGTGTGTATGTACTGTACATGGGGAAGAATTGACAATAAAGCAGACTTAAACTTGAACTTGAAGGGTGGTATTTGCTCATAGGCTCCAATAAAAGCGCATAATCCATCCTACAAGTTTTCACACGGCTCAGTGTTGTCGGAATAAAAGCACGCCTGTAGCGATCATGCGTTTGTATAAAGACCTATCTATATTTAAACGGTCCGGGGTGAGAATATGCTCGTCCGTTGTTAAAGGAGCAAGGAAGCAGAGTTATTACTTTAGCAAGAAGGGACCCGTCCCTTGGCTTATATTGAAATTCTCACATTTATTCCAAATCTTAGTTTGTTCTAATTCATGCCCGGTGTTTTGTTGTGTTCTTACAGACGAGCTTCCCGCAAACGGCCTGTCATCGCCGGAATGATGAAATGCGCGTGCGACAGTTAGCGAAGCTAGAAGAAGAGATCACGTTGATAGTTTTAAATCTAGATAGGTTTCTTACACAAACGCATTGATTCGCAACAGGAGTCCTTTAGTCACCCCCCGGAGCCATGTGAGGCACACTTTATTATGGATGCGCGAGCTTTATTGGACTTCTTTTGGACTACTGCAAAATAACACTTCCGCCAATCTAAACGTTGGCAAGAGCAGGAAGTCTTTTAATATAACTCTGATTGATTCGTCTGAACGAAGAAAGTCATACACACCTACAATGGCTTGAGGGTGAGTTAATCATGGGGTATTATTTTGGCGTGAAACTATCCTTTAACTAAATACGAGTCCATAAGCCATACGCTTCCTCCAGTGAAATGGCATCCATTCACTTCAGAGGATCCATTGGTGGGCAAGTGACAGAGTGATAAAGCCCTTGGATTGGCCTAAGGGTGAGCACATTTTTGGGTGAACTATTCCTGAATCGTGAGGCTTATGATGTTATGATGGTGTCACACCTGCGAGGCACGTGTTCGGTGGTTCGAGGCGCTTGTTTCGTGTCTCGGGTCTCTTCGCAGACGTTCGTCAGACTGACGGCTGAACACAGACACAGAGACGCACTGTTATTACCACAAACTTTAACTAAACTAACATGACATCTATTAACTGAAAAAATTCTTGCAGACTATAAATTAAATATAATAAAATCTAATTACCAACTGCAAAAATATTTAACAATACTAGAATAATACATATCACTTGTTATTTTTTGTTAACAAAAACTATAATTTTTAACGGACATACAGGATTGCGTAGTTAAATAAAACACAAAAAAATTACTGTAATAAAAGAAAATATATTTTTAAAAATCCAAGGCCACCTTTCTCACTTCATTAGTTTAACTTGATGTACAAAAAAATAAAACGCATAAAATATAGACCAAAAAGACAAAAGAATGACAAAACAAACAAATTAATAGTGTTTTTTTAATATACCTGCATATAAATAGCAGTGTTATTTAGTATTATTTGTTAATCGTGTAGTTTTTTATATTTTGACGAAGCTTTTATTTTTATATTCGGTTTCTTTAATTTTAGTCATTTTAAGTTTGCTTTTTGTCATTTTTATTAGTTTTAATTTTAGTGTTTGATCTCCTATTTCAATAGTTTCAAAGGCAAATCTATACATCTCTCGCTTAAGTTTGTTTCATTCTTATCAATTAATGATAATGTTGTTGAATAGGTTTCGTTGTAGTTAATGAACATGATTTGATGTGTGAATAAAATGTGATTGTGAGATGCTTTGTGATTGGATGTGTGTATTGATACTTCCGTCACCCTTTTGTTGTATTTTTTGGTTTTTCCTAAGCCAGATACACAGTATAATACTATTAATAATAATAATACATTTGGCAAACTGTACATAAGAGTTGATCATTAGAGTGTGAATGGTTGGATTCTGTGAGCGGAGAGACGTCTGCAGGAAATACGTAGACCAAATCGAAGTAGCACAGAGGGCCGTGCGATGCTCTCACGAGTGTGTTATTACCTGCTCCGGCGTCTGTCTCGCTCTCCTCCTGCAGCGAGTCGATGCACTCCTGACTCAGAGTCTCGTCGGCGTCTCCGATGAGGTAGATGTTTTTAAAGCGATGATACAACATGGAGGCTTTAAACATGATCGCCTCGCTGAACGAAACGCGATCTGACACACACACACACAAACACACGTGCACACAACACACACCACACGTGCACACACACACACACACACCGCCGTGCAACACCACACAAGCTGGTGCACACAACACACAAACCACGTGCTGCGCGCCACACCCAACACCCACTCACACACACACACACAAGCACATTATGTGGAGATTGAAATATTTGTTTTTACTTTGCACCAGTGAGTCATCTCTCACAAAGATGTCCCTTTTGAGCTGTCGAGAGGCTCGCTGTGGTTTGAATGTTTCGAGACGAGGGAACGGGACGAGGGCTCAATCTCCGGCAGTAAAAACTTACTGAATCATATCCTGGGAGAAAACACACAATAATCAAAACAGTGGCCGCTCTAGGTACATAATATTATATATATATATATTATATATATATATGTATTCACTACCAGTCAACAGGTCCAAAGAGCTTTGAACAGTTAGATTTTTATGTTTTTAAAAGAATTCTCGGAATGCTCACAAAGCCTGCATTATTGATCAGAATTCCAGCAAAAAGCAGTAAAATTGTGAAATATTTTTTACTATTTAAAACAGCTATGTTCTATGTGAATCTCTGTTAAACTGTAAAGTATTTCTGTGATGCGCAGCTCTATTTTCAGCATCATTACTCCAGTCTAAACTGTCACATGATCCTTCAGAAATCAATATAATATTCTGATTTGGTGCTCGAAAAACATTTCTTATTATATATTCTTATAGTATGTTGAAACAGATGAGGAGGCAGTTTTTAGGTTTCTTTGATGAATAGAAGGTACATAGAAGAACAGCATTTGAAATATAAATCTTTGTAACATTATAAATGCCCTTTCTGTCAATTTTAATCAATTTAATGCATCCCTGCTGAATAAAAATATAAATTTCTTTCATTTCTTTCCCCCAAAAAAAATAAAAATTATACTGACTCTAAGCTTTTGAATGGTTTAGTGTATAATGTTACAAAAGCTTTTTTATTTCAGATAAATGCTGATCTTAGGATCTTTCTATATCAAAGAATCCTGAAAAAAATGTACTCAACCGTTTTAAATATTAAAATATAATACATGTTTTCTGAGCAGCAAATCAGCATATTAGAAGGATTTCTGAAGATCATGTGAAACTGAAGACTATATATATACTATATATTATATAATATATAAATATAATACACACAAACACACACACTACAACACTCAATAAGCAATAGTAGTAAACCTTAAATAAAATAATCTAAATTAGCGGTTCATACTGGATTTCGAGCGTCATTGACGCATCCTGAATGTCACATGTAGCCGGTCGAGTAAGAGTCGTGACAGACAGAGAGTGAGCTGAAACACACAAACACACACACACGGTAGAGATTACCACACACACTCACTCACTCACTCTTACACACACACACACACACACCACACGGGTAGAGATATACACACACACATACCACTCACTCACTCACACCCTCAACAATCACACACACACGGTTAGGATACACACCCCACATCTAATCACCACTCACTCACTCACACACAACACGTAGAGATTAACACAACATCCACGAATCCACTCACTCACACACACACACACAAAAACACACCACACACACACACAAACACCACCACACGGTTAGATATTACACAAACAAATCTCACTCACTCAATCACAAAACACGGTTAGAGATCTACACACACACATACTCACTCACTCACACACACACACGGGTTAGAGCTCTAAACACAACTACTCATCACACATCATCCTCACTCACTCAATAACTCATATACACACACACACGGTAGAGATATACAAACACACCTAATCACATCACTCACACACAAACACACACACACACACCAACGGGTAGAGCTCTACAAACACATACTCATCACCACTCAAACACACACGGTTAGAGATTACACACACACTACTCACTCCAACACGTCACACAACACTACTCACTCACTCACTCACTCCACACACACACGGGTAGTTAGAGATCTCAAACCACACATACTCACTCACTCACACACTCACTCACTCACCACAACATATATCACTCCACACGGTTAGAGTTTACTCACTCATCACTCCAACACTCAAACATGGTTAGAGATTCCACACACACAGTTAGAGATCAAACACACACAGTTAGAGACTACACACACCACACACAGTTTAGAGATCTACACAACACACACAGTTAGAGATTTCCACACACAACACACCACGGTAGAGATTACCACACAAAATGGTTACGAGATCTACCACAAACACACACTCACACAGTTAGAGATCTAACACACACCGTTAGAGACTACACACAACACACACACCAGTTAGCGATTAAACACACACACCCCACACACACGGTAGGATCTACACAACACACGGGTAGACTAGATACACACCTCACTCACACACACACAAACAGTTAGAGATCTACACACACCACTCATCTCACAACAACACACAGTTAGCTATTACCCCCACACTTCACTTCACAACACGGTCAGAGATCACCACACAACACACCACACACCACCACACAACATAACCACACGGTTAGAGACTACACACAATACATACTCACTCACTCCACACACTACACCATCGGTTAGAGATCTACACAACACACAGATACTTCACTCACACACACACACAAAACACACACACACACACACACAACACACACGGTAGAGATAACTCAAGCACACAATCACTCACTCACTCACACCCTCACCACTCACTCACAACTACGGTAGAGTTTCACTCAATCATCACACACACACACACACACTCACCGGTTAGATGTTCACACTCAATCACTCACACACACACACATGGGTTAGAGATTCTTTTAACCAAACACACCCAACAGGTGTACGAGGATTCTACACACACAACACACACACACAGTTAGAGATTCTACACACAGTTAGAGATCTACACACACACACACAGTTAGAGATCTACACACACACACACACACACACTCACACAACACAAACACACACACACACACACACACAGTTAGGAGATCTACACACAAACCAATCACACACGGACACATAGCTAGAGATCTACACACTCACTCACTCATCCAACGCGTCAGAGATTACCACACCCACACGGTTAGAGCTCTACACAACACAATAACTAACTACACCACTAACTCACACACTCACGTTAGAGATCTAACACACTATACTCACTCACTTACTCACCCACAACAACACACCACGGTAGAGATCTACACACACACATAACACTCAAATCACTCCACACCCCACGTTAGAGTTCTACATCACTCACTCACTCACTCACACACAACACACACACACACACACACCACAAACACACACACAGTTAGAGATCTACACACACACACACACACACAACACGTCGAAGATCTACACCCACACAACCCAGGTTAGAGATCTACACACAACAGTAGAGATCTACAACAACCACACATGGTTAGAGATACACACACACACAACCACCACACAAACACCGGTTAGAGATCGACACACACCCACTCACTCACACACACACGGGTTAGAGCTCTACACACACCCCACACACACACACTCATCACTCACATCCACAAGATATGGGTAGGATCTAACACACACACACACCACACCGCACGGTTGAGATTTACACCCACAACACAGTTAGAGATTACCACAACACACACACTCACCTCACTCACACAACACACAACTACGGTTGGAGATCTACACACACACACACAACATGGTCAGAGATCTACACACCACACTCATCACTCAATCACACACACACAACAACACACACACACCACACACACACACATGGTCAGAGTTACCACAACATACTCACTCCTCACTCCCCACACAACACACAACACACACACACACCACACACACACCCCACACACACACAAACACACGGTCAGAGATATACAACACACACACCGGGTAAGATCGAAACACACACAACACACAAACCCACGGTTAGAGACTCTCACACTCAGACACACTCACAGACACACTCGCACACACACACTCACACCCACACACACACACACACACAACACCAGTTAGAGATCAACACAACATCACACGTCGATCAGGATCTGGAGTGATGTGTGTGCTCACCTGAGCTCTTCCTCCCTATGCTGCTGGTGGTTTGTTCTGACTGTCATGTAGAAACACTCAGTTATGACGAGAACTATAACATTGACTAATTTCAAACAACTTTCTAAGATTGCGTAAATCGAATGACAGCCCATAACATGTAACTATCACAATACTCTTAGCTACGTTATGCAATAACTATAAAAGAACCAATACTTAGTAAGTATAAACAATAACTAATGACACACGTAGAACCAGCATACTAGCACCAAAACGATACCATTTACAATAGGGCTGTCGCACCGATTATTTTGGTATGGTTGATTATTGACTAGGGGATGAACGATATCACTTTTTTCAGTACTCGCCCGATACGATACTTTTTTTATTTTTGGTACTTGCCGATACCAATATTTTCATTGCATTTTGTACATTTTTTAAATATTGGTTACAGAAACCAAAAGAGTATGTATAAATGTTAGTTGGTTAACTTCATTTATAAAATAGATACAGTCAAACCTAAATTTATTCAGACACCTTCAACATTTCTCTCATTATCACAGTTTATTCACTATAGTTTCGAAAATGGTAATAAAATATAACAAGAACAACTGAGCGTTAAATAGTACAATAAACCAACAAACTTAGGACAGCGATAGTAGGACAGTATTTACACAAAATATCCATACGTAGTCAGGTGCCCCTTAGCATCAGTGACGCTGTTAGTTCCCGCGCATGCCCTGTCACAGCTTCATGCACACCTCAACTTCAGTTTATTCCCAGACTCTGTCTGAATAATTTTTGGACCCAAATTTGTATCAGTTTTACTGGTAGTCCACTGTATGAAGAAGTTTTAGGTATAATACGTCGCAGTTTACTTTATTTTGTTATCCTCACTTGCATAAATTAACTATTGTGTCCTGCACCCACTAGTTAAAAAATATAAAAAATTATATCTGGTTTCTGAATCATTTTTGGTTTGACTGTATATCCTTCTGTTGTTTTCACACTTAATTATGTCCATTAAAAATGTATTTTACAAGTTTTTGTTACTGTCACTGTTCATTGTTTTGCTCTGTGGTGCATCATCTTTACTGTAACAGCATTAGAGCTGCTCCAATGCAGCGGCTCAGTACTGTAATCACGCGCTTTGCTGTAATAATGCAGGGAACCACTCGCTATAAATCTAACTGTGATATTTTCAGAAATAGAAGTCGCGTTTTTTCATCTGAAAATTTATGATTTATATTCCAAAGCCACTCATATAAAACAGAAACACTCAAGCAAGCAAAACACAAAGTGTGCACGTATTTGTACTGGTGCAGAACAGTACAGCCCAGCGCATTTCACACAGGCTGCTAGATTCCCTTTCGCCAGAAAGTCGTGTATGCCTAAGATTGAAAATAAATGATGTTTATAGTGAATGCCCCTATAAATGGTCTTATTTTTACGATTTAGTTTTAATCCAATGATGCGTGTGCTAAGTGAGCGAACATCAAAGATCACACAACAGTAGTGCGTGCGCTCTCTCTCTCTCTATCTCTCGTAAGTAACCTTGTGATTGTTTTACTTGTTTTTGAACATTCCGAACGAACGCAAGCTTCAAGTGATGTCTGTGAGCAAAGCTATATTCCTCGACAAAAGCTGTGCATGGGTGCGCAAGCCGAGGCTCAATCCAATAAGGTGGCTGTGATCATCAGCGCGCGACATAGCTATAAAGGCGTTAAATGAATGTTTAAAGTTTATTCATTGGCATAGAATATAATCATAGTAGCCCTAACTTAAACTCCATTCTGCTGTATGTTGTTGGGTTCTTTGTCTGAACATGGCGCTTATCCATGCTGTGTGGTATCGGCGTTTGGTAGAGGCACATTGTAACAAGTCCGGGTACGAATGAGTACGGAGACCAGTATCGGGCCCGATACCCCTAATTCTGACGATTAATTAATCATTAAATACATATATAATAGCAATGAGGCAAAAACGCATTATAACACATGCCTGACGATTGGTTTTGCACTTTACTGCGCGATCTAATCCTTGTTTAATATTTACTAAACAACATTTAATTCAAATGCCCACTCAATCTTTCATATTTGGCCGTTTCTTTACGACATGAATATGTGGACATCAAAACATGCAAACTCAGAGCGAGGGTTTGAGCTTTTATTTTGAAATCGCGACGATGTATTCTCAGTGTATTTTCTGTGTTTTGCCGGTTACTCGACAGTTTAGCATTTTTTTTAAATCGAATAGTCGAACTAAATTGAGGAATCGTGACAGCCCTACATTACAATTATTAAATATAACATTAACGTTAACTATAACGATGACTATAATGATAATTATGAAATCCGTTTTATTGTTTTTTTCCAAATTCAGTTTTTTTTTTATTTAAAAAAATTCCTTTTTAATTATTAAATGCAATGTTATTAACAAAAAGCATGTCTAATTGAAATCATAAAACTATACAATTTAACAATTTATTTAAAGTTTCAAAATTATATATTTTAGAGTCATATGAAATCTGTTTTATGTTTTTCTCACGTTCGGTTTTATTGTTACCAAATTCAGTGTCTAATTATTTAAATGCATAAAAACTAATTAAAATGCATTTTTACAACAGCCCTATGAAATTTTTTGTTTTTGTTTTTATTTTTCAAAAAAAGTGTGTTGTGTATTTTAATTTTTCTGGTAATCAAATTAAGGCAAAAACATGAATCTATCTTTTATTCAAATGAAAATTAAACAAACCCTTTATTTTTTGGCAAACGAAATGGGTTTACTATTAAAATTAAAACATGGGAGAAATATTGTGTGATATCCAAACGAATACTTGTTTTAATACTTATAGTACTCGCCAGTAGTGGTATTACGTTAATTCCACAGCACACTATAGATTTCTGACAGAATTTATTTGGAGGGGGGGGGGGGGGGGAAACGGGTTGCCATGAATACCATTACGCTTCTGAGTGTATATGACGCTAGTTTTACTGAAAACATTTTTTGCGGTTTAATATTCGTTCGCCATGATTTAAGTGTAATGACCTACTTTTGATTTATTCATCCAAACTTTGACAAATTCCGCGATGTTCCGCGTAAAAAAATAAATTCTGTTTTAATGACTGGATTGTTTATTTAATTTGTGTCTTTGTTCTATTGTATTTATTTTCCGCTTGTAATGTAATTATCTGTAGAAAAGAGCCCATAGTAGCAGTCAAAAAAGACTAAAATAAAAATAAGTTAACAGCTTTATTTTTTAATTTTTACAAAATATTATTTCTTTTACATTAAGTATTTCGCCGCACGAAGCCGAAAGACTCGTGACTGTGTCATGCAAAGATATGATTTTCTTTATTATTTAAAAAAAAAGTGTAGGCCTATTTTTTGTTGTGAATGTCCCAATTGAGGTACAGGATGTGAATTTCAGATAAATGTTCATGTTATATATTTTGGTTGCATTTGTGAGTTAATAAAAATGTAGAAGCTTGTTTAAAATAGGTAAAATCGATAAATCGATCGATATACTACAGAATCGAATCGTATCGTAGAAATGCTTGAGGCATCTGAGAAGCGATATCATTAGCGATGCACCGAAATTAAAATCTTGGCCGAAGCACGGTTTTTCAAGTTTTTTCCGTCCATTGTGTTTTGACAATTTTTTTCACCATTGCACACATTAAACAGCCAAAATGTGCTTTTAACTGTTTTTACAATCAATTACAAAACAACAATTAAAAAAAAAAACACTGAACATTTTTAACATTCTAACAGACACTATACCAACAAAACACAATTTAACTTAAAATAAAAGTTAGTAAAATTATATTTTTTTCATCATGCCTTGTAAAAATTCATAAAAATGTGACTGAGCAACTGACGAGTAACACTGTTTCAGCGCAGATTTTGACTTAGAACCTTGGTTAACAAGTTCGTGCAGCGCTGTCAGAACACATACGTGCGTGTATTAGAAAACATAATGCTCTGCAGTTTATTTACTAATTGTTTTTTTTCAGGCATACATTCATCATCATCAACAGTAACAGCAACAACCCCGTCCCTTTCTACATCCCGAAGCCATGCGAGCAGCACTAACAGCTCTCGCGTCGGTGTGTTTTACAGACAGTTTAACAGCTTCCACACTGTGAATGTGTGTTGCATTATAAAGACGCGAGAGCATAATCAATTTAGCTGGCTGTGCTCTATGTGTCCTGCAGCACAAAAGCAGTTGTTTAAGTCGCGGGGGATTTTGTTAGCAATAGCACCCGACATTATAGGGGTCACAATTATAATTTCTCTTTATGCATTAAAATCATTTAGATATTTGTAAATGTCTAACGGGATATGTTATCTATAAAGTAATGGTTTGAGTTAGATATGCCTGCGAAGAACTCATTTGAAACCACTGTAAAGAGGATTTCTAGAAATTAGATGTTTTTGCTACCCTCAGTTTCCAGATTTTCAAATATTGTCCGATACTAACAAACCGACAATCAATGGAAAGCTATTTATTCAGCTTTTCAGAGAAAGAAAAAATCTCAATTTGAAAAAGCCATTAGCTGGTTTGTGGTCCTGGGTCACATTTGATAGCGCCACGTCACTGTTCGGTACAATTTATTCGCGATTAAATCGTGATTCAGTTAGGTGTAGGAGTTTATATGAATGCGTGTCTGAGGGGAACTTATTGTTTTTAGAAAAGTTTAGATGGTATTTTTTTTCATCTTGCCTCTGTATAACGCACATTAAAGTTTATAAGCGCAGCGCTGCTTTGCTAACAGCGGAAACCAAAGAAACGCTTTAAGCGCCACCTGCTGGCAGAGAGTGCATCTGCGTCTCGTTCAGCTCGTCTGCTGTTTCGGTTTCATGCAGATATTTTTTATGTATAGTTTCACAATACTGAAGTCATACCATTCTGTTTTTGCTTCAAATTTCGAAAATTATACAATCCAATTTAGATTAAAAACTGATCATGTTGCATATATGCAGCATCTTTGTTTGGATCAAGATTAAAATGCAGTGGTTGCCTCTAAGTTTAATGTTAAGAGCACAGACCAAGCCTTATTTTGTTTATAAGAAGAGATTTATTTTATTTGTGTTATTTATTTGATTTTGGGCTTGTTTTAAAATTTAAATTTAGATTTGTTATTTACATTTACATTATATTAAATGTGTCATTAGAGGACGCTTTTATCCAAGCGCACTACAAATGAGGACAATAGAAGCAATCAAAACCAACAAAAGAGCAATAATAACAAGTGCTTATATTAGTATATTATATAGTGTGTATATTCAATTTCACAAGAAGAACGTGCAGCATTTGTCAAGCAATAATAAAAGGACACGGGAATTTATAAATGTCTTAAATTATATTGGGAAAAAATAAAAAAAAAAATGATTGAATCGTGAGAGTTCAAAACATGAATTGAATCGTGAGTTCAAAACCATGAATCGAATTGAGTGTTCAAAAGCGTGAATCGAATCGTGCGTTAAAATCGTGAATCGAATCGTGAGTTCAAAATCGTGAATCGAATCGAGAGTTCAAAACCGTGAATCGAATCGAGAGTTCAAAACTGTGAATCAAATCGTGAGTTTAAAATCGAATCGAATCGTGAATCGAATAGAGAGTTCAAAACGGAATCGCAATCGTGAGTTCAAAACACGAATCGAATTCGGTTGGTTATGAAACGAATCTGAGTCGAATCGCGGAGTTCCAACCCGTGAATCGGAATAGTTGAGTTTAAATCATGAATCGAATCGTGAATCGAATCGCGAGTTCAAAACCGTGAATCGAATCGTGAGTTCAAAATCATGAATCGAATCGGTGAAACGAATCGTGAGTCGAATCGCGAGTTCAAAACCGTGAATCGAATCGTGAGTTCAAAACCGTGAATCGAATCGAAATCGTGAATCGAATCGTGAGTTCCAAATCGTGAATCGAATCGCGAGTTCAAAATCGCGAATCGAATCGCGAGTTCAAAATCTGGCATCGAATTCGCGAGTTCCAAAATCGTGATCGGGAATCGCGAAGTCAAATCGTGAGATCGGGGGGGGAATCGTGAGTTCAAAAGCGTGAATCGAATCGTGCGTTAAAATCGTGAATCGAATCGTGAGTTCAAAACCGTGAATCGAATCGTGAGTTCAAAACCGTGAATCGAACCGTGAGTTCAAAATCGTCCTGCTTAAAAATCGAATCGTGAGTTCAAAATCGTGAATCGAACCGTGAGTTCAAAATCGTGAATCGAACCGTGAGTTCAAAATCGTGAATCGAATCGTGAGTTCAAAATCGTGAATCGAACCGTGAGTTCAAAATCGTGCAGTTGTGGCGAAAACCGTGAGCAAATCGTCCTGCTTAAAAAATCGAATCGTGCGTTAAAATCGTGAATCGAATCGTGAGTTCAAAATCGTGAATCGAATCATGCGTTAAAAATCGTGAATCGAATCGAGAGTTCAAAACCGTGAATCGAATCGCGTGTTTAAAAAACTGTGATGTGATCAAATCGGTGAGTTTAAAATCATGAAGCGAAGTGAATCGAATCGCGAGTTCAAAACGGGAATCGAAATCGTGAGTTCAAAATCAGGATCGAATCGGTGAAACGAATCGTGCGTCGACAATCGCGAGTTTCAAAAATCGCGAATCGAATCGCGCGTTCAAAATCGGAACGAATCGCGGTCAAACCGTGAATCGAACGTGAGTTCAAAAATGTGCCTCGAATCGTGGTCAAAATCGTGAACGAATCGGGAGTTCAAACCGTTGAATGAACCGTGAGTTCAACAAACCGTGAACGCGGTGAGTCAAAACGTGAATCGAACGTGTGAGTTCAAAATCGTGCACGAACCGTGCGTTCAAAATCGTGAATCGAACAGTGCGAGTTCAAAATCGTGAATCGAAGCGTGAGTTCGAAACGTGAATCCGAACGTGCGTTAAAAACTCGTCCTGCTAAAAATCGAATGTGAGTTCAAATCGTTGAATCGACACGTGGTTCAAATCGTGAACGAACGGAGTAAAATCGTCCTGCTAAAAATCGAATTGAGTGTTCAAAAGCGTGAATCGAAT
This sequence comes from Sinocyclocheilus anophthalmus, assembly GCA_018155175.1. Classification (NCBI taxonomy): domain Eukaryota; kingdom Metazoa; phylum Chordata; class Actinopteri; order Cypriniformes; family Cyprinidae; genus Sinocyclocheilus; species Sinocyclocheilus anophthalmus. The sequence continues at coordinate 55,375 of JADLZN010009368.1, read as the reverse complement.
CGTGCGTTAAAATCGTGAATCGAATCGTGAGTTCAAAATCGTGAATCGAATCATGCGTTAAAAACCGTGAATCGAACCGTGAGTTACAAAAAACGTGGAATCGAACGAGAGTTCAAAACGTTGAACGAATCGGGGACGCGCGTTAAAAATCGTGAAAGCGAAGGGTAAATCTAGGCACAGCAAGCGCTACCAGTGCTGTCGATCTCACTCACCTCAGTGCCCTGCGGTCAGTCCCTTCTGCTCCTCCTCGCCGGCTGCGGTTTTCCGCTCACGGGGCCAGCGGCTCTTACGGGCCGTTTCAGCGGCTCTTGCGACGGTCTGTGGCTTCCTCGTGTAGACGTCACCAATTCAGCGACTTCAGCACGCTCTGCCTCTCGGCCAGGTCTTGCTCCTGAGAGGCCAAGAGACACAGACGACGTTCAGATCGTGTCCTCTGTCTATACTCTGAAGCGCTATCGTACCCGTCTCACATCTTATCTGTCGGTTTCTTGCTCTTTGTCTGCTTGCTTGTAAGAGAACAATCAGAGCTTCTGGGTTGGTCTGTTCTGGTTTATTCTGTCGTATTGTCTTGTGGGTTGTCGATGTCCTGACCTAGTTTTCGGCTCTTGGTGCAGGTCTGCTCATCGTGAGACGTTCCCATTGAGACCTGCAAAATTCAGCAGATAGGATCAGATAAGAAGTCCTTTGATAAGTGCAATTCCGTAATGTGACTGAGAAGGGCACTAAGCCAGAAAGCGACTTGTTTGATTGGTGAAAAAGCGAGGTAGATATTATTGCTCAATATTACTCGTCATCACTGCAAACCGCCAAAATAAAAGTTCGGTTTAATCTTAAGAACTCAGCGTAATTATACGTAAAACAATCAATTCAAAACAAATAATATAATAACTGATTAAATAATATAATTAAAATTGATGACATTGGAGTTACACCTGCATTCGATTATTATAAGTAATTTAAACACTTAAAACTTGAATAAATAAAAATTTAAAGGGAAAATGATCAATGGAATTAGAAAATGTAAGATTATTTCAGTCTTTAAAGAATCACAAAAATGTTTTCCTGTTATAAGTTTAACAGTTAAATTCCAACAATCAATTCAACTGATTAGACATGTTTTTTGATTATTCAAATTTAATTGAACCGTTAAAACAGAATTCAAATTAAAACAGAAAACACAGAATTTGGGGAAAAAAAAAAATCAACTTTGATAAATTGATGTTAAATTGTAAGTTTCATGACTACAATTAATTAAACACGCTTTTTGATTATTACAATTTTATTTAACCATTAAAAAGAATCCAGAAAAACATAAAATAAAAACAGAAATCACAGAATTTGGCACTTAAGAAAATAATTTTTTTTGTTAAATTTTTTCTAATACAATTATGGTAAATGTTACGTTCAGGTTTCATTGATTAGCATGCTTTTGATTTAAAACGTTATTTAACCAATAAAATAGAAACAGAAAAACAAACACAACAAGAAAAGGAGAAGCGAGATGAAGGCAGGAATAGAATTTAATAATGTAGTGAAGTGTTAAGCCCATCTACGTAGTGCTATTAAATAAACTCCAAAACTTAAAGCGAGTGTAAAGCGCCTATTAGGATGCACGAAACGAATTCTCGGCCGAAGCCGAGAAAGCCGAAAAGATTTTCCCTCATGTTTTTGCCAATTGTTTTCACCATGTGCATAAATTAAACTAGCATGTGAATGTTGAGGAGAGTTCTTGCTGCATTCTCAGATTTTATTTTGCCAAGCGGAAGCCTCAGCGCTTCGTTTTGTCGACAACAGCAGATTATAAATGAGTCTCATTACGAATCGCATCTAAATGCTCATTAAAACGTTACAATGCCGTGAGGAGTAACACTGTGTTCCAGCCCCGCGATTTCCTCGCGCTTGGACTTTGACCAAGGTTCTGCATGCTGATTACTAATTGTTAAGGACGCGTAACATCCGGTGAATGCTCCCTAATGCCCTATTAAAAACAGATTTGCGCCACGCTCCTTTAAAAGACTTGCGTTCACCTGCTGGGCTGGAGCTGTTCGTCACAGGACGAGGAACACGAGCGTCTTCCTTCACATCACGACCAGTTGGCGAGTGTTTCCGTCTCAAGTAGCGGCCGCGAGTCACGGCGTTGCAGTGGTTTCTTATGTGGTCGGCTGGATGCAGAGGCGGCGTGACCCTCAGGGGACTGAAGGGACAAGACAAAAATAATAAAGCGGATGGTTCCGGTGCTTGGTTCTGATTGGCTGAGCCGTGTTCGAAGCTGTTATAAATGACTCTACAAACAACCACTTAGTTGCGATATGCTTTGACGGTTCATGGAGCTCTCAATAAGATAGACAGCAGTTTCACTATATGTTAGAAAACACTCTCTGTCTTTAGAATGGTTCCAGATATGCCTCACCCCTCCTTTTCTTCTCTCCTTCTCTCACTCGCTCCCTATACAACGCATTCTCTCTGAATCCCCCTCCTCTATCTGTTTCTCTCTCTTGTATTATGTTTTAAATATCTCTTATTCATATTCGAGGTACGCATGCGCACATTTATGCATTAGCTTTTCTTGGTTCAAATGTTCAAATAAGGAGATGAATGCTAGGACTACAAGGTAAAGGAGTTTGTGATGAACTATGAAGCGAGTTCAGCATCCTTCGCCAAAATCTATTCCTAATATGTCCATGTTTTTCTGTACATGTGGCCATTTTATATAAACATGTTCTTGGCCAAAGATCCTATATGTATGTCATACATTCTCATTGGTTAAAGGGTTGAAACTCCCCTCGACATATGCCTATATAATATCTTTGTATCTATGAATAAATTGAAGTATTGAGAATACATTTGAATGTGTGTTTTCTTGCTTCCCGGCCGTTATACACTTTAAGGGACTGAGAATTTTTCAAGGCGGCAAAGAGATATCGAGGGACCAATTGTTATTTTTATTAACATTATATTTGCAGCAATTTCTAGTGATTATTAACACATCATACGTGCATTGATTGTGTATTGATAACTACGCTGACTACGTTTTACAATCGCATTTTATTCTGGGGAGCGATGAAGAGACAGCATTAATATTTTTTATAATATGCTTATTATTTATAATACAATTAGCGTAGTATTTAGGGTTAAAATAGAGAAAATGCCAGTGCAAAGAGGCAAATTAGAGACGTTTGGTGGCCAGAAAAATTATATTCCTATGCAAGTAATGCCATGGTTTAACCACTAGATGCCCGTGTGGCTGTTTAATAAATATAGCCTATTAGCTCTACTCTAGTTGCTGTAAAGAGTTTTACCGGTCATAATAGCTTATTTATTTTATGCTCTGCATTTTATATTTAGACATTATCAAACACTCAATGTTTATAGGTATGCTTTTTATGGAATTTAAAAAGATTAATGCTCACACCCAGATTATTTTAAGATTTATGTGAGAAAGACACTATAAGTGAATGTTACACACAGTCCAGCAAATACGGATTTAACCTTTAATTTAAATAACTGCATCTCGGGGGAAATCTTTCTGCATGGCTTTATGGGCAGTTCCATAAAAAACAGTCAATTCCTAAAATGAGTAGGAAAGATTGCAGAAAGACTGAAAACTTAAAAATATGACTACTATCATCTGGGTTATGATCGCTATTAGGGTGCTTCTCAACGTTATATCACTGCAAATATAGCATAACTGCCTATTACCTAAAACTAAAATAACTATAACGCGTTCTTAAAAGACAAATGGCCAGAGTTCGAAGGTAAACAACGTTAAATGTCAAAATGCGAATTTCTCAGTTCATAGAAGCATAAGGGAGGTGCACTTTGTTTCTGACTCGCGCTACATATTTGGTGGAAGAATACTGTTTTTATTAATATCATTACACTTTATATGCTCTGGGGATTATTGCTTTAATCTACAACTCATGTTCCAATGTGAACCAGGTCAAGAGTTGTTAATCTCACATCACACAAACCTGCTGGTGATTACGAGCGTCTATCGGTTTCTTGGTTGAAATTATCTTTCTGTTCAGCGCGTGTTTCCTGCGAGCAGAGCGCGTCTTTGCTGCTGCCGCACGTCTGGCTAAAATGATCGTCCTGGACGGTAAAATCCTCCTTCCTGCTGAGAGCGTCTCCACCGACGTCACACTCCTCGCAGACGTGACTTCATCCATCCGTCTGTCCTCTGGTGTGACGGTCTTTGTCACCGAATCTCTGGAGCGCGTCGACCTGGCTACGGTTGTTTTAGCGTCTGCCGGCGCGACGGATTCAGACTTTGTTTTGCCGGGTTTCACAAGAGTTTCCCTCTTCGGCGCTGAATCCGTACGGGATCCCGTCTGGTTTTCTGCTTTCTTCTTCTTCCTGTCTCTCGGTTTCAGTCGACTCTCTGACAGTCGTTTCACTAGCGCTGCTTTCTGTCACAAACACAAAACTCATGTTCCAGTGGGTTTATAACAGCGGACAACACAAGCTGTAACACTTAGGGGTGTAACTGTACACGTATTTGAACCGGAAATCTCCGGTGCTGTTAATCTTTCAGGTTGGCGTGAACACGCACCGAATTAATGAAGCGGAAAACTGTGCGTTTGTAAGAACCAAATTCATAATATGGAGTCCATAATGCATAATAACGCTTCCTCCAGTGGAAAAAGTTGAGTTAGAGCTGTTTAAACGCTGCTTGATCTGTGCAGATTTCTCTCCTGATTCACACCAGAACACTTTTTCAGGAGAAAGGGTTATTATGGATTATAGACTCGTATTAGTTAAAAGCATCTTAATGCTGGATTAGTTTCAGCTTTTGTTTTCTCCAGATGTTAACTGATGGACTGGAGTGCTGTGGATTACTTGTGGATTATTGTGATGTTTTTATCAGCTGTTTGGACTCTCATCTGCGGCCCCCAATTCAATTGCAGTGGACATGACTGCAACGACATTTCTCCAAACCTGATGAAGAGACAAACTCACCTACACACTGGATTTTCATTTTTGGGTGAACTATTCCTTTAAAGACAAAGCCACAGATGTAAAAAGAACTAAGTTTTTTTCCTTTGCTGTAATGAAAACATACCGAACTGTGACTTTTGTGTACCGTTACACCTCTAATAATGTTAATTATAAACGCTGACCTTTTGACGTCTGAGGCCCACACCCGGGTCGTTCTCGATCTCCCACATGCCCTCCTCGAACCCGCCTCTTTTGATTTGTCGGCCGTACTTCTCTTTGTTTGGCCAGTAGGGGACGATGTCTTTGGGGAAGAGAAAAGTTCTGGAAGAGCAGAGACGGTGTTCAAAACGCAATACTAGTTACTACTAAACACTGCGCTGCCTAACAGTAAAAGACATAAATTTACATTTATGCATCTGGTAAATGCATTACCGAAAACGACTTGCATTACATTCAAGGTACTGTCAAAGACGTCGTTAAGATGTCCGCATCAAAAGAAATTTACAAAAGTGATTATATGTCCATAGAAAGCACATTAAATGCAAGTAAAGTGTCTACTTTTAAGGTTTTAAATACGTTTTTGGAGAATAAAATGTTAAAATTTTCATTCAGTGTGTGTGTGTGCTGTTGAGTGAGGGAGTGAGCTGGCGTGGTTGAGTGAGTGAGGAGTGAATTGCGAGTGAGTGAGTGTGTGTGTGTGTGTTCTGGTTTATATATCCTGGTGGGGACTTAAACCTGATTACACACAGACTCATGGGGACTCATGTCACGGTGGGGACCTAAATTGTGGGCCACGAGTACAAAACGCTTATAAATCACACAGAATGGTGTGTATTGAAAATCTGAAATAGCAGAAGTCTCCTGTGAGGGGTAGGTTTAGAGGTATGTGTAGGGCAATAGAAAATACGGTTTGTACAGTATAAAAAACATTACGCCTATGGAGAGTCCCAAGACGTGCTGACCAGACTCGTTGTGGTGTGGGGTGTTGAGAGAGTGTGTGTGTGTGTGTGTGCGTGCGGGAGTGAGTGAGTGAGTGAGTGAGTGAGTGAGTGCGTGAGTGAGTGAGTGTGTGTGTGTGTGTGTGTGTATGTCTCTGTGTGTGTGTGTGTGTGTCTATCTGTCTATGTGTGTGTGTGTGTGGTAAACATTTTTGTGACAAATGCGGAACATAAATGTGTATAATGACAAAGGTATGACAGGTATTACAAGGAGAAGGTGACATTACCCCATGTCCCCACTTTTCAAAACACTTATAAATCACACAGAATGGAGTGTATTGAAAATCTGAAATAGCACAAAGTCTCCTGTAAGGGGTGGGTTTAGGTGTAGGGTTGGTTTAGGGCAATAGAATATACGGTCTGTACGTTATATAAACCATTATGCCTATGGGATGTCCCCACTTTTCACAAAAACAAACCTGTGTGTGTGTGTGTGTGTGTGTACTCACGTCGAGTGTGTGCCATAAAAGAAGTTGGGGATCTTATGTTGGGGGGCTTTTCCTTCACCAATCTGAGTGACACATACAACAACATACCAACAGTCAGATTTTAATTGACCTCATTTACATACAAGACAGTATGTGATAAATACGCCTTAAATCTGCAGTATATAAACTCACCCTGGCAGGCCAGAAAGGATAACCCTTCATCTTAGCAAACACTATGTCTCCTGGAATAAAACCCTCTGTGGTCTGATCAGATGTCATCTTCATCTGAGAAAACAAAGAGTTAATTAATAACAACAACACTCGTTATGTGCCACCAACACACACAAACAATAAACAAAACACTGGACCAGCAGATACACCGCTTATATTAATAAAATTAGCCTTATGGTTATGAACATGCCTCTGTAAAACAATAATATGACTTTATTATAATTTCACCGCTATCGATGAGGTAAATAAAATGATAGCCGTGTTTAGCTAGCTCAGGCTAACACAAGCATATCGTGTGAATACAAACTCACCTTCACTCCCTTCTGCATATCTACTCCCTCAGAGGCCACTCTATAAACACTCAGATTTAAAAACAAGACGGAAAACACTCGAATTAAAAATATTATCACGCAATGAATGAAAAGACATGGAGAAGTGCATGAGAATGTGTGCCTCCCCTCAGCGCCGGTGGAATGGTTCGGCCCGCCTCCCGCTCAGCGTGACTCAGGAATGTACCACTACCGAGAGAGGGGGGTGGGTGGGGTTGCAATTACTTAAAATATAATTAATAACAGCGATTCTTCGCACCATTTAGATCAACTGCAACGTATTTTAACTTATATTTAATTAATCGCGAATTTAAAATTATATTCGCAAACTGAACAGCTACATATTTATGTACCAGTTATGTAGTCTCTCTTAAAGGGGTCATATGATGCGATTTTAATTGTTCCTTTCTCTTTGGAGTGTTACAAGCTCTTGGTGCATAAAGAAGATCTGTAAAGTTGCAAAGACTAAAGTCTCAAATCCAAAGAGATATTCTTTATAAAAGGTAAGAGTCAGCCACGCCCCCCTAAAACAGCTCGTTCTAACACGCCCCCACATATCTACATCACTATGTGACAGGACTGTGAATCTTCACTGGCTTCACGATTCGATGCGTTTACGAGTATCATGTCAACGATTCGATTCAGTTTTCAATATTACTGCACATGGCTACAAAATGCATTTTTAGTAAATTATATAAGCAGGCTACTTTTTTAAATAATTTCAAATTAATAATAAATCAAAACAATTGTTAAGAATTTAACCAACTAAATATAGCTTCAAAACATGCAAGCAAATATAAAGTAATGAAGGGGGGAAAAGACCATTACAAGTGATAAAGTACTTTCGGTATCCGAGCATTTGCAGACAATCATAGTTATGGGTTTTTCTTTTTTCCTCAGCATTATTTCTGATTTATTATTACTGATGAGATCACAGACAATAGGTTGCATTCCCACTAATGCACAGATCTGTTTTGTCCTGTTCTGAAAACATAACTGATTGTGTTTACATCAATTTCATATCATAAAAGGATGGAAGGAATTATATATTATTTAGAAACAGTCATGAACTACATTGAAGCTACTTAATAAATAAATCATATTTAATAATAAATCACATAATTACAAATCAGAGCATTAATTATCTGGCACGTAAATAATGAGGTGTAAAGCTAAAGAAGTGTGAGAACATCAAACTACAACATAAGTCTACACTAAATACAACCAATAAAGCTAAAAAAAACATTATTTCGAACATCAATCAACAGCAGTATTTAATGACATTTTATTTATTTTCATAATTAGTTTTCTTGTACATTTAGCAGAATTATTAAATAAGTTACTTGCCATTTTTTCTCACGAAAGCTGCAAACCTCATGTTATTTCTGTGGTCTGCTGGTTTTAAAGCAGGCGGCCCAGGGACGCTTATTTCATCAAACACATTAATGCTTGATTATCCGAGTAAGCGACAGTGACAGTTTTCACGCAGATGCTGGATGTCAGAGGAGCGTGTGTTTGTTTAATCCTCCACTCTGTGGAAATCCTCTTTCCAGTCGCCATCTACAGATGAGGAGAGATGGATGGGCTGTAGGTCTCAGTTCATGAAGATTATCTGACTGTCAGTGGCTGCTTACACTGGCTGCCAGTGATGTGCTGAGTGTGTGTGTGTGTGTGTATGTCGCTGTTGCATCAATGCAAATTCCTCACCTTTGGTGCCATACACGTTTTGAGATTAAAAAAAAAGTATTATATGTAATTAGAAAACTCTGGCTTTTAAAAAAATATATATATATATATATATAACAAATAAATACCTTCAAACTTGTGGGAATAAAGTATTGGAATTGTGGTGTGTGTGTGTATATATATATAGTATATTTATATATAGAAAAGATATACAAGATCAAAGATTAACGCTCCGAAGTACCGATCTGAGTCAAATGATTCACAATAAGCGCTCCGAAGTACCGATCTGAATCAAAAAATTCGCTATACGCGCATTGAAGTTCCGATCTGAACCAAATGATTCACAATAAGAGCTCCGAAGTTCCGATCTGAATCAAAACATTTGTGAAACCGCTCCGAAGTTCCGATCTGAATCAAAAGATTCACGAACCTGCTCTGAAGTTCCGATCTGAATCAAATGATTTGCGATACGCGCATTGAAGTTCCGATCTGAACCAAATGATTCACGATAAGTGCTCTGTAGTTCCGATCTGAACCAAATGATTCGCAATAAGTACTCTGAAGTTCCGATCTGAATCAAATGATTCACGATACACGATCTGAAGTTCCGTTGAAACCAAATGATTTGCAATAAGTGCTATGTAGTTCCGATATATGAACCAAATGATTCGCGATCAAGCATTCCGACGAGTTCCAACTGGAGTCAAACGATTTGCAAAACCTGCTCGAATTCGCTCTTAATCAAATGATTCGCGATACGCGCATTGAAGTTCCGATCTGAACCAAATGATTCGCAATAAGTGCTCTGTAGTTCCGATCTGAATCAAATGATTCACAATAAGCGCTCCAAAGTACCGATCTGAGTCAAATGATTCGCGATACGCGCATTGAAGTTCCGATCTGAACCAAATGATTCGCAATAAGTGCTCCGAAGTTCCGATCTGAATCAAATGATTCGCGAAACCCGATCCGAAGTCCAGATCTGAATCAAATGATTCGCGATACTTGCTCCGAAGTACCGATCTGAATCAAAAAATTCGCTATACGCGCATTGAAGTTCCGATCTGAACCAAATGATTTACGATAAGCGCTCCAAAGTTCCAATCTGAGTCAAAAGATTCGCTATACGCGCATTGAAGTTACGATCTGAACCAAATGATTCACAATAAGAGCTCCGAAGTTCCGATCTGAATCAAATTATTTGCAATACACGCATTGAAGTTCCGATCTGAACCAAATGATTCGTGATAAGCGCTCTGAAGTTCCGATCCGAATCAAAACATTTGTGAAACCGCTCCGAAGTTCCGATCTGAATCAAAATGATTTGCAATAAGTGCTCTGTAGTTCCGATCTGAATCAAATGATTTGTGATACGTGCTCCGAAGTTCTGATCTGAATCAAAAGATTTGCGAACCTGCTCCGAATTCCGATCTGAATCAAATGATTCACGATACGCGCTCCAAAGTTCCGATCTGAATCAAAAGATTCACAAACCCACTCCGAAGTCACGATCTGAATCAAATGATTCGCAATACCACGAATGGAAGTTTGATTGAACCAAATGATTCACAATAAGCGCTCCGAAGTTCCGATCTGAATCAAATGATTTGCAATACGCGCATTGAAGTTCCGATCTGAACCAAATGATTCGTGATAAGCGCTCTGAAGTTCCGATCTGAACCAAATGATTCGCAATAAGTGCTCTGTAGTTCCGATCTGAACCAAATGATTCGCAATAAGTACTCTGAAGTTCCGATCTGAATCAAATGATTCATTGATACGCGTTTCGAAGTTACGATAAATCAAAGGATTCGCGAAGCCGCTTCGAAGTCCCGATGTGAATTAAATGATTTGCAATAAGTTCCAAAGATCTGATCTGAATCCAAAGATTTACGAACCTGCTTAGTTCTGATCTGAATCAAATGATTTGCAATATACGCATTGAAGTTCTGATCTGAACCTGTCTTTAGTGTGCGAGAGGACAAACAGATGTGTGTGTAGGATCAGTTTCTGTGCGCTGTGAACGATGGTCAGAATGAAACTTCAGCTGCAGATGCTGATTCAGACTCAAACTCAGAAACTTGTGAGTGTTGCGCTGAAGCATCAGTTTATCTGACGTCTCCTGTGAGACGCGAGGACGATCAGACTGATGTTCAGTGGCGTCAGCAGCACACGAGATCCACAGGGGCTGTTTTCATGATCTCTGGAGGATCTAGTGGAGCTTCAAACTCAGGGTCCTGCTTAAAGACACACTCCTAAAACGGCAAAAAAGAAAGAAAGAAAAAACGTCCTTTAGCAAGTTTCTGACTCTTTTAAGAGAATCGTTCAGTCAGAAATGAAAATTCTGTTATAACTTTATATAGACACTAAATACAACCAATACAGCTAAAAAAAACATAAGTGCTCTGTAGTTCCGATCTGAACCAAATGATTCGCGATAAGCGTTCCGAAGTTTCAATCTGAGTCAAAAGATTTGCAAACCTGCTCCGAATTTCCGATCTGAATTAAATGATTCGCGATACACGCATTGAAGTTCCGATCTGAACCAATTGATTTGTGATAAGTGCTCCGAAGATCCAGTCCGAGTCAAAAGATTTGCAATCCCACTCCAAAGTTCTGATCTGAACCAAATGATTCGCAATAAGTACTCTGAAGTTCCGATCTGAATCAAATGATTCACAAACCCGCACCGAAGTTCCGATCTGAATCAAAAGTCACGATAAGTGCTCGTTAGTTTCGCTCTGAAACCAAATGATTCGCGATAATAAGCGTTAAGACGGTTCAATATGAGTCAAAAGATTTGCAACTGACTCGAATTCCGATTGAATCACATGATTCGCGATAGGTGCATATTGAAGTCGATCGAACAAATGATTTCACCCAATACTTGCAGTGAAATATGATTTGAACCAAAAGGATTTTGTGAAACAGTGCTCAAAAGTTTCTTGATCTGAATCAAAATTGATTCGCGAGGGAAAAGCGCTCGAAGTTCCAAATCTGAGTAAAAAGAAAATTCGCAAACTCGCTCCGAAGTTTCGATCTGAATCAAATGATTCACGATACGTGCTCTGTAGTTTCGATCTGAACCAAATGATTTGTGATAAGCACTTTAAAGTCATAAGATCCATGAACCCGCTCTGAAGTTCAGATCTGAATCAAAAGATTTGCGAGCCCGCTCCGAAGTTCGGATCTGATTCGAATGATTCGCAATACGCGCTTTGAAGTTTCGATCTGAACCATCTGAATTTTGTCCGTCGTAAGCCAAGGATTCCAACGAGATAAGACACTTGAGTCTGCGACTAATGGTTTAGGAGTTATGAGCGATTTCGTACACCGTCGCGGGTGAAGAGGGAGAACAGAATGGGACTGAGCACACACCCCTGGGGTGTACCTGTGCTCAGAGTGATGGTGGAGGATGGTCCAGTCTCACTGTCTGGGGCGCTCTGTCAGGAAATCTTGTGTCCAGCTGTAGGCAAACTGATATGGGTCGAGTGAGGCCGGTATAGAGTCTTTAGTGTGCGAGAGGACAACAGATGTGTGTGTAGGATCAGTTTCTGTGCGCTGTGAACGATGGTCAGAATGAAACTTCAGCTGCAGATGCTGATTCAGACTCAAACTCAGAAACTTGTGAGTGTTGCGCTGAAGCATCAGTTTATCTGACGTCTCCTGTGAGACGCGAGGACGATCAGACTGATGTTCAGTGGCGTCAGCAGCACACGAGATCCACAGGGGCTGTTTTCATGATCTCTGGAGGATCTAGTGGAGCTTCAAACTCAGGGTCCTGCTTAAAGACACACTCCTAAAACGGCAAAAAAGAAAGAAAGAAAAAACGTCCTTTAGCAAGTTTCTGACTCTTTTAAGAGAATCGTTCAGTCAGAAATGAAAATTCTGTTATAACTTTATATAGACACTAAATACAACCAATACAGCTAAAAAAAACATAAGTGCTCTGTAGTTCCGATCTGAACCAAATGATTCGCAAACGCGTTTCCGAAGTTTCAATCGAGTCAAAGATTTTGCAAAACTGCTCCGAATTTCGCTCGAATTAAATGATGCGCGATAAGCGACATTGAAGTGCCGATCTGAAACCAATGAATTTGGAAAGTGACTAAGAAGAAGCAGTACGAAGTCAAAGATGTTGCAATCCCACTCAAAGTTTGGATTGAACCAATTGATTCGGCATAATACTCTGAAGTTTCCGATCTGAATCAAATGATTCACGATACGTGCATTGAAGTTCCGATCTGAATCAAATGATTCACGATACGTGCTCTGTAGTTTCGATCTGAACCAAATGATTTGCGATAAGCGTTCCGAAGTTCCAATCTGAGTCAAAAGATTTGCAAACCTGCTCCGAATTTCCGATCTGAATCAAATGATTCGCGATAGGTGCATTGAAGTTCCGATCTGAATCAAATGATTCACAATACTTGCATTGAAATTATGATTTGAACCAAATGATTTGTGAAAAGTGCTCCAAAGTTCTGATCTGAATCAAATGATTCACAATACACGCTCCAAAGTCCCGATCTGAATCAAAAGATTCGCGAAAAGCGCTCCAAAGTTCCAATCTGAGTCAAAAGATTTGCGATACGCGCATTGAAGTTCCGATCTGAACCAAATGATTCACAATAAGCGCTCCGAAGTTCCGATCTGAGTCAAAAGATTTGCGATATGCGCATTGACGTTCCGATCTGAACCAAATGATTTACGATAAGTGCTCCGAAGCTCCAATCTGAGTCAAAAGATTCGCGATACGCGCATTGAAGTTCCGATCTGAACCAAATGATTGGTGATAAGTGCTCCAAAGTTTCGATCTGAACCAAATGATTTGTGATAAGCACTTTAAAGTCATAAGATCCATGAACCCGCTCTGAAGTTCAGATCTGAATCAAAAGATTTGCGAGCCCGCTCCGAAGTTCGGATCTGATTCGAATGATTCGCAATACGCGCTTTGAAGTTTCGATCTGAACCATCTGAATTTTGTCCGTCGTAAGCCAAGGATTCCAACGAGATAAGACACTTGAGTCTGCGACTAATGGTTTAGGAGTTATGAGCGATTTCGTACACCGTCGCGGGTGAAGAGGGAGAACAGAATGGGACTGAGCACACACCCCTGGGGTGTACCTGTGCTCAGAGTGATGGTGGAGGATGGTCCAGTCTCACTGTCTGGGGCGCTCTGTCAGGAAATCTTGTGTCCAGCTGTAGGCAAACTGATATGGGTCGAGTGAGGCCGGTATAGAGTCTTTAGTGTGCGAGAGGACAAACAGATGTGTGTGTAGGATCAGTTTCTGTGCGCTGTGAACGATGGTCAGAATGAAACTTCAGCTGCAGATGCTGATTCAGACTCAAACTCAGAAACTTGTGAGTGTTGCGCTGAAGCATCAGTTTATCTGACGTCTCCTGTGAGACGCGAGGACGATCAGACTGATGTTCAGTGGCGTCAGCAGCACACGAGATCCACAGGGGCTGTTTTCATGATCTCTGGAGGATCTAGTGGAGCTTCAAACTCAGGGTCCTGCTTAAAGACACACTCCTAAAACGGCAAAAAAGAAAGAAAGAAAAAACGTCCTTTAGCAAGTTTCTGACTCTTTTAAGAGAATCGTTCAGTCAGAAATGAAAATTCTGTAATAACTTTATATAGATAATACTTTTCAAAGGTTTGGGGTCATTTATATTTTTTTCTTTGACAGAAAATAATTGTATTCATCAAGGATGCATTATAGTGATCAAAAGTGACAGTAAAGACATTTATGATGTTAGAAAAGATTTCTATTTCAAATAAATGCTGTTCTTCTGAACTTTCTACTCATCTGTGAATCCTGACAAAAAAAATGCATCACAGTTTCACAGAAATATTGTGCAGCACGACCGGTTTCAACATTGAAATAATCAGAAATGTTTCTGCGCGAGAAGCAGCATATTACAATGATGTCTGAAGGATCATGTGACATTGAAGACTGAGTAATGATGCTGAAAATACAGCTGCGCATCACAGAAATACATTACAGTTTAACACATATTCACATAGAAAACAGCTGTTTTAAATTCTAATAATATTTCACTGTTTTAACTGTAATTTTGATAAAATAAATACAGCCCTGTTGAGTAGAATAGACTTCTTTTCAAACATTACGAAATCTTAATGACCCCAAACTTTTGAGAGCGTGTGTGTCTTGAAATAACACTGTAAATGTCTCTCTCTTCGGGTCACTGGTGTCTTTAAGAGGATCATGTGGCCGAACAAACTAACAGACTTGTTTGTCGTGACTGTGAATGAAGTTGAGAGCAGCTTTAATCTCATGTCTGATTAAATGCCGTTTCACAAACACACTGTCAGCCGTTTCTGCTGTAACGACACATTTCACTGCTTAAAGTCCCGGCTTCATGAATACATGAGCGTTTACAGTCATTACTGACGCTTATGCCTCTAATTATTACAGTCTGATATTAAGTCCAGTATGAAATGTCAGTTTAAGGCTGGCTGCTTTTGTTGCTCGACGTTGAAAAGTTAAAAATGTATCCAGTCCAAAAAGAGCAAGAGATGTTCAAGCTTAAATCATTTTATTAAAACATGTAAGTTTCAATGGAAAGACACTTTGATTTCTCAAATCTCTTAGTCGTAATGTTGGTCACAGAGTAAAAGTGTTTGTCAGCATGTTTGCGCAGAAATCTCATTGGATGGTGATTCAAATCTAGTATTTATTTTTTTATTATTATATTTGCTTGTTTATATATTAATACAGTCAAAAGGGGTTTAAAAAATGCAATTTAAAGTGACATTAAGATATATTTGGAGAGCAATGCAACTTGAAAGCAATACAAACTATGCAGTTGTTTAAAAGGTACAATGGTTTTCAGTGATTGATTAATAAACTAATACATTTTCTTTTTCTTTCTATATGCCCCCGACATATTTGGTTGTATTATTGTACAATATGTTTGGTTTTCAGTTAAAAAATTTATTTAAAAAATAATAATTTTAAAATGCTGAAAAAATCCCACATGTCCGAAAAGATTTAGACAGGTGTACAAATATGCTGTAAAGAATTATTTTTGTATATAAGTCGTATATAAAACAAAGGTTATCGAGGAAAACACTATTTCGGTCTTTCTACTGCAAAATTCAGTGTTTGATTCAATATGTTAATTGTGAAATTTACTAGCGATTTCTGTGTGGAAATTGTTTCTACATCTTTTTTTTTTTTTCAGGCGTATCCACAGTTATTTTTTCAGGCGTATCCACAGTTAGTATATCGGTATTAAAACAGTCCTTGTGCTGTGTAATATGCACACTGCGTTTGGTATCATGTGATTTAAATGTATGATCAGAATGATAAACACACTGGTTTGTAGCGCAAATAGGTTTAGCGTTTCCTGCACTTTGTTGCTCTTAGTTATGTACCGATATATCGGCCGATTAATCGTAAGTCGCGCATATTGACAGAAAACAAGCGGATATATAAATCAGGCAACCAACGATGATGCGTTGGTAGCACCAATCTGTTTATATTTCCTGTCTGTTTTGTCCATTTTTTTTCTCCCAATCACATCGTGAGGGAACTTCTGATAAGTGGATTCAAGTTTTTAATTACGACAAAGATCAGCATCGCTGTTTTGCCCCTTTTAATCGCCGCTATGTGCCAAGTTGGAGCCCACACAAAGAGACGGCGCCGGTCTGGTCGCTCGCGCACGCTCTCCTTCACGTCTCAATGTGGGACAGCAGAAAGTGGCATCAGAGGGAAAGTGGATTAAAGTAGGTTCCTCTCCTCCTCCTCTCTCCCTCGTTCTCTCCCTCAAGGGCGCGTGTTTTTTGGCAGGGTCACCTGAGTCCTCCGGTTGGCCGTGGCTCGCAGGTAGCGAAGTTTGACGCTAACGAGAAGGAGCTTTGAAGCCGTCCCCAGTTACTTAAACACAACCCTTCATATTTCCCAACGACGGTCCCTCAGGTTCCTCACTCCCGGCGCCGTTAGTACTATTAATCCTCGTGTTTCTAGGTGTTTGGGGCTCTTCTGCTGCCAGAGGCCTGATTTCCGCAGGTTTGTCCCTCGTGAAATATTCGGGTTTGTGTTGTTTTTATCTGCTGCAGTATGGAGGACCAAGCCTGCCAAAATTAAATGTAAATAAATAGATTGATAAATAAGTAAATGTATAATATAGGAAATAAATGACTTGACTTTATGTATTATTTTCTGTATTAATTCTTTAAAACTTTTATTTTCTTATTCTTCTTTCGTTTTTATTTTATATACTATATTTATTTATTTTTAATCGTATTTTATTCATTCATTTATAATATGCATCTAATGATTATATAATGATCTCCATGTTGCACACGGAAACGTAAAAAGAACATACACAAATAATCAACCTGGAAATAAATCCATGTGGGAATAAATAAAATACATCTAATATTAATTAATTAAATAATATAAAATAGGTGCAATTATAAGTAAATAAAGTTTTAAAAAAATAAAAATTAAATGCAGAAAATAATGCATGAGAAAAAAGGTTCGAAAAATTTAAGTTTTATGACACTAAACTATAGTTTATAAATATAGACGATATTTTGTTTTAATCGGAACCTATTTATCTAATGTTTAGTTATTTATTTTATTTTTAATTTCTGCAGGTTTGGACCTCCATATTGCAGGAGCTAAAAGTAGTGTTAAATATTTTGCAGATTATTGAGAATGTTAAACATGCACAGATGGAAAATGATTTAGAGTTTCATAAAAAAATCAGAGAAAGTGTACCATGTTAATCAACATTTCTGCTAAAATTCATATAAGAGGTCAAATAAACCAAGGATTCCCAAACATTTGTCAACCGAAAATATTTATTTTATTTTATGCAATTTTAAGTTAATGTTTTTAATAATTTGACAGCAAGCGTTTCTGATGGTCGCATGCCCGCAGGGTATCCAAGCTTTTATTTTTCAAGTAGTGTTTTATTATTGGTGATGAACATGATCTTAATTTGACAGTCTCAGATTTAGTTCATTGTCAGCTATTCCCATCTCATCACACGCCCTCTGCAGTTTCTGGATTCTGATTGGCTGTCAATTCAAAATGCTTCAAAAATGTGCAAATAAATAAGGCATATAGTTAAATACCTAAAGATGTATAGAAAGACAGCAAACTTACAATACATAAGTAACAAATACAATAGATGCGAAAAAAGCTTAAAAAAAGGCGTTCTAAAATGAGCTTATCTACTTATCCAGCAGTGCAATATCAGCTGTCTTAGTTTGTGCACAAGAATTGAACTAATAATTTATTTTACGAATTTGTGGCTTTGGGTCTAAAACATCATGCCTGCATGTTTGAAAACAGTAAAAAAGTTATCTTTTTTCTCGATTATTTTCTATATTCGTCTATCTAGTTTTTTAATGAACGGGCCTTAAGTCGTCTTTTTTTCCTTCACAAATGTCTGCATTTAATTCAGCTCGAACTGCTTTGCGTAAAGATCAAACTTTGTTTTGCTAGTCATTTTAATTTTTTTGCCAACGTTATATTTTTACTTTCGTGTTATTGTTACACAAATTATTATTATATTCTTCACTTAAAATTATTAATTATTACTATAATTTAATTATCGTTGAATTAGCTTTGTGATTTCTATAATGACATTCCGTTTTTTGCTGTTAAATTTGTTTTGATATTTTAAACTATTTTCTATTTATCTTTTTACGCTTTTTAGTACTTCAGCTTAAAGTTTTGTTAGTTAGTTGCCATGGCAACGTTTAAAATTAAGTTCAAGTTTCATTTTTTTTAGTTTATTTTAATGTAGCGAAACTTGTTTTTCTAGTTGTTTGCACAAACAGGACTACTGTTGGCACTTCAGAATCTGAAGAAAGATGCATGTCATCGTTATAATTATTTGCTTGCATACCATCACTGTGTCGTGTGTGCTTTCCTTCTGGAATTTAATGTCCATTTATATTCGCTTTTGATCGCATTTTAAAACAGAACTAGAGACTATAAACCTGAAACTTCACTTACTACTTGAAGCGCCGTTTCCTGGCCGCTCGATATCTCCTCCACTACACAAAGTTTAAGGAACTGTATACCTCGTCCTTAGTACTGGTCAAAGCAATCTCTCGAATACTATATAATACATACATATATGGGACTGTGCATGCTGATTGCAACACATTTGAGATCTGTGTCTCTGCGTCCAATTTTCAGCGTCCCAGAGCTCTTTCCCCTCCCAGCCCTAGTGTTTCTTGAGTTTGTTGTTGTGGTCAATTTCTGTCTCTTTCACGACAAAGTGGACGCTCTCCGCCTGCGGTCGTCCAATCATCCACCGCTGCGCGCGGGTCTGCTGTTTCTCATGTATGTGGGTTAGCGATGGTTTGGAGAGAGAGTGATAGTGATTAGGGCTCTTTATATTTCCTCGGGCCCCAACGATCCCATCAGAACTTCATCAGGAGACTCCAAATACGGACTAAACCTGGGAAAGTCTGAAGACATGGGGACGTGGACACACACACTCCTCCAGGAGGTATCGCACATGTGCATACTTTTAATTTTTGAGAAATATGTTCTCTAAATATTCCTGTTTATTGAAAGTCTTCGTGAGATTTATGAGTCGTTTCAACAGAAAACATCTGCGTGTTTGACAGACGGACAGCGGCGGGTCTCTTCTGAAGCGAGATGAGCAGACTCTGAAGATGGAGGAGGAGGCACAGGTGGACAATTCTATCATTAATTCACTAAAATCAATAAACAGCATCATCAACTTTATAAATAAGGTGTAAAATTGACCTGAAATATACTTGTGCTCTAAATGACATTTTTACTGTGTTTTCAGATTGTTCTATTTTTTGAAACAACATGGTTTCACCACCACCCCCATCGTGACTCTATTAATTTAGTGACATAAATTGAATGTTTAAAATCCTTAAAACATCATATACATGTTCAGTGAAGCTGCGTAAACTCTGGTCATCCGTCACAACAGTTTTTAACCTGAAGCAATTCGTTCAATCATAACCATAAATGCACAGTGACTCATTGGAACACCTACCATTAACTTTAAATAAAAAAAGTAATTAGTTAGATTTTAAAAATGTGCTTTTAAAAAAGTTTTACTACCAAATTTGGGCAATTTTATTCTGCTTTTAATTTTTTTTGTACGTGAAGCATTTTAATAATTTTTATAATATGTTATTTATATTTTAATTTATCTGTTATTAATTGTATTTATTTAATTCATTTTTTTTAATTTAATTTAAAGCTAACTTTAAAATTGGTTTCTAAATATCGATTCAGATTAAACATGTTTTCACGCACCATTTTGACTTCAAAGTGCGCACTGTAGATGGAGAAACAAACTCTTTTTTCGTGTGTCTGTTTATTTATTTATAGTTTAAAATGTGTAACTTTAGAATTGCGGTTCACCACTTTTTGCGCTCTACGTTCTTGTTCTGCATGTTTTTGTGGTGCATGCACCAAGCTGACTGCTGACTTACACGTGTTTGTACAGTGAGTGAGGATTCCTGCCAGGATGAAGATCAGGATCATTGTCATACGTGAGTGCGGCTGTACACATGGCTGGTTCTTCACAGACGTTATTCATCACACGTTTTGAGGTCGGCGTGGTGTCATAAATAGTGTGTTGTGAGATTTGCTATATGTTGTGTGGTGTCATGTGTGGTGGTGTCTTGTTCTCGTCTGTCTGTCCCTGTCCCTGTCTGCTGTCTGTGTGTTGTGTGTTTATGTGTGCGGTCTGTGTAGGTGTGTGTGTGTGTGTGTGGGTGTCCTGTGTGTGTGTGTGTGTGTGTGATGTGCGTGTGTGTGTGTGAGCGTTTGTTGTTTGTTGGTGCTGAGTGGTCGTGATGACAGGAGTGAGTTATGTGTTTGTGTTGTTGTTGGTGTGGTGTGTGTGTGGTTCTGTCTGTCTGTTCTGTCCTGTCTGTGCCTGTGTGTGTGTGTGTTGTTTGTGTTGTCGTGTGTGTCTCTGTTTTGTGTAATTGTGTGGTGTGGTGGGTCTGGTCTCTGTCTGTCGTGAGTGATGTAGAGTGAGTGTTGGTGTGTTGTGCTAGATGTAAGAGTGAGTCTGGTGTAGGTGCACATAATAGAATATACGGTCTTTACAGCTATAAAACCATTCTACGTCGCTACTTGGTAGTACCCATAAACAGGAAACAAAAAAAATCGCCCCTCGTGTGTTTTCGTGTGTGTGTGTGCTTGTTTGTGTAGCTATAGTTTGAGTGGTCTTTGTGGTTGTTGGTGGTATTTGTGCTAGCTGTGGTTGCCTGAAGACTCGATTTCCTCTTTTCACACAACAGTGACATCTTTCGTGCTTGGGGTCATTTGATGTGTGTGTTGGGGTTGCGGTGATGGTGATGTCATACAGCTCGCATTGCGGCATACGAGATGTGCTGCGGCTCCCGGCTCATGCTAGTCGTTCGGGGCACAGTACTCATACTCTCGTCCAGATGTAGCTTGTCGGGTTTGACATCAGCAGTCTCCTGAAATTCTGTACGCGGACACGTCAGGTGCTCCTACTCCCTCCGTACCGGAAATAACTATGAAGCTCAACTCTGGATCCGTGTCCTGTTCAGCGTACTCACACACATCACAGGGTGCTTCACACATACACCCTCATCCGGCAAATGGACGCTAGCGCGAACTACACGTGACAGAGGATAACTTGCTGCAGGTGAACACACAACTGCAAAATCACACATACTTACAGGTGCTGCCACTCTACAGCACACACTTCCCCGATGGATCACTGTGTGTGATTTGCGCTTCCTGTATGGTACTATCTCCCGACATTCTGTCACACACACACACCCGAGGCACACACACTCACAGGCACACAATCCCAAACACGACAAAAAACACCAGACATACAATCAGCAAAACACATTCTACCCACACAAACACACAACACGCAAAACCATATGTATATATACCTGCACACACACACACGCAAAAATACACACAGCCCACGCCACACCCCCACATCACACCACACATGCCCAAAAAACACTTACTTATATACCTGGCGACACGACCGGCCATCCACACCACGATCACAAAACACACAATGTCCGACACCAACACAGCCACAACACTACAGTATATACCCGCTGCACGGCACACATAAACACCACCACTACGAAGTCAAAAACACACACACACGCCACCGCAAAACGCCCCATGCATCGACACCCACACCACATGCAAAAACTACAGTATAATACCTGCAACACACACACACACACAAAACACACATTCACACCACACACACCACATGGCAAAAACATACATATATACTCTGCCACACAGTCACATACACTCAAAAACACACATGCACAGTGTCACACACATTACGCGCACTACACACACACACACACCTACCTTCTGTTTTCCTATGCCAGCCACACAACACACACATACATACACACACTCAAGGTCCGTGCCCGCAGCCTGTTTAAAGCTCAGTAAACGAATTCTGCTGACCATGTGAAGCAAGTGTGCAAGACTGTGTACATGCTTCTATCTGATTAGCTTTTGTTGCTTTTGTGACAATGCACGTTATTAATTTGTGTTCAGAACTGCCCTGGTCTTAAAATACTGTGCTCCCCTTATTTGCTTTAACTCGGCAGATATACTTATAAATCGCTGCTATCGTCGTATGAGAAACACCAATGCAAAGTCCACTTCTAATGAATGACACAGAATAACAATATGTTGTACTCAACTTTCAGAGTGCCATTTTTTTCCCCAATCTGATTAACAATAAAAGCATTACAAGCCAACACAGAATCCATCCGACTTAAAGTGCCATAAACCCAGAGTTAATCCCCTCAATTACGTTAGAGTAGTATTGCATGCTTCATATCTCTGAAGATATCTCTGTTTTATCAGATTTATAAAAGACATATACAGCTTTACACTTCTCTCCGAAAACAGCTGTGGGCGGAGCTAAAGAGCCACAAGCATGCGCAGCTATTGCGTAGCGATCGTCTGCAAGCTGTGACGTTGACATAAATAAATTGTGCCAACAACAATTTGATTGACACTGTAAAGATAGTTTATATTGACTTATTGCCACACGTTTTTATACATCTGAATAAGAAGTCTCTGGTGTCCCAGAACTGTGTCTGCTGAAAGTTCAGCTCAAAAATAACCTACCCGGCAATCATTTGATTTAGTAGCTCATTTATCTGAAGTGGAGCCGCACGGAAACTCCACGCTTGCTTTTATATTCATGCCCGTGTCTTGCTTAAATGCAAATGAGCTTGCTGCTAGCTGTCCCCGCCTTCCCCTCCCCCTTTTTCCAGAATAGAGTTGCTTTGGTGGGCCCTTTTACATCTTTCGGCACTTGGACGCTAAAAAACATTACTGTATTATGGAGTTTCCGTATTCACTGTTATTATTCGGCTGAAATACAATCGCGTTTGTAGTCATATAGGCGAAAACATCGCTAAGTTTAAAAACCTCGATATAGGGGTTTTCTGAAGGCTCACGGAACAATCTGACACGCACACGCGGACAGAAAGCGGCTATCACTGCATGCGAGTATTAAACTAAGTTCTCATTCACACCCAATTTTCCGTAAACACCACACAAGTTACGAAAGTGCGCGCAGTGATGGGACTTATGTCATAGGTGAAGCGTAACACAGGCGGGAAAGAATCAACATTTGTATTTTAGATCTAGACTCTTTATGCCTTTGCTCGTCTTGCATCGGTACAAAGGCAGAACAGTTTAATAGATCATGTTTTTTTATCGCTACAATATAATTTCTAGTCCATATTTGGGCAGTAGAACTAATACATACACCACGTTTGTCGCTTGCAAATAGATCACAAATGACAGGCCACGGTATAGCAGTAAACTACTCGATTGTTATAAAGAGGCCGGATGATAATTTATAAATTGGAGTATCTCCTTTGCCACAACCATCACCTTTATCTGGTAAGGGCAGGAGCGAAATCAAGACCAAAAGCTCGTGGATGTTTCTCAGTAATTTATTTTACTGCGTTGGCAAGCAAAAAGCTTCCACCAAGCCATACAAAGGTTATACGGGGGTTTCATCTACTTTTGTTCTACAAGTTTTTGATACTTGGTTAGGGATCAAGATTCGACCAGAACCTTGCTAGACTACTAAACACAACTACCTGGAAAAGCAAAGCCAGATTTTCCGCAGATGCATGTCGCACAGCCTTTAACTTACTTTATGGCTGTGAATGAATACCGAAATGAAGCACGGTCCCGTTGAAGGGGCTGCTCGTCTTCTCCCCTGTGCGGTATTCTGGTTTGAGAGTGGTGCACAGGAGTCACCCAGCTCACTTCATTTCCCTGGGAGAAGTGCCCATACAGAAATAAGCCAGCCCTTTTGAACATGCATACAGGTAAAAAAACTACACATATTTGCGTAAACTTTAAACAGAACCCTGAGCAGAGGGTGCTAATTTCGGGCACCGAAGTACAGTCGCCAATCGTTTCCAAACCATCGTTTATATTTCATGAAATCTTTTTGTGGGCACGACTCGTTTAAAACATTGATAGTATACCAACTCTTTAACAGATGTAAAATTAACCTCAGAATGTCTATGAACAGCATTAGTGCGCAGTCTGCGTGATGAGTACATAAAGACAACCTAATACACATAGGGTACTGCCAAAGGGGTGGAAAATTTCCAGAAACTTTCCAAAAATCCCTGGAGTAGTCCAAAAATCCTCCTGGAAATAGGTGTGCCAAAATGGTTCTGGATTTTCCTAAACTTTGCTTTAGCTGGAGTTTTCCACTCTTCCCTTTTCTATTTTTTTTTTATGCAAACCCAAATACTAAATCAATGTGTGTTGTCTGGTGTGCCCGCTGCTGTGGACGCTAATACGTTGTCGTTACAGTTATCGCTCTTGGTCTGAACAGGCCTTAACTCTCATCCTTTAGGACTCCTTGGGGATGGTTCTGGATCGCTGGGTCAGCATGAGCCCAGAGGACGAGGTCATGACCTTGCGTCAGTTTCTACGTTTTGGGGAAACCAAATCCATCGTGGAGCTCATGGCCGAGGAGCAGCAGATCCGCCTAGAAACCCATCGCAACCCCGCGTTCAAGTTGAAAGATAAACCGCCCTCCAGAACGCACCACTTTGAGAATCTGCCAGGAGGAAGTCTAGCGTTCCTGCAGCCGTTTCACTACGTCAGTGCATCCGTGTTTCCACCCTCGCCGGCTGTGGAACGTCATCCTGCGACACAAAAACTACAGCGGCTCAGCAAACGGAACAACGGCGCAGATGAAATGAGAACCAGAAACAAAAGAGATGGCGCACCTGAAAGGCCATTGCAGATACGAAGTTCCACGCAGTCACCGAAACGCCTGCGAAACGAAGAACGTCAAGTGGGAGTCGACGGGCCGATCGCAGACTCTTCGGGAACCGGGGAAAGGTGCAACGGTTCATCCTCGAGCAAAGCTCGCGTGAGCTGCAGTGCGTGCGCCAAGACGTTTTACGATAAAGGCACCCTGAAGATCCACTTCAATGCCGTGCACTTGAAGATCAAACATCGCTGTACTGTCGAAGGCTGCAACATGATGTTCAGCTCACTGCGCAGCCGCAACCGACACAGCGCTAATCCCAACCCACGACTGCACACCGCGGTCGAACACGCGACACCCAGATTCCTCACTCAACCGCGTCGACCAGTCTTGACCTTGCGTGAAACTACCTTGCCAGTTTCCATGGCAACCACCAACACTGCATTGACTGACCATCAGATTCCAGTTATCCGTGAAGGAGGAGGGGGAGGAGCTACAGGCAATCGTACTGCCAATCAGAATGACCTTAGTGATGTGATTGACATGACGCCAAAAAAGAAGTCGCGGAAGTCCAGTACGCCTTTGAAGCTTAAACAAGAAACTCGCAGTGAGGAACACGATCACTTATCACCAGGACAACCAGTCAACAGTCTCCATGGCAACCGGTCCCCAATGACCAACACACACACACAGTACAACTACAAACAACTTTGGAAGACGCCGTACGGTCACTATAGCAACAGCCACGTGCATAACCAATGGAAAGGCAGGTGTCGACCTCTACTAAAGGTCAAAGAGGAGCCGTGTGACCCCACCTGTGACTGTAGAGATCGTCACCATAGCAACCTGTGACTGTGACAACATGAGATCAGAACTGACTCTACACCGAAAAGAATCTGGTGAAGAATTTACAATTTTCGCTCAGAAATCGCTGGTGTATTTCACAAATAGTTACCAAGAAACGGCAAGTAGCACATTGAATTAAATATGAAAATCTGGAGTCGAAAGACCGAAATAGTATTTTCTTGTAAAAACATACTCTCATAATCAAGTCAAGTCACCTTTGTTTATATAGCGCTTTTAACAATACAGATTGTGTCAAAGCAGCTTTACAGTATTAAATAGGAAAATAGTGTGTCAATAATGCAAAATCACATTATTAAACACTCATTTTTCAGTTAAAGACATCATGATGATGTCATCATCCAGCTCAGTTCAGTTTAATAGTATCTTTGCAATAATTTGCAATCAAGTCGACGATATCGCTGGAACTGAAGTGTCCCCAACTAAGCAAGCCAGAGGAACCAGAACTCCATCAGTGACAGAATGGAGAAAAAACCTTGGGAGAAACCAGGCTCAGTCGGGGGGCCAGTTCTCCTCTGACCAGACGAAACCAGCAGTTCAGTTCCAGGCTGCAGCAAAGTCAGATTGTGCAGAGGACTCATCTGGTTCCTGTGGTAATAATCTTTAATTTACAACTTTGAATATTTTTTCTTTACAATATATGTTCCTGATCTTATCGAAGATTCATCCGTGCATGTTGTTGTTATGAAAAAAATTGCATTTGTGAACTTGAAACAAAATAAAATAGGTGTGTTGGGCCAAAGGCCCTTTTAAGGCAAGTCATTCCACTCGGCGGCCATCTTTGAAACGCCTCTCGGGCATGCAAATCTCTTTGAACAGGGAAACATCAAATTCTCCAAAACTGTTCGCCAAGCCTACGATTAAATTTCCTATTTGAAATCACCAATCTGACAACAACTGTCTCATAAATGTTGTTTCTTTTGCTCAAATACCGTTAAAAAAGCGTATTCAGGCTAGACCAGCCAATGCACATGCGCAGTCCTGTAACTGCACAACTCGGAGCATTGACTGTTTCTATAGCAACCGGCAGCTGTAGTGACACTGACTGTACCGATTAGCGATTGGCTCTTTTACTCAGAAGGCGGGGCTTCCTTCGATAGAGCAGCCATAGACCCTTTTTTTAGTTAGTAAACATGAGCGGAGAAAATCCGATTTTATCTGAAAATGTAAGGTCACTCACTGCCGTGATGGCGATTGTTATTTGAAAAAGTTTACTTTAATGGACAAAACCAGACTGGTCGACCCGTACACACTCCCTCAATGGATGGACGATCTGACAGAATTACTCACATTTACACCTGATGGAGAAACCTAACGTGTATAATAAAGAGAAACTCACCTGTGTGTCTATCTAGTCATGAAGATGTATATATTCCAATCTCAGCATGCAACTATTTTTACAGCTACATGAGAGTGATCTGGGCCAAAATACAAAAAAAGTTAAACATTTAATGTGATGGATATATTATCTGAAAATGTATGTGTCATGTAATGATACAAATAGTTATTTTAAAGTATACCTCTTTTAAATGATGTAAGTTTACAGTGACATTACAGTAGCTTTACATTACTTTACATACAGTACATTTAAAGTAAGATGTGAATATTTTCTAGAAATAAAAAAATCCAGAAATGGCAAATTTTTTACTTTCTGCATTTGACTATTCTTTCTTACAAAGTTCTTAAAAATTCCAGCCACAATCAATCACAATGTATATACAATTACAGATGATTAAGCATATAAATCGTCAGTTTGTTGTTTTAAACTTGTCTGATCATTGAACTAAATTAAATCTTATTTAACACAGCCTAATTAAATTTGGTTTCATACACCAAAGGCTATATTTAAAAGAGTTGGTGGGTTAGAATTTTTGTTGAAATGCGATTTCGAGATTTCTAAATTGCCTATTAAGCTTTCAGATTTCCGTAAACATATATTGCAATACTGGAAAATTATATTTACCCACAACTTTACACCACATGGAGCCACCTTGTGGAATAATATAATTATTACAATAAATAGGAAGACGCTATTTAAACAAGAATAGTTTGAGCAAAAAAGTTCTTTATGTTGTCGATTTAATGAAGATGGTCAGTTAATTCAGTATAATGCATTCATGGAGAAATTTGCGATAAAATGTTCCTTTAGAGAATATAATACTGTGTGTAGAGCCATCCCTCTTGCACTAAAACAATGAATAGAAAACATTCGAACATATTCTGATGTCAGATGCACTATTCCCTAAATAATTAAAATGTGGAGAACAAAGATTCCTCCATAACGAATTTCTCATATTTGTCATAACACCATTATATTCTACGGGTTTAATGAATTTGCAGACAATGTAGTTATCTGTAACTCTCATATAACTGTATTTTCACTGTCTTAGAGGAGAGTGCCATTGAATGTGTAGCTGGTGTGAAGTAGCTTTTCATGGAAAAAAATCTAACTAAAATCAGAACTGAAAACAAAACTTGGACAATAAATGTCCAAACAGCGATTCTATCACAGCATTTATTGTTATATCTTGTGCATCGTTTACATTTAACATTTGATGCTGATTTGATAGGAAACATTATTAGTGGCATCATTGTACAGATTGAAAATTCAATGCATTGATTTTAAATTCAGTTGAGGTATCTGACATAATATATGGCATAACACTGATCTTTTATATGCAGTGTCTTAAGAGCCGTAAAGGCTGTAATATATGTTGTTTTTAGATAAATCGCTCCGAGGGGTTTGACCAACCAGTTAAACAGACTATAGGTTATTTATTTGTACAAAATATCAAAGCACCCCACTCCCAGCCATTTCTAATATACATTTGATTAATATTGCTATATATTATCAAATTGTAACGAAATTAAAGATCCATCTTTGATTGCCAAAAGAAGTCCAGGTGCAGTTCCCTCTCAGCCAATTAGATTTCACGTAGTATTTTCATCGGTCAGTCGTGGAAGTCTGATTGGTTGATAACTTTTGACAACGTTTAGTTGTTATTTATAGTTACAGTTATAGTTGTGCCCCTTTTCCCATACAGTATGTTGTTTCGGAGTTTCTGTGTGCATATTATTATTCTATTATATATATTTGCATATTTGAATCCTTTCCAACAATGACTGTATGACTTTGAGATCCACATTTTCACACCGGAGGACAGCTAAAAGACTCAAACATAACTATTACAAAAGCTGCAAACATTCACTGATGCTCAAGGGGACGTAAACTTTACTTAATTTCTCTTTTGCAAGTTTTTGCACACATATTTTTTTAAGTAAAATTTAAGCATGGAATTAAGTAAAATCTACACTGTAAACAATGACCGCGAATTTAACGGTAAAAGACTGTAAAAATTCTATGGTAAAAACCCTTGTTAAGGTTAACGGTAAATTCCTACTATATACGGTGAAAAACTGTATTGGACATTACATGTACTGGACATAAATTTTACGGTAGTATACCGTTTTTGGAAGTGAAAAAGACCGTATAATTTACAGTGAATAACCGTAAATTGACATTCCCTGAATTCCCTGCGTTACATTTCAAATTTGATGTTTTTTTGTTGAAATAACTATTTCTTCTTAGTTTTTTCTTATCAGTTTTGTATATTAGGGTTGTGTGTTACACCTAATGTTGTTAAATGAATGTTTATTGCATGATTTCAGTTTCATGTGTGTTACCGTGATGGTGTTTAGTGTTTGTATGAACGATACTGTGCACCTTCTATATATGTTATTATTTAAAACTGCTTGTGATGGGCTTTGGTTCATCATGTGACTTTCTCATCACCTCCTGCATTTGGTGGTTATCAGTGTATTACAAAGATACAAAATTTCAGATGTCAGTACTTCAATAGGTTGGTATATAAGAAGAATGAATGAAGAAGAAGAATGAGTTTTTATTGCCAGGTATGTTTACACATACGAGGAATTTGTTTTCATGACAGAAGCTCCACAGTGTAACAGAATGACAGTGACAGAACAAAAACACAGATACTAAAAAATAGAAAAATAGAACAAGTAAATAAGGAATAAAAATATACAAATCGACAATTGTAAGTACAGGTATATAACAATAGACAGTTATATGTACAGGTATATTATGTGCAAATCGAAATGTAGACTGAGTGTGTGTGTTAGATAAATAAGGGTATGAGTGAATAAATAGTGTGTGTTCCACAGTGTTTTGTCAATTGTTCATGATATGGATGGCCTGAGGGAAGAAACTGTTCCTGTGTTTGGCCGTTCTGGTGCTCAGAGCTCTGGAGCGTCGACCAGATGGCAACAGTTCAAAGAGGGAGTGTGTTGGATGTGAGGGGTCCAGAGTGATTCTGCAGCCCTTTTGCTCACTCTGGACGAGTACAGTTCTTAGAGAGAAGGGAGGGTTGTACCAATGAATTGCTCAGCAGTCCGGACTACCCTCTGAAGTCTTCTGAGGTCAGATTGGTAGCCTGAGCTGAAAAGACAGTTATTGAGATGTGCAGGGGACAGATTCAGTCACTGGAGTGTCCCACGTAGTCCCTGAGAGATTGTGGGGCCCGGAACCTGAAATGAACTCACTGCAGTCAAGTGCCTGTCATGCATGGGGGGGGGGGGGGGGGGAGTTTTTTTTTTGCAGAGGGGTTTCTCCTGAAGTCCACGGTCATCTCCACAGTTTTTAGCGTGTTGAGCGACAGGTTGTTGAGACTGCACCAGACAGCCAGACCTCCTGTCTGTAAGCAGACTCGTAACCGTCCTGAATGAGGCCGATGAGTGTGGTGTCGTCTGCAAACATCAGGAGCTTGACAGAGGGGTCTTTAGATGTGCGGTCGTTTGGGGTACAGGGAGAAGAGCAGTGGAGAGAGAAAACAACCCTGAGGAGCTCAAGTGCTGATCGTACAGGTGCTGGATGAGAATTTCCCCAGCCTCACTAGCTTGGTGCCTGTCTGTCAGGAAGCTGTTGATCCACTGACAGATGGAGGTGGGCACGGAGAGCTGAGTTAGTTTGGGCAGGAGAAGGTTTGGGATGATTGTGTTAAAGGCCGAGCTGAAGTCCACGAACAGGATCTTCACATAATTCCCTGATCTATCCAGATGCTGCAGGATGAAGTGCAGTCCAATGTTGACTGCATCATCCACAGACATGTTTGCTCTGTACGCAAACTGAAGAGGATCCAGCAAGGGTCAGTGATGTCCTTCAGGTGAGCCAGCACCAGTTTTTCAAATGACTTCATGGCCACAGATGTTAGAGCTACAGGTCTGTAGTCATTAATTCCAGTAATTTTGGGTTTCTTTGGGACTGGGATGATGGTGGAGCGTTTGAAGCATGAAGGGGTTTCGCACAGCTCCAGTGATCTGTTGAATTTCTGTGTGAAGATGGGGGCCAGCTGGTTAGCACAGGTTTTCAGACAGGCTTGTGTAACACAATTTGGGCCTGGTGCTTTTTTCCTTTTCTTCTTCCGGAAGACCTGGCGCACCTCTTTTTCGCTGATCTGAATTGCAGGTGTGGGGGAGAGGGGGGTTGCTGGAGGTGTGAATGGTTGTGTGGAGAGGTGTTCAGGGCGGGTGTGGGGTGTCTTTTCAAACCTGCAGTAGAACTCGTTCAGATCGTCTGCCAGGTGTTGATTCTCCACAATGCTGGGGGATGGTGTCTTGCAGTTGGTGATCTCTTTCAGACTTTTTCAAACTGATGCTGAGTCACTGGAAGAGAAATGAATCCTTATTTTTTCAGAATAATTACTCTTTGCCACTCTGATATCCTTTTCCAGTGTGTATTTAGCCCGTTTATACAAGACATTATCCCCCTTCATGTAAGCATCTTCTTTGGCCTGACGGAGCTGTCTGAGTTTTGCAGTGAACCATGGTTTGTCATTGTTGTAAGTTAAGTGAGTCCTGGTAGGAATGCACATGTCTTCACAGAAACTGATATAAGATGTTACAGTCTCTGTGAGCTCGTCCAGATCGGTGGCAGCAGCTTCAAAGACACTCCAATCAGTGAGGTCAAAACAAGCGTTTAAATCCTGCTCTGCTTCATTAGTCCATCTTTTTATGGTCCTTAAAACAGGTTTAGCTGATTTCAGTTTCTGCCTGTAGGGCGGTATAAGATGAACCAAACAGTGATCAGAGAGCCCCAAAGCTGCTAGTGGGACAGAGTGATATGCATTCTTTTTTGTGGTGTAACAGTGATCCAATAAATTACTGTCTCTGGTGGGACATGTGATGTGCAGTCTGTATTTTGGCAGTTCACGGGAGAAATTTGATTTGTTAAAATCTCCAAGAATGATTAAAATAGAGTCTGGGTGTTGTTGTTCTGTGTCTGTGATCTGATCAGCGAATTTCTGTAAAGCAGAGCTCACGTGTGCTTGCAGAGGAATGTAAACACTCACGAGAATGAAAGAGCAAAACTCCCGCGGCGAATAGAAAGGCTTACAGTTAATGAAGAGCACTTTTAGATCTGAACAGCACATATTCTTTAACACAGTTACATCTGTACAACACCTCTCATTGATGTAAAATTGATGTCCCGCTGCCGCGTGATTTCCCCTTTGATTCTGCGTCGCGATCCTCTCTGAACAGCTGAAAACCCGGCAGACTCAACACGCTGTCCGGAATGGCATCATTCAGCCAGGTTCCGTGAAACACAGAGCAGCAGAGTTAGAAAAATCTTTATTTGTCCGGGAGAGCAGAATGAGTTTGTCTGTTTTGTTGGGTAGAGAGCTGAGGTTTGCCAGATGGATGCTAGGCAACGGCTTTCTGAATCCGCGCTGTCTGAGCTTCAAGAGCGCGCCGGCTCGCTTCACCCGTCTGCGCGTCCTGAAGCACTTGACCAGCGCAGCAGCTCCCCCGACAACAACGTCCAGCAAAACATCCGAATAGTCGAAAAACCGGCGAAATATCGGGTGGTGTGTACTTCCGAAAGTCCAGCAATTCGTCTCTGGTGAAACTGATTGAAGGGATATAACTAAAGACAGGACAAAATAACAAAAACATAAAAACAACTGCAGAGCACGCCACGGAGGCAGCCATCAGCGTCGGCGCCATTGTGCAAGACATTTTGCATTGCAATTGTGCATTAACATTATATCAGTTAATGAAATTACGGTATTTAACTGTAAATGTAAGTTAAAACAGTAAAACC
>JADLZN010009368.1:0-17500 GCA_018155175.1 Sinocyclocheilus anophthalmus | reverse complement strand
TCACGTCTCGTCAGCCCCGTTACACTCAAATTATTTGATGAAATGCTGGTAAAGTGAATCTATGTTCATGTCCTCATATAGTGAGACAGTCGAGAGTTGTATGTGACTTTACATTCACAGATACACACACGCTAGTCCATTCTGCAACTTTTGATACATTCGTCCAAAATTTGCCAAATTATGTGACGTTCCGCATTATTCTGTAAATTGCATGCTTATGATTGGATTCATAAATATCCAGTTATGAACACAGATGATGTGATGAGAGGCAGACAGACAGGCGGATGGGGGATGTACTTCTTTATTTTCTGTCTAACGCCTATCATCAGGTCACTGTTGCTATGGAAACTGGCTTCGTGCATCACTTTCACAATCCTCACATGATATTCAGAGCCTAGAATAAACAAGAGCTTCCTTCACTTCATATACACTCGTACTGTATGATTCATATCAGCAGAATGACTACAACCCCTACTGTTTATGAATAACTAGTGTTTTTGAGCGGATTTCATCACGTTTATCTTCTGTGTAGTGAACTCACGCTCTCTGATGGTCTTCTGGAGATCTTTACAAGTAAACAGCCCATAATTACTAGTGTGAATTACTAGTGAAGCATCCGTAGTTTACAATAATCCAATCCACGACCCACACACTGCAGAAACTGTGATCCATAAATGTGATACATTTACTTGAGCAGCAAAATTACTTAACATATTCAAAATGAAGTGATTTAATGTTGAGAAAAAAAACTAATATCTGTCACTGGTAAGAATTTTTTTTTTTTAATCATAAACTTAAAAATAAATTCAGAAAACAGTAATATAAGACATAATATCTCACATCATTTGCATCTCCAGTAAATGTATCTTGATTTAAGGATGTTTAGATATTTGTACTGGAAAACAAGACAAGAATACTGAGGAAGATCATCATTCTTTGGAGTTTATTCACAACAGTGACATTGTGATTGTGTGTTTTGTGTAATTGTAATTATTTGTGTGTTTTCTCACCTGTAGAAAGTCAGTGAGAAGGTCGGAGGAGCTGAAGGCACCAAACTGGACGATGATTTCAAAGAAATGGAGAAGGTACATTCACACACACATGCGCACACACACACACACACACACACTCACTCCTTCACACACACACACACACACTCACACTCACACAGGTTTACATTTGTGAAAGGAAGAGTGGACCTCCCATAGGTGTAATGGTTTTTATACTGTACAGAGCGTATATTCTATTGTCCTACACCAACCCTACACCTAAACCTACCTCTTACATGAAACTTTCTGCATTTTTAGATTTTCTGTATGATTTATAAGCTTTTGTACCCATTGGGACCACAATTTAGGTCCCCACCGTCGCACGAGTCCCCATGAGTCTGTGTGTAGTCAGGTTTAAGTCCCCACCAGAATATATAAACCTGTACACACACACAAGAACAATACATTGCAAAAATTATTCTTGCGTAGTATTTTCTTCTTGTTTTCCAGTACAGATATCTAAAAATTCTTAAATAAAGATACATTTGCTGGAAAAGAAATAATATTTAAGATATTAAGCTTTTGCTTCTCCAGTAAATGCACCTTGAGTTGAGAATCTTTTTAGGTATTTGTACTGGAAAATAAGACAAATTTGAAAGAGGACATAATTTTTTTGTAGTCTATCCTTATGAGAATGCATATTTTACGTATGTTATTTTTGATAAAAGTTAATTTTAATCACTATAGACAAATCCAAACCTTAATTCACGAACTCGTGTGTGATTGTGTGCAGAAAGTGGACGTTACGAGCAGAGCGGTGCTCGACATCATGATCAAAACCACAGAATACCTGCAGCCAAACCCTGGTGAGTGAGTGTGTGAGTGTGTGTGTGTGTGTGTGAGTGTGTGTGAGTGTGAGTGAGTGTGTGTGAGTGAGTGTGTGAGTGTGTGTGTGTGTGAGTGTGAGTGTATGCTTGGATCAGCATCTCTTCTGATTAATGTGTGGTGGTGTGTTTGTTTTTAGGAGTCATGGCTCGTCTAGCATGATCACACATTTCAAACCGGGGTCATAGAGGTCCGGGTTCCCTCAGGCTGAAGACGGTGTCTGGCAGCGCCATCGAAGTTCGGCCGTGAACTCGAGAAGATCCCTGCTTTGGGACACCCACACACACCACACACACACTCCTTTCACGCCGACCCGCACACAACCCACACACACACCCATTCACTCAACACGCACACAACACACACACACACACACACACACACTCATTCACTCACACTCACACACACACACACACTCTTACACAAACACAAACACACACACACAACACACACACCCACACACACACACTCCAGATACACACACCCACCACACACACACACCACACCGTATTTTGCAGTTAATTTCCAATGTTTTTACTTATAATTTTAATTTTTTTTCTGTATTAGTATTTCTGCACTGCGAAAGTGATAAGAAAATTAAAATGAAATAAATTTAAAAATAAACAATAATTTTAACATATTATAATAATATTCAGATTCATAATAATCAGAAATGTTTCTCTTAAGTTCAGCAAATCAGCATATTATACTGTTTTCTGAAGATCATGTGACCTTGAAGAGCTGGAGTAATGATGCTGAAAATACAGCTGAGCATCACAGAAATACATTACAGTTTAACAGAGATTCACTTAGAAAACTGCTGTTTGAAATTATAATAATATTTCACAATTGTTCCTGTAGTTTTGATTAATACATGCAGCCTCTGAGCAATAGTTGTGAAGCATTACTGTGTAACACATACTTTTAGAAAACGATGTTGCAGATGGTTAGTTAAGTGAAACTGAAATCAGGTTGAACGTTTGTATTAGTTTTATTTTTAGAAGATTATCAGTCTGCTGTTCACCTGTGTGTCTCAGGTCTGGCTCTGCTGGACGCTGGTGAATCCATGCGTGAGCTCGGCGAGGTGAAAGACGCTTTAGATATAACCGTCAAACAGAACTTCATAGACCCGCTGCAGAACCTGCACGACAAAGATCTCCGAGAGATTCAGGTGAGTTCGACCGGTGCTGCTGTGAGAGAGCTGAACGCTGACAGACAGACAGATGTGTGTAAATGTGTGTGTTCCTCCCGCAGCATCATCTGAAGAAGATGGAAGGCCGCCGTCTGGACTTTGATTATAAGAAGAAGCGTCAGGGGAAAGTGATGGACGACGAGCTCAAACAAGCGCTGGAGAAATTTGACGAGTCTAAGGAGATTGCGGAGCAGAGCATGTTTAACTTGCTGGAGAACGACGTACGGCGTTGTATTAACTACCACTCATACTTCAAAAGTGCATACACTACTGCTCAAAACTTTGGGATCGGTGAGAGTTGTAATGTATTTTAAAGAAGTCTCTTCTGCTCACTCAGGCTGCATTTATTTGATCAAAAAAACAGAAAAAAACTGTAATCTTGCAAAATGTTATTACAATATAAAATAACAGTTTTCTCTGTGAATATCTGTTAACTGTAATTTATTTCTGTGATCAAAGCTGTATTTTCAGCATCATTCTAATATGCTGATTTATTATCAGTGCTGGAAACTGCTTTTTGCTGCTTAATATTTGTTTTTGGAAACTGCGATACTTTTTTCAGGATTCTTTAATGAATAAAAAGTTAAAAAGAAGAGCATTTATTTAAAATAGAAATCTTTTTCTAACATTATAAATGTGGGGCAGTACATTTTTATTCTTTCTTTTTTGAAAGAAATTAAAACTTTAATTCAGCGAGGATGTGTTAAATTGATCAGAAGTGATAGCAAAGATTTATATTGTTAGAAAAGATTTTTATTTTGATTAAATGCCGTTCTTTTTAACTTTTTATTCCTCAAAGACTCCTGAAAAAAAGTACCGCATTTTATAAAAATAAAAAATATTTGTGCAGCACAATTGTTTGATAATTCTAATAATAAATTAGCATATTAGAATGATTTTTGTAGATCATGTGACACTGAAGGCTGGATTAATGATGCTGGAAATTCAGCGCTGCATCACAGAAATACATTATATTTTAAAGGATATTAAAATAGAAACCATTATTTTATATTGTAATAAAATTTTGCAAGATTACAGTTTTTTTCTGTATTTCTGATCAAATAAATGCAGTCTTGATGAGCAGAAGACACTTCTTTAAAAAACATTAAAAGTCTTACTGATCCCAAACTTTTGAGTGGTAGTGTATGTTGGTGCCAGTCGGTACTGAAATTTAAAAAATGTAATGATACCAGCATTTAATAATGCTGTAGTAATGCAGTACAGAACAGAGCACATCTAGAATGCTGTAATCCCACAATGCAAAGCTCAGAAATCTTTAAAATGCATATTGTTTTTTGCATTTTCAGTCCAAATTGCAGATCTAAATTTAATTCGTCATGCTGGAAATGGAAGTCGAGCCCATTGCATTGTGGGATATTGTATATCAGTGCATTTTGTCATATATAAGTGACTATACATAAAGAAAATGCGCATATCATGCACAGTACATATTATATAGAAACCAGTGTTATTTTAGTATTATAGTTTTTTAATTAACATTTTGAATAAGTTTTAATTTTAATATTTTTAATTTGAACAATAACTAATAAAAACAACAAACATACACATTTTTTTTACTACTATCTTGGCCAGGACCCTCTTGTAAATGAGATTTTAAATCTCAAGAGTTTTTAATTTCCTGGTTAAATAAAGGTAAATAAAAAATAATACAAAACCGTTTTAATAATTTTGTGCATGTTTGCTGTTTTTATAATTTTTTATTTTGAATGTTTATATATTTGAATGTGAATGTTTATAGTTTTTATTCTTTTGTTTTGGTTTTAGTTACTTTAGTACATCAAATTAAACTAAATAATAGAAATGTTTGCCTTACAACTACTGAAATAAATACATTTTGACTGTTATGTATGTTTATTTGTTAAACTCTGTTAATGTTTATTTTTTAAATAGTATGTGAAATTGTGTGACATCAGGATTTGCCAAACTGGGTTTTGTAGTTTGAAAAGCTAACATTGATTAAATCATAAAAACGTAATATTAAATTTATATATAATTTTCATGCAAATTTGTTTTTTACAAAAATGTATTTTCATCCTATATCAAATTACGTACACAACCATGAACAATGCCAATGTGCCTTAATGTTGAAAGTTTTAGCAAGTTGTTTCAGCTGACAAAAAAACATTGGTGAATCCGTTTTTATAGTATAAGCACAGTAGTGTTGTTTTGTGTGTGTGTATGTTTGAGTGTGTGTGTGTGTGTGTGTATGTGCGAGTGTGTGTGTGTGTGTGTGTGTAGTGTGTGTGTCAATGCGTGTGTGTTCTGTGTGTGGTGTGTGGGTGTGTGTGCGTTTTTTTGTGACAAATGAGGACATAAATGTGGATAATGACAAAGGTATGACAGGTATTACAAGGAGAAGCTGACTTTTCAGGACATTACCCCATGTCCCCACTTTTCAAAACGCTATAAATCACACAGAATGGAGTGTATTGAAAATCTGAAATAGCAGAGAGTCTCCTGTGAGGGGTAGGTTTAGGAGTAAGGTTGGTGTAGGGCAATAGAATATACAGTCTGTACAGTATAAACATTACGCCTAGATAGTCCACTTTTCCAAAAACCACC
Organism: Sinocyclocheilus anophthalmus; assembly: GCA_018155175.1. NCBI lineage: Eukaryota > Metazoa > Chordata > Actinopteri > Cypriniformes > Cyprinidae > Sinocyclocheilus > Sinocyclocheilus anophthalmus. The sequence goes on along the minus strand of JADLZN010009368.1, from coordinate 11,851 downwards.
TGTGTTTGTGTGTGTGTGTAGATCGAGCAGGTGAGTCAGCTGTCGGCTCTGGTTCAGGCTCAGGTGGAGTATCATCAGCAGGCGGCTGAGATCCTGCAGCAGCTCTCCAGCAAGATAGAAGACAGGTCAGACGCTCCAAACTCCCATCATGCTTTCACACGACACACACAGTACATCCACTGGGAGAGACATTAATTCACATTAAAACAACACTGTAGTTTATCAGATTTACCAGAAACGCATTCTTCTAAATAAAAAAAATTGTCTTTGAAGATATATTAATGCAAAAGGGTAGCTTATATTTATTATTATTTTTAATATTTTATAATTACTTATTTTAATATTATTATTATAAATATTATAAATCTTTGCTGTTCAATTAAATAATGTGTGTGGTGGTCCGGATAAGGAGATGTCCAACAAACCCCGGAAGGATTACATCCCCCAAACCCCGCATGGAGCTTCAACTGCCAGTGAGCATCCACGACGTAGGAAAACTCTGCCAAATCTCCTGCACGCTCACCAGGTAACACACCACACACATACCCCACACACACACACACCCACACTCACATACGCTCCACAGCACGACACCACACACACACCCAATACGTTTCAGTTTCTACTTAAATTTTAAGTTAAATTAATGTTACGTGCTATTTTTTTTTTGTATTAGCTTGAAATTTACTCGCATTTCTGTGTGAAAATTGTTTTCAAAGTAAATCCCACAGCTTTTTTTAATTTGCAACTAATAATTATAAAAAACATAATAACAATATTGTTAGAATCGCTTTCAGAGCAATGTCCAGAGCAGAAATCTGGAGTTGGGTTCAAAATTCTTGTTTGATTTTGTTATCATATTAGAGTTAAATGTTTTTATAGAGGGGATTTTGAATTTCTCTTTTTATCACTCCATAAATCAGAAAATACTGTCAACAGACAGAAAACGAATACAATGTTATGAAATGTTATATAAATCAGTGTGAATGAAATATGAACAAACCCTTCAGTAAAAACCTTCAGATTATAGAGAGGAATAAAACTGTAAGTTTTGGTGTGTGTAAGTGCTGCTGAAGTGGAGAAAAAACTCACAGCCTTTAAAGATATGCATTTTCGCCACATTTTCTGGAATAATGTTTTATATTCATGTGAATGAAATATGAACAAACCCTTCAGTAAACACCTTCAAATTATAGAGAGGAATAAAACTGTAAGTTTTGGTGTGTGTAAGTGCGCTGAGTGGCGAGAAATAATCTTTTAAAAATATGGATTGTAATTGAAATCTACAGACGCAAACAGATAAATACAATAAAATAAACACTTAGATGTGCATTTTGGATTTTTTCTTTCTACCAGTCTGAAACAACACTTTATGAAATGCCAAACAGCCCAAAATCTAAAAAAATAACCAGTGTTTTACTCTTCTGTATTTAGTTTAGCTTTTATTTGATTGTTTTCATATTGATTTTGTTCTTTGCAAATGTACATTCTGTAAAATTTTATTAAATGAAAGTGTTTTCACTAACATAACTTTTTATTTTGTTTAAATATAGTTCTTGCTTCTGTTAATGATAATAACTTAACATTCCCCTAACTACGTTTTAAAGAGCTTTCGTTCTGTTGCTCAGCTCCGTTGGATCAGCCGTGCTGTCGCGCGCTGTACGACTTCAAGCCGGAGAACGAGGGCGAGCTTGGCTTCAAGGAGGGAGACATCATCACTCTGACCAATCAGATTGACGACAACTGGTACGAGGGCATGATCCACGGCCAATCAGGGTTCTTCCCCATCAACTATGTGGACATCCTAGTGCCTTTGCCTCACTAGGCTCCTGCCTAGCAACCCAACAGCCGCCTTTATCGTGCATCTGTGCTACAGCTTCACTTCCTGTTCCTGTCGATCAGTGACTCGGAGGATTATGATGATGTTGAGGAGGATTATAGACATTACGGAGTCCCGTCTGAGTGGAGAACCAGTTCAAGTGCTCAGTGTGTGTGAGTGTTTGCGATCCTGGACGTTTATATTGTTTTTCTTGTGTTTCAGATGATTTATTTGTACTTGATTGACGTAAGGGAACGAGCGCTTCACTCTTCTGATAAACCTCACTTAGTCCAGCTCTATCCCAGCATGCTTATAGGAAAGTTCTGGATCTCCAGATGTGTGTTTGATTGCGCCGCTGCTCTCTCTTCGTCACACACGTTAAATCTTTTTCTCCTTGCTAAGCAGTGAACAACAAGATGCTGTTGTGATTGGTTAATTTTATTGCTTGCTGATGCATTTTGGCTTTGGCTCAGAACAGAAATGTTGCTCCTGTGCTGCAAAAGTTATGTTTTTTCCTCAGTATTTTTGTATTGTTTCCAGTACGAATATCTAAATATTCTTAAATCAAGATAAATTACTTTTAAAAAATTACTTAAAGTCTTGTTTTCTGAAAAATGTATGTGAGTTTATGCTTAAAACAATAAAAAAATATCTGACAATTGCATCTGAAAATTTTCCCTTTGAATTAAGTTTATTTTTCTGACCCCACTGACAGCACCCATTTTTTAAGCAAAAACTAATTTTTTCAATCAATTTTTCATTAAACAAGACTTCGTATTTTAAGACATTTTGTTTCTTAAGTAAGTATATCTTTTTTAGGTATTTATAATGGAAAACGACCAAAATAGGGTAACACTTTAGAATGAAGTCATTAGTTAACTTAACTATACAATAACATTAACTAACAATGAGCAATTTGTTACAGCCTTTATTAATCTTTGTTAATAAAAATACAACTATCCATTAGCTCAGGTTCCTTAAATAATATTAACAGATGCCACTTTGTATTACCAATTGTTGAAATTAACATTACCTAAGATTAATATGTGCTTAAGAATTATTTTTCATTTTTAGTTCTTGTGTTCAAAATGGAATATTGTAGTGTTACCCAACAAAAATACTAAGTAAGAAAATAATTTTTGCTGTGTGGTTGGGAAACTTTCTCTTTGTTTGCTTGTTTAGGAACTACTTATTGTTCATAATTCCCAGTGAAATATGAAAATGCAATAAGCTTGTTGAACATAGAGCACACACACGTCAACATGACGTATTTTGGAACATGGTAGCTGGTTTGTTATTGGTCCAAAGTGGTCAACCTGCCCTAATACCCGCTTAACCAAGATGGTCGACCAAACTTGAGCTAACAGTTCAACTGATAAATCATCTAGACTAGCGGATGACCAGCAATGTGCAGCCATCTTAAGCTAGTTTTTTAAATAAGTGGTATTTCCACGAATGCCAATATTGTGTTAGTGGAGTGTGCTGGTTATTGTGTGTGTGATCGTATCCACATAGAATATAATGCTAGTTACTACTGTAGTGTTAGCGGTTAGTCGTTAGTGCCGTGACGTTTGTAACCACATGTGGTTTGAGTAAGACTCTTTTTAATGTTAAACTGATGGATTGATTGCAGCTGTTGAACATATATAGCGTCTAACAGACTGAAGTGTAGCAGCGTTTGTTGTTTTAGTGGTTGGTGGACCATGTTCTTCGGCACAGCTCGCACTGTGTGTCGTTAGATGCCTTCAACGCATTCGGCCTTTGTTTGAAACTCGTGCCGTTTGTCGACCGCTGCTTGCGGCCAGACCAGTGACTAGGGAAGCTTGTTTCTGCCACAGAATACAAAAATAAAAAAAGCTAATTGCAACTTTATCTCACAATTACGACTTCTTGCTCACAATTGCAAGTTTATATCTAGCAAATTATGAAGCAATTTATTAGCAAGTTGTAATCTCGTAATTGCAGGTTTGCATCTCGCAATTCCTTTTTCTCAGAATTCGAAGTTTAGGCCTATATTTTGCAATTCTGACTTTTTTTTTAGTTTACATCTCATTTTCTTTTCGATTTAACCACAAAATTAAAAAAAAAAAGTAGTTGCAACTATTTATCTCACAATTCTGGCATTTTTCGCAATTCTGACTTTTTCTCGGAATCAGGGGGGGGGGGGGGGGGGGGTGGGGGGGGGATGAGTTTATATCTCCAAATTCTAACTTTTTTTTCACAATTCCTGACTTTTTTCTCAGAATTGTGAGTTATAAAGTCAGAATTCTGACTTTTTTTCTCACAGTTCTGACTTTTTTTTTTCTCGCAATTGCGAGTTTATATCCACAATTCTAACTTTTTTTTCACAATTCTGACTTTTTCTCGGAATTCTGAGTTTATATCTTGCAATTAATTTTTCCTCTCAGAATTCTGAGTTTATATCTTGCAATTCTGAGTATATCTCACAATTCTGACTTTTTCACATTCTAACTTTTCTCGGATTCTAACTTTTTTTCACAATTCTAACTTTTTCTCGGAATTCTGAGTTTATATCTCACAATTCTAAGTTTATATTCACAATTCTGACTTTTTTCTCGGAATTCTGAGTTTATATCTCACAATTCTAACTTTTTTTTCACAATTCTAACTTTTTCTCGGAATTCTGAGTTTATATCTCACAATTCAAACTTTTTTTTTCACAATTCTGACTTTTTTCTTGCAAATGCGAGTTTATATCTCACAATTCTAACTTTTTTTTCACAATTCTGACGTTTTTCTCGGAATTCTGAGTTTATATCTCACAATTCTAACTTTTTTTCACAATTCTAACTTTTTCTCGGAATTCTGAGTTTATATCTTACAATTCTAACTTTTTTTCACAATTCTGACGTTTTTCTCGGAATTCTGAGTTTATATCTCACAATTCTAACTTTTTTTTCACAATTCTAACTTTTTCTTCACAATGGTCTGACTTTTTGATTCTGAGTTTATATCTCACAATTCTAACTTTTTTTTCACAATTCTGACTTTTTCCTCAATTCTGAGTTTATATCTTACAATTCTGACTTTTTCTCGGAATTCTGAGTTTATATCTCACAATTCTAACTTTTTTTTCACAATTCTAACTTTTTTTCACAATTCTGACGTTTTTCTCGGAATTCTGAGTTTATCATCTCACAATTCTGACTTTTCTTCTCAAAATTGTGAGTTTATATCTCACAATTCAAACTTTTTTTTTCGCAATTCTGACTTTTTTTCTCGGAATTCTGAGTTTATATCTTACAATTCTAACTTTTTTTTCACAATTCTAACTTTTTCTCGGAATTCTGAGTTTATATCTCACAATTCTAACTTTTTTCTCGCAATTCTAACTTTTTTTCTCACAATTCTAACTTTTCTTGCAATTCTGACTTTTTTTCTCGTGATTCTGAGTTTATATCTCACAATTCTGACTTTTTCTCGTAATTCTGACTTTTTCTTGGAATTCTGATTTTTTCTCGCGATTCTGACTTTTTCCAGGAATTCTAACTTTTTCTCGGAATTCTGAGTTTATATCTCACAATTCTAACTTTTTTCACAGAATTGCATGATATAAACTCACAATTCTGAGTTTATATCTCACAATTCTAACTTTTTTTTCACAATTCTGACTTTTTTTGGAAATAAGCTTCCATTATTGTCGATTTAGAAATGTAGCGGAGAGTTTCTTCTTTTCGTCATGATTTTACTCAGGGCTGGTAGCTGACGAAACGCATCTGTTCTGGAGGACAGCAGTTTTCTTTATATGAGATTGTGTTTTGTGCCATCTGTTCTCCGTCACGAGTGTCTGAATCAGGTGCGACACTACAACCCGTGCATAACATCTCCTTCATCGTCATTGTGTTTCTGTTCTGAATAGCCACGAACACAAGCGGATGTTTTGTTTTGATTTCTGCTGTGTTGTACCATGTAGCTCCGCCCACACGGCTTCACCTGCGTCCTGATTGGCTGCGATTGTTTCACATCAAATATGCATCACGTCGCACCTGTTCGAATCTTATGAGACCTGCGAAGAAGAACATCAAGTCCTGCTCATATTTCACCCCAAAACCCCAATTAGATTTGACTTTTTTAAGAAGATTAATGTCCAATAATTTTCTGCACTGTCATTATTTTTTATGACAATTAAACATGTTTACAGGGATGGAAATATGAGTGCTTCTCTAATGCAAACAAGTTATTGTCAGCTGTAAAGTATATTTGTAGAGTACAAATGAAATGTGTATAACTGATTATTTATTTATTTATTTAGCTAAATCCTCTTGGGATTATTATATAATATATATATATATATATATATATATATATATAAATATAAGTATATAATATATATTCTTAAAGAGAAATATTTGCCCGTTCATGTTCTCTGATGACAGGTAATGGGTCACTAAATAAACTATTTAATAAATTTCATTGTGTTTTGAGGTTTATGATTGATGTTATATATTCGTTAATTCTAACTTATTTTATAAATATACATTTTTATATTGTCAAGTTTAAAATTATTTATTTGAATTTAACATTTTTTTATGATTTAACTATTTATTTTTTTGTACACGTAACTTAGCATAAATCTGTTTAACTGTCATGAATAGTCATGTATGGTACCAAAAAAAAGCAGAACTTCATTTTCTGCATTTGATTACACTTTGCTGTATAATCTGAGCTGGGCGTTTCCTTTGCAGGAGTCATGAGGTGAACACGCTGTCATTCTGAATCTAAATCTTGAAGCTTTCTAGGGTCGAATGACTTAAATCAGTGTTATTTATTTGATAGTATTCAGATTTCCAGTCAGTCACTCTGATATGGGAATAACTTTGAAATCACACTCTTTGAGCTCTATATGATATATATTTATATATATATATATGTGTAAATTGTGTATGTGGGTTTTGAATGGCAAGTAATAATCACTGTGAATATCGCTACCACGACACAAACCCCTAATGTGTGTGTGAGTGAAAGCTGGTGTTTGTGGGGCACGTGACGTTACAGAGATTTAATGTTGTTAATCGTTTGATGGTGTACCGTATTTATGTTTGCTTTTTCCTGTGCTGGACGACAAACGTTACCGCTTGATGTGAGAATATAATGGAATAAACCCAATATCCTGTCACTGTTGCCTCATTAATATTAATATTCTAATAGATATATATATCTATAGATACACACAACCCACCACACCCCCTCCGGTTCAAAAGAGTTTGTGATCAGTAGACTTGTATGTTGTCTACAGAAGTCTCTTCTGCTAATCATTGCTCACAGGATAAATTAGATTGAATGTATATAAAATAGAAAACGTTAGTTTACATCATAATACTATTTCCAATCATTACATTTTTGTTCCCTGTAGTTTTTACAATGAATGCAGCTTTGATGAGCATTAAAAATATATATAATATAAATAAATAAATAAATAAATATATATATATATATATATATATGTGTGTGTTTGTGTATATATATATATATATATACACCAACTAAACCTTTAATGGACTTTTAAAAGGGTTTAGGCTTTCTAATTCATCAGGTCCACGTGAAATTAAACGTATTACAACATTTAAGTATGCATGCACTTTATGATTGGATAGTGTGTACGATATAATATCCAGCCCATTCTGTTATTTTAATTCCTAGATTTAATAATTACATTTTTTAAGCATATTAAAACAGGAATACTGCATTCTGTGTTATATTTGTTTGTTTCTGTTTTTTTATTGTATGTGTTATACTTTGATTGTTTTCAATTGTTTTTGCCATGAAATAGCCTTTGAGCTGAACATGGCATTAAAATAAAATATACTACTATACGATTATTGTTTATTGCTAAATAATAATCTTAGCAACATAATAGTACTATTGTAAGTGTTTACTGTTTAAATAACATGGGTATTTAAATATAATAATAATAACACATCTAAAAATTGAGGCATATAGTCATCATTTCCTCGTTTTTCTGGGACTCTTAGAGACTATTTGAACTAAAATTTTGCAGATCTTAATTTTGATCTCTCAAAATGCACCAGATTCAGCATTTACTTTAAAACTACAAAAAAAACTTTATAATATTGTGCATTTGTAAGTTAAATGCATCAATTAATTTCTCCAACCTCTTTTTAGTTTGATAGTGTCTTCCACATTAAACTTGGTGTTTTATTGTGAATTATAATACTAATTAATGAATAAAATAAATAAAATAAATAATACTTATAATTATTATTGGTATTATTAGTCATCATTATCCCAAAGCCGTAATATCTTAATAACCAGCTCACTGTAAAGGAAATGTGATGAAAACAAATTTTCCTAATAGTATATTAATTATTACTTTACAGTAGTTAAATTACAAAAAAGTTGTCACATTTTGTCTCTAAAATTTCTAAAATGTAGTTCTGTGAAAACTGGCTTACAGACACTCTCATTACAAATCTAATGAAATGCTGTAATCCTCTGTGCACGCAAATGTTGGAATTTATGCGCGTGAAACTAAATCGTAATGTTGACGTTGCATTCCCAAATACACAATAATAGGCCATTTAATCTATCTTCTCATTACAAGTTTGTGAAGATGTTTGGTGTTCAGATGCACATTGAAGCAGCTCAAACTCAGATGCAGAGAGGGAGCAGCATTTACTGTCAACTGAGATGCTGAAAACACCGGATCATGAGCTGCTCACGTGTAAAAGAACACAGTGCTGCACTTCACTCTGAAACACACAGCACATATATTTATTTAAATCACATTTATTTCATTCAGCTGTATCATGCATACACATTCCAGTCTGGAGAATAACACCCTAAATGCTAATAAAAGTGTGTGTGTGTGGTTTCAGGGAATCTCAGCTGAAGAAATTTAATCGAGGACAAACTGAATTCATTCAAATTCACACCTGCACTGCAGTTACACTGCCAACGTACACACACACACCACACACCACACACACACCACACACACTGAGACCCAACACCATGCAGATGACTGGCATGCGCAACCTTTGTCATTGATTCACGATGCTGCTCACTGTTTTATGTGTTTGATGTTCTGCTGCTGTTTTGGGAGCCTCACAATATATATATTATATATTAATATTGTAAGCTAACTCAGAATAACAGAATGTGACCCTGCAGCACAAACGCAGTGTTAAGTCACTGGGGGATATTTATAGCAATAGCCAAAAATACAATGTATGGGTCCAAATTATTGATTTTTCCATGTTCCATGAATATATTTAGTAAATGTCCTACCGTAAATCTATCAAAACTTAATTTTTGATTAGTAATATGCTTTGCTAAGAACTTAATTTGGACAACTTTTAAAGATGATTTTCTCAATATTTCGATTTTTTTGTACCCTCAGATTCCAGATTTTCAATTATTGTGCTATCCTAACAAACCATACCTCAATGAAAAGCTTATTTATTCAGCTCAGATGATGTATTAATCTCAATTTCAGAAAATTGACCCTTATGATTGGTTTTGTGCTCCAGGGTCACATTTATGTTTCAATTGTTACGTTTGATTTATATATTTGAATGTCTTGAATATCAGTTCAGCTTGAAACCTGTCATCACTAACCAATCACAGAGTAGAAAGCTTGTTGGGGGCGAGCTCCTGACAGGGAGCTCTCAGGGGGGCGGAGCTTACTGAGGTCATTGATCAGACACACACAGCAGATACAGGTACGTCATACTAAGCCGCCTGGCATGATCTCAGTGTCTAGTTTCAGTGGGGTTTTCATGTGTTAGGTTTTTGAGGTCTGATATCTTCTGGTGTCACTCACAATGTCAGTTGTGCTCATTTTAACGGCTCTTATCAAGCACACACTTCTGTCTCCAGCAGATCGAGGGTGTGTGTGTGTGTGTTGTGTGTGTGTGTGAGAGAGAGAGAGAGAGAGAGAGTGTTGTGATGTGTGTGTGTGTGTGTGTGTGTGTGTGTGTGTGTGTGTGTGTTGTGTGTGTGTGTGTGTGTGTGTGTGTGGGTGTGGTGATGTGTGTGTGTGTGGCATTGGCTCTCTGTGTGGTGTTTGTATAGAAATCATATGTGCACGCAGAGAGTCAAATTAACGCTTCAGAATGGGATCTTCTGAAGTTCTGAATTCCACAGAGAAGAGACTTCAGAGCTTCTGCTGGTGGTATTAGTTGTGTCTGGTCCCCGCACTGGTTTGTTGGTGTAGAGACTGAAGTCAAATGTATCTTTTAGGAGTAATATCTCACAGTTCTGGTCTCTGGGGAGGTTAGGATGATCCCATGCAGAGATTCCCAAACATTTGGTCTCCCGAAACCTCTTTTGAGCTCAAACATTTACTTGAAATACTAGGGGGGGTGTTACTATTATCATAAATCACATTTGCATGCTCACGGTTCTCTGATGTCAGTTAATGATCACAAGACAATAACTTTTTTAGAAAGTGTTTATTTTGATATTTTCTATTTAAATGAATTTTATTTGACATTTTATTATTTAATTAATTACTATAATGTTTTTTTTTGTTTTGTTTGATGTGATTTTCTTTTAAAAAACTAATTGGAACTTTTTATATTTTAATATGGTTTTAGTAAGTCGTTTTATTGTTTACCTACTTTTTTTTTTATTTTAAATAATTTGTTTCAGTTTGTACTTTTTTGCAATTTAATACATTTTTAGGAGGTTTATTTTTAAATTTAGTTAAAAAATTATTTAGTTAATTTTACACTTGTGATTTAATTCATGTTTATAAAAGTGTTTTTATATCTATTTTATTTTTATTTTAAATGATTTAGTGTGATTTCCATTGTTATTTCATGCTGTTTAGTAAGTGTTTTTATTTTGATTTATTTTACAATCTTGATTAAATTTTACATTTTTGTTGATTTTGATCTTTTTTAGTAAGTTTTATTTTGATTTGGTTTCATTTAAAAATATTTATTTAATTGACGTTTTTATGATTTGACCCTTTTTTTTTGCTGTATTATTTTTATTTGCTTTATTTTCATATTCATTTTTCTAGCCAGGTAAACTAATTTTTGTGAGTTTAAACTGATCTTTAGATATGTTTTTCCTCCCATCATTTTATATATTTAAATCACTGGGGTCTATTTTGTCTAACTGTGTTTAGACGTTTTGAGTTCCTCTCGTCATCTTCAAGAGTTTTTCTTTGGTTTCTCTGCGGGTTTGTGAACCTGCTGGAATGATTCACAAATAAATCTTAAAAATAATAATGCACTTAGCCATATTTGATTTCACATGTCTGCAGGAACTGATGTGAACAGAGAAGCTTTTCAGTTCTTCATGATCTTGAGTCTGAAAGGTTTTCTGTTGTGTTCTGAGGGTGTGAGATTGAGTGCGAGTGTGTGAGAGTGAGTGAGAGGAGTGTGTGGAGTGAGTGGTGAGTGAGTGAGTGTGTGAGAGTGAGTGCGTGAGTGTGTGTGCGTGCGTGAGTGTGAGAGTGAGTGTGTGTATGAATGATGAGTGAGTGAGTGGTGTGTGGAATGAGTGAGTGTGTGGGTGTGTGTGCGTGCGTGAGTGAGTGTGAGTGAGTGTGTGTTTGTGAGAGTGAGTGTGTTTGAGGTGGTTGTGAGTGAGTGTGTGTTTGTGAGAGTGAGTGTGTGAGAGTGAGTGAGAGTGCGTGTGAGAGTGAGTGTGTGAGAGTGAGTGAGTGAGTGTGTGTGTGTGTGAGTGTGAGTGAGTGAGTGTGTGTGTGTGTTGAGTGTAGGAGTTTGTGAGAGTGAGTGTGTGTATGAATGCGTGAGTGAGTGAGGTGTGTGTGGATGAGTGAGTGTTTTGTGTGTGTGAGTGTGTGAGATTGAGTTAGTGTGTGTGTTGTGAGAGTGATTGTGTGAGAGTGAGTGAGTGAGTGGGTGTGGTGTAATGAGTGAGTGAGTGAGTGAGTGTGTGGTGTGAATGAGTGAGTGAGTGTGGAGTGAGTGAGTGAGTGTGTGTGTGTGTGTGTGTGTGTGAGAGAGTGCGTGAGTGGTGTGTGTGTGTGTGTGAGTGTGAGTTAGTGTGTGAGTGTGTGTGTCTGTGAGTGAG
>JADLZN010009367.1:0-196507 GCA_018155175.1 Sinocyclocheilus anophthalmus | reverse complement strand
GTAATCTTGGGGGGTAGACTCATGTAAAGTAATGTAATCATCTGGTTTTAGCCTGGTTTCTGTCATCAGTGTGAACAGCTTCTGTATGTTTGTTAACCATATATATCGCTGCAAATGTATTTCCGACTTGTTTTTAAGTCTAAGCAAAGAAGGAAAAGAGATTCACCGTGAGTATATTGGGGGACTGAATTACGTTCAGTATCTTGTACGTTTGCACGAATGCCAGCTCAAGCAAATACGTTGCTGAGCTGCTGTCTGCTGTTCACTTAACGGCCACCGGTGTCGCTAATAACAAAGGTTTTCAAATTCTATCTCTTATTCAGGTGTATTCACTCAAGAGCATGTATGAGAAAAAACAAACAGACCTGATGACTACCTGTTATGATTTTTGTTATAACGACATTACATGTTGTCCTGTTGTAAACCTGTTGCTAACCAAAGTCTATCCAGAAACAACAAACATCTCGAACAGAATAGAGCAGTCGATGATAATGATTTGTTTTACACTTCTTATGTTGGTTGGATTTCGAAGCACAGAAATCAATGTACACATGTTTACATGGATCACTCGCTCTGAATAATACACATTGTTTCCATAAGCACAGTGTGAATGTAGTAATAATAGCCTGGTGAAATGGTTGCGTAGGTTGAATGTGTGTTTAAATTTTTTAAATGTATCAATTTACAACATTAAACTTTACATTTTAACACTTAAAGTCATCTAATTTCACACGATGTTTGAGTTTCGTGTAAAATGTCACTTATACAAAAAAAAGAAGCAGTTATTCATCTTATTAATTTCCACGCATTTTATTTACATATTCTCAGCCACAAAGTAAATAGATTTTACTTCTGCTCATATTTGTCATTTATATTTATATTATATATTACATTATAATTTTGGCTGTCAAAAGCTTAATACGCGATTAATTGCAGTCAAAATAAAAGTGTAGTGTATACATATATGTTTATAGTAGTAGTTTATTATGTATAAATAAAATACACAAACATACATTAATTGTAAAATAATGTATGTAAATTATGTACCTATATGAACACCAACATATTTTTCACTCTACAAATAAATACAGCATAGTGTGTATTTATATATACATATTAAATGTACACAGCACGCACACATATATTATGTAAACAAAAAAACTATAATTTTGAATGCGATTAATCGTGATTAATCGTATTGCGACAGCTCAAATATATTATATTATATTATACTGTTTTTTTTAGTTTGAGTGTTCAGATGAATGATAGTGATACATTGTGTGAAATACTTATCAATGATTCCCCGAGTTGACATTCGTAGTACCCTAACACAACGGTTATGCTTGTTTGCTGTTAAAAAAGAAATACATTTAATTGAATACAAATGTAAAAATGTAAATAATCAGGCAAATGTTGCCTTTTTATTATTATTTTTAAATATATAACATGAATGAAATACCCTTTATAATCAGCTCATTTATTAGTAAATTTATACACATTATATTACATAATATTTTGTTACAGTAAATGTATTTTTTTCTATTTGAATCAACAGATTTAAATAATGATTTTTTGGCAGTCTTAGTATGACATAATCATAAGTTCTGCTGTTGTACCAACAAGAATGATGCCAGTTTGATAAAGTTGAGCTTCCACCCTGACGTCTGGAAACAACCAGACACTGTTGTTGGAAACCCAACCCTAACCGCATGGTCTGGGATGAAAAGTAACAATGCCATGCTTGCTGTAGCTCTGACATGGGAGCAATAAAAGACAGCTGGACTGTATTATGAAAGATTCTGTGACCTATTACTTTTGCAATTAGATTTGTGCATATGAGCACTTTTGTAATGAACTTGGAGATTCTTTAGAGGACTGTCTCCAGAGATCTGATGGTCTGACAAGACTCACAAACAGCCAGCAAAACAAACTGATTTACAAGAACTTCAGAATCAGGGCACCTCATTTGCTTACTTAGAACATGTGTAATGATGTTTATCAGCTCAGGGTCAGAGGGGACAGACTGAACTGAATTAATCCCACTAAAGATAAAAAAATAAGAACATAGTTAACAGTTAGAATATAACTCATCATTAGTGGTGTTTGCAGAAATAACAATTACTCTTGCTCACACTGGGGTTAAAGATTGAAACAAACCATTTGACATCACAGCTTTAATTTAGTGTGGACACAACAAATAATCACACTCCACAACATCACACTAGTAACATTTCTTAGCAAGAACTAAATAATTATAATAATATTTAATGAATATATAAATTTAATACTTAAACAATACAATTATATTATACTATATATATATATATTTCTAAAAGAAAATCTTAAAATTACGTTTCAATTTTAAATATGACATTTCAACGTATAATTCCTAATGTTCATCTTTGATCTACGGGTAAAACTAATTTTTTAAAGCTAAAAATTAAACATTGCAGTTTATAATTCTAAAACAATTATTTGTATTACGATACATGATATTTATGAAGTTGTTAATGAAACAGGATGCTTCAGATTCATTCTAATATGCTGATTTGCTCTCAAAAAAATTAAAAAAAAAAAATCTTATTATAGTCTCAATGTTATATTTGTATGCAGTTATGGCTTTATATTAACGGTGTAATAATAGTCAGAAAAATCTACTTTTTAAAACAATGGAACAATTTATTAAACTTAAAAAGGGTTTGCATATGTGCTTTTGTCGAATCAGGAGAAAAAAAACCTCAATTATTTTATTCAGAGGCACAAACTGAGCGCTCACACAAATATGCACTTTGTAGTAGATGTTATTTTTATGACCAAAAGTCTTAAACGATTAATGCTTGTCAGCAAATAATGACCAAAGTAATGAGAATGAAAATAATTTTATTGGGAGATGTTGTGTTATTTTTCGAAATGAGAACAGTTTGCATTAATGAACTAGATATACTGTAATATACTCCCATCAAAAGTTAAGGGTTAACAAATTTTTTTTTGAAAGGAGGATCTCTCCTACTAACCAAGAGCTGTAATGTCTATTTGATCAAAAATGCAGCTAAAACCAGTAATATGTTGAAAAAGAATTACAACTTTGGTGGAGACACATGTTGGGGCCGCATAAAGTCATTAACTATTAATGTTATTGTGTACAAAAGGTTTTTCAGCAAAGTTTGGATCCTGTTGATCATTTTAGAGTAAGTTTGCATATCATAAAAAGAAATTAGAACTTAGAAACTTGCATATCATTTATGATAAAATAGGCTTTGTAAGGTTAAACAGCCTGTTCATGCATGTGCATGTCTGTATAAAACTGCGCTAACAGCTATTATATTCTCATCTTGTGCACTTTGGCTGATTGCGGTTTAGGGGTCACACACAGTCTCTGTGTCTCAGATTAGTTTAATGGTGCCAGTCAGATTGGGGCCAGATTTTTTGGCCCTGAGGTCTAAGTGTCTTGGTGGGGAAGCTGTTGCTGGCTGGCTCAGTGATGTCCGCCCTCAGGCCAGTGCCACCTCCATTATGTGCACAGATAATATCGCACCGAGTGCTGCTCTCTGGCATGGGTAAACAGACAGGAGCTTGCCAAAAATCTTGCAACCAAACCCTAGCTTTAAAATCAATGTGAAATACTGTTCACAACCAATTATACTTCTGTAATCCGATGAATTCCATAGTGAAACAGGATATTCGACAAGATAAAAAGTTCCTTTCTGATTCAATCCCCCTCTGTCTTTTGCCTCCTGTCCACACTCCACACTGTTCAATCTGAATAAAGGCATAACGAGAAAAATACATATAAACTTCAGATATATCAATAAAATTATAGAAATGGGTATGACAGTATCACAGTTTAATTGTTTTTTAATTATCAAAATTACTTTCAAGTTTAAGAATATATATTTAAATCAAGACAACTATTTAAATAGTTTTAGCGTGTTATATTGCTGACACTGTTAATGAATTTGGTTTTGGTGGACTATGCATGTATGGATTTTACTACTGCCAAAAGATATACAGACACACTGACGTGAGCATGTAAGATACACTGCTGCTGTGTGAATAGGCATAAATCTCATAGCAGAACTAGACAGGTGGAGCTGGGGGAGGAGGATTCATGGAAACCCTCAAGCAGTCAGGACCAATCTCACAGTGAGTGCATCTCCTGGTTGCAAAAAAAAATTAGAAGCGGGCCCATCATATGATGCATGTAGTCACTCATTAATGTGATTATTTCCATAAGATATTGCATGTAAAGGAACCCTAAAGGACATCCGCCTGTGCCATACTACGTTTCATGATGATATATATACTGCTGTGTCTACCATCAAAAAGTTGGGGTGGCAAATTGTTTTTGAAAGAGGTCTCTTATACTCACCAAGAGTCGTGTTCTCTATAATTCATCTTATCAGAAATACAGTAAAAAAACCCTGTAATATTTTGAAAAAGAATTACAATTTAAACCGTTTTTTAATTTATTTTAAAATGTAATTTAATCCTGTTTTGGCTAAGCTGAATTTTCAGCAGCCATTACTATAGTCTTCAGTGTCACATGATCTTTCAGAATTCATTCTAATATGCTGATCTGCTGCTCAAAAAAACTAAATTAATAATAAAAAAATAATCTTATAGTATCAATGTTGAAAATAGTTGTGCTGCGTAATATTTTTGTGCAAAATGTGATGCATTTGTTTTTTTAGGTATCGTGACGAATATACAACAACCTTATTTGAAATACACACTGTTGTAAACAGGATAAATTACTTAGTGTCGCTTTTTGATCGATTTAATCCCAACACCCTTGCTCATAAAAGCATTCATTTATATTAAAAAAAAAAATACTCTCTCATATAATAGCTAGATATATATAGCGTGGTATCATCACATACTCCAATGCTCATATATTCGTTAAGGACTGAAAAACCTTCTGTTGCTTCTATAAACAATAAATGTCAGAATCTATATAGTTATGAGGGGTTATGTAACCCAGCCCATCAACTGCCATGGACCATACCTCGGACATAACTACTGTATGGCTTTCTCCCAGCATTTACAATAACCACCATTGTTCTTTATCAAAAGAACGTCATGTCAAAGCTTTCATAAAATATATAAAGCCACCATTTTTTACCTGTAAGAACACGTGCCCATGGCCACGCACAAAAGACACACACCCATAACACCATATTTTTTGCAACATCACACAATGCCACACCACCAACATCCCACCACCCAACATACCGACATTAGGATGTTAGTCCATAGTGCTAGTGCCATTTCCTGTAGGACTGCAAGTGGAGCCCCGCCCACATGCCTCAATAGTTTTTGGCAGCTGAGCGCCTGCTATTATCTTTCGCAAAGCCTGCTGTGAGCATACAAGAGAAGAGGAAAAGCCCAAGAAAAAAAAAAAGCGAGAGACATAGTGATGCACATAATAGTCCATTATCTGATGCCTCCATCGGGCGCAGCCAATGAGTGAGTGACTCCAGTAGCAAGCACATGCTCCGACCAGCGGCATAGGTTACTCCATCATATATTTCCCTCCCCCGATGCTCCCTGGCACCATGCTGGCATTTAGGATGTCACTCACAAAGCCAGATATCTTGTTCTGTTGATTGGGCTAAGCAAGCCCGCAAGAGACAGGGGCAAGTTTGGCTCTGCATCAGCAAATATGTGTTCAGGGATGATTCGATTTCATATCATCTTCTAATGCATCCCATTTGTGGTACTTGCATTGTGTGGGACGGTGGAGAAGGTCCTCCTAATGGCTGTAAACAGGGGATCAGCCGACTGACAAATGAATGCCCCTGACCTCAGACATAAAGGTCATGCTGCACTGATTAAAACCTACCCACCCTCGGTTTGACAGTGTAAAAGATGTTTTAAAGTGCATTACAATTCTTGGCGGAGTTTTTGCATGAACTCTTCTCCCATCTTTCCAGCTTCTTCACATCCGTTTTGCGCATTCAATATGAGAAAATAAGAGAGGGCAAATCCGACTTCAACCAGCATATTCTAATTGTCACTTCAGAATTAACAGCTTTCTCTTTCCCTCTCTCTCTACCATCAGTCTTTGGAACCTCTTGGTCTAATGGAGCCCTAAACTTCAAAATTGTTTTAATTCTATTTTGACCAATCACTTTTCAAAGTGTCCTAAGCGGCATATGACGCAGTTTTTCTGTCGCATTATTTCCATTGAGACACAGTGCCAAGGAAACACAAATACCGTCTTGGCTGGCAGATAAAAAAAAAACATTTCTTTAAAAAAAAACGTATGCAGTGCTAGAAATAAATTAATCTAGTGCAGAGATGTGTCTATAAAGAAAGAAATATGATTGTCTCATCAGCAACATTTTCATAACATCAACATGTTTTTCAGACGCAAGTATTTGCGTGACACATTTTGAGTGCCGATTTTATATGAATATTATGGAAAAGTTAAAGTGATTGTTCACCCACAAATATGAAATTCATTTCTCAAAATATATTCAAAGTCATACAAGTTTGAAAAAAAATATGACAGAATTTATTTCATATAATGTTCATATTAAATGAACTAATTAAATAATTGAGCAATTTAACCATTTAACCATTTTTGTATCATCAAATGTGACATTAAAAATTTTTTATAAGTTAGTAATAAATTAAGTCTTTTGTCCTTTAAGACAATAAGACAGGATATTAATATTATAAATATTAATATTCACAATTCTATTTATATTTAGATATTAAATGAAAAATACGCCTAAAAATGCATAAACAAATATATATGATTTAACATAAATTTTTGCTTTATATACTTTTTACCATACACTCTACACTTTCCCACATAATCTGACGGTGAATGAATAGATAGCCAGAAGACGAGACGACAGACAGAACAACAGGACGATAGACAGATAGATAGATAGATAGATGATATAACATTTTAGAAATCGATATGACAATATAAAAGTATATACAGTATATATATAATCATTCCCTTCATTGCCTAATTTTTTAATCTCTTAATCACGATAACACACAAACAAATAACACCCTTTTTCTGTGATTAATCGCGATTAATCGCACACTTCGTGAAATTAAGCATAGACCATTTATCTTTTTTCAAATGTTTATTTTGTCATCATTTGTCATATTCAGCAAATTAAACCAACAGACTGAAGTGGTGATGCTCAAAAATCTGTATTTTCTGCGCAAGGCTTTTTTCAGAATAAATTTCTTCAAAAAAGGAATCCAAAAGAAATCCCAAAACTCCAAAAGGAAACCAAAAGAACCGAAAAGATTAGGAGCCCAGAAAAGACATATGAAAAAAAATGGTATAGTATGTGTACAAGGCAACGCCAAATAGATTTTTACATTCAGAGAATCAAGTTTCAATACCGAACAGGCACATCATGGAGATACCAACAAAAAAAACACCTAAACCAACACCGCCTGCTACTGCATAAATATACAGTAACTACAGTAGGCTACGACAGCAGCCATTCACAATGATTAAAAACAGCAACATACACATGACAAATCAGACATTATCGTTAATGTGACTGGAAACACATGAATTACCGATGTCTGTGTCTGTGCATAAATACAAATGTTTCGATCTGCGTCAAGAGCACATCTTCATGCATTATCATACCGGAATACACGTGCTTACTCTACGACCAACGCAATCAAGCTTTACCTTAGATTGTCAGTCATTCCTCCATCAAACTTTACTAGCGTGACTGCATATCAAGTCAGAAAATGTAGTTTTGGCTCCCATCCCCCCGGAGGGCCCCCCCCCCCCCCAATTTATACAGTGAAGGATGGTTGAAACCTTTAGTCTGTACTTCACACAGCAACACGCGTGACAGGTTACGGCTGCTACCTCCTCATTCGAGACATCACAAATATGACGAGACTACAGTGTTTTAAAGCCAACACCTGAATTAATAATTTACGAAAACGCAAAAAACTCACGTCGACTGATCTCGCTGAATCTCTGATGTAATCAACCGTATTTCCTTTATATAGACAACTGTTTTGGACTGAGTGTTGAATCATTCGCTTACTGGATACATTGGACTGAAACTTTAGCGCTAAAATGACTCTGATTCACAAGCAAATAAGCAAAATTGGTATTGTGCTCAGTAATTTTGCGTTATTGCAGTTACAATGATTCTTAATTTGTAAGATATGTGAATTTAATCTGAATAACATGCGTTAACTAATAACCCTAATCTAATATATCATAAGAAGTCTGTATGCTCACCAAGGCCTGGACAGTTATTAAATCAATATACAGCACACAGTATATTATGAAACAATTAATTGCATTTAATAATAATTAAATAATTTAATTTCTAGGCGCAGAATTTTTAAAAACAGTTTTTTTCTTTTTCCTGCATAGCCATGCTGAATTTTTTTCAAGCGACCTTACTGCCATACTGCCATTACTTATGCGAGCAATTACTTATGAATCCAATCAATAACATTGTTGGTTTGAGTGGAAGTTATGACTTTTCATCGTTCTCATGGGCTTCACTGAATTAAAATACTGACAATTATTACGAAACAGTCCATTTATTTTTATCGTACTAATCACACTTTGGTGTTTGACTCATTTTTTTTACTGCATAACAGAATCGAACCTTAAACACCTACTCGGCTGTTTAAATGCTGACCTTCTGCGGGTGAGCTGGCTCGTCGACACAGTAAGCAGAATAGAGCCGGATTTTACCTCTTTTCGTGACATAGGCAAAAAAATTTTTGGGCCCCCCGTCCATATTAATATCATAGGCCTAATATTACCACCCAAGCAAAAAAAAATATTTCTTAATCAGTGAAACCATTACAGTGTTTTCTATCGCAATAAGCACTTGCATTCAATGAGTTGCAATGGGTTAAAAACGTCTATTTTTCATACTTTGTTTCTGAGAACTGAGAAATACGAATGCCATCTCGAATACTGATCACGATCCGGACGTCCGTGTCTTCCAATCTGCTCGCACCCCATAGTCCGCCACCAGAGTTTTATTACATTGACTCTCAACCACAACAAACTGTTGTGCAACTCCCACGGAACTACATTTCCCATTCTTCCATTGCACTGATTGGAACTCACCTGCAGCCAATCCGCACACACTATATAACAACCTCATCTTCTCCAAGCGCCAGTAATTGTCTTTTATCGCTCTCCTAGTGGTAGCACTTTATGGAGCCAGTATCCTGTCTGAGTTTAGTTTAGTTCCTATTTCTTGTCCTGTTTCTAGTTTTGCCTGATTGTCTGTTCCTGATATCCTGCCTGTCTTGGATTTCTCTCTCGTCTTGTTGTTTGTATTCTGTTCGCACCTCGCCTGGATTATTATCTGTCTGTGGATTATTCGCTTGCCTCATCCTTTGGATTATGTTCGCCGTCGATCGACCTACGCCTGTTTATTGGATCACTCTTCTGTCTTTCCCTCTAAATACCTGTTTGCCATTGTCCGACCCTTGCCTGTTTTGACTATGTTTAAGAATAAAACTTTTCAATGATCCGCACTCCATCTCTAGCGTGCCTACCATATACAAATACCCTCGGGAGTGCATTATTTCTCTAATAATTTTAACGGCCTGGAGTCACAACCTCACATCAAGACATTGTTCAGATGATTCCTTTCAAGGCATTTGACATGTTTCCGTCCCAAATCTCGTGGTGGAAACTATTTTTTTACGCACCTCACTCCTACACCTTCCGTTGCCAATTCCAAAATGGCCATTTTAGAGTCTAATACCGGAGCTGTGCCCATTGATCTGTCAGAGTCTAATGCGTTTTAATGCAGTTTTAATGCGGTATTCAGAAGAGAGCGGGACGAGAGAAGTTAATGCGTGTAGCAAACCTTACATCTATGCATTTCTCAGCAGCGTTTCAGTCAGCATTGTCTACTAAATAGTGATCGTAGCTAAACTGCGTCAAGACCTCGCTACCTGAAGAAATGTCATGTAGCTTTCACCAAGCAGCTGACGAAACTATTTATTGCACCTACTTCACGGTGGCGCAGCGCTGACAAGAGTTTCTGTTCATAGTATCAGCGTGTTGGGCTCAAGTGCGTTTCTGTACTGTGTGTGCGTCTGTGAGAGATTGGGAGAAAGAAAGCGTTATTTCCGTAGCCTACATAAAAAAGGTTGAAGACATGGAAATAGTTTGTCATTTTTACACTATTGTTTTTTATATTTATTTGCTCAATGTCTTCTGTTTTTTTTTGGTTCTTTTACTGTTGTAGATATCCCGTAGTATAACAAAAATATTATATATCTGTTTATTGTGTTTGGGCCCCCCCTGGACGAGCGAACACAGGCATGTGCCTAGAATGCCAATGCGTAAATCCGGCCCTGACGAATAGGCAGCTCTCTGTTAACAAAAGCACAATAATTTGCAGTACAGAGATGCTACAGCATACCGTGTGTAAAGTCTCACTCTGGTGACAGCAGTGCTCTCTCTCACTGTGTGGATCTTGAGGTTGGTGCCCTTTAGATTGCCATCTGCTCTGATGGGCTGTCATCTTGGACGGTGCACAGCCATCTGTTTAGTCTCCAACAAGTCAGGCCGTATCCTTGGTGTGGAGGAGGAGAGGAAAACAGGACTGATAATGACCTCTGAGGTTTGGAGTTCAGAATGAATACTGCTAGCATCTAGCACCCACTAAACGATAAAAGAAAGAAAAAAAAAAGGCAACCGCGGTGATAATAATAATAAGAGGCTGAGGAATTAGCGTTACTGTTTCCCCGGGGCATAGTTCAATTCATTAAGGCACTGGAGCGAGTTAACGGTGATAAAACAGTCATACATCACTTGCTTTTAAGGCACAATGACCCTCTCCGTCTTTAAACAAGGGTTGTAAAAATTACAGCATTGCAGCTACCCATGATGAAACTGGCTGAAATGCCTCATATATTTAGCTCCAAAATAAAAAATGGGTTAAATATCTAATGAACTAATCGAAATAGAGCTATTTGATGCTCTTTGAGAAACTCAATGTTCCCTGAGAGTTGTTCAGTATGAATTGGCACTGAATGTCAGATTATAATAGAAGGTGTACAATCTACTGGTGTAAAATTAAAAGAGAAAACTTATATTTCATGCAAAATGAGTGATGAAGACGACAAACAGATTACATTGTTATATGCTGAAACCTATTAATTGTATTGTGCTAATTGGTCATCATTAGGCTATGCAGGCTGGTTGAATATATTAACTGAATAATTGAAATCAATAATGAGCAGTCAAAATGCTTTATGAAGGTGAATTCTTTAAACAAATTTCCATCATTAACTATATTTATTGCTGTTAGAATGACCTGGACATTTTTAACCATTTAAAAAATATAGCAAAGCCTATAAATGATATAGTAAAGCCAATTATCATATTAAATGCATAAATTTGTAAGGCCAGTATGATCAAAACTTTGCTGAATACATTTTTTTAGCAAGTAAAAAACTTTGTGTAATTCTAAAATGTTCAGGTTGTTGTCATATGTCTTTATGCTGTAAATCTTTATTTACAAAAAATAAATAAATGTAAGAATAACGTTTGTATTGTTAGTAATATTTCTAGATGAGCACTTACTGGACTGAAGCAACTTTTTGCTTTCCTTGATACATAATTTTTGAGAAAAACCATGTTAAAATGTGAATATGAAAAATGATACATCAGGCTTTTGAGGAAAGTTTATTTGTTCATCCCTCAATCATCATTGTATTGCATTGCATTATACTACAGAGCGTTTACAATAAAACTAAGCATTAAATATCAACCTTAGACATAATTACTAGGATATATGGTGATATGATATTTATGTGAATTTTAATTATTTTATATGTTATCTGTTTATAATTCTCACTGATTACAAGAAAAAAAAAAAAAAAAAAAACAAAAAAAAAAATATATATATATACTGTATATATTTATATATAAAAGGCAATTGTGACTTTTTAGTTTTATCTCACATTCTGACTTTATAACAGAACAATTGCCAGTCTCTCCCCCCCCCCTCCCCTTTGTCCTGTAGTTTTTTATCTCCATTTCTGAAAAAAATAAATAAATAAATACAAATCAGAGACTTTTTGGGAAAAAAGTCGGTAATTATTTTTTTTTTTACTTTTTCCTTCAGTGGCAGAAAAACCCCCAGTTCAACAATTTGATCTCACAATGATGTCACCGTGAGCTTACATGATTCTCATGGTGTGGTCACAATGTGTGTGTCACAGGGAGCTAAAAGTGTAACCACACAGCGCACTCACTGTGTGCTCATACTATGTTCGCAATGTGAGGTCACTGCACACTCAGTGTGTGCTCATACGATGGTCACAATGTGAGGTTACTGCTCACTCACTGTGCGCTCATACGATGGTCGAAATGTGAAGTCACTGCACACTCACTGTGCGCTCATCATGTGGTCACAACGTGACGGTCACTGCCACTCACCTGATACCAAGGCTCCTACGATGGTCCGCATGTTAGTCCACTGCCAACACCACTGTCTCATACTGTAGTCCAAAACAACGTGAGGTCACTGCAACACATCAACTGTGCGCTCATACATATGGCACAATGTGAATCACCTGCACACATCACTGTGTCTCATCGATATGCGATCAGCAATGCTATAGTTCACATGCACACTCCCTAGTTGCAGCATCATACTGTGGTACAACCGTGAGTTTCCACTGCACACGCACTGTGGCCTCAAAACTATGGTCACAAGTTAGGCACTGCAACTCACTGTTCGCATAACGACGATGGTCGCAAATGATTAGTCCCCTGCACACTGACACATGGGCGCTCTACTGCGTCACACAACACAACGTTAGCTGTACCTGGCACACATCACCATGTGCGCTCATACTGTGTAGTCACACACGTAGCCGGTCTATCTATCGCACACTCACGGTGCGCTCATATGTGGCTTAAAAACACACAACGTGAGTCAATGCACACTCACTGTGCGCTCCTACGTGTGGTCACAAACAGTATGTCCTGCACACTCACATGTGGCCCTCATAAGCTAAATAGGTCAATGGTAGGTCACTAAGCTGCACAAATCCACAGTGTGCATCATGACTAGGCACATCTGAGATTACCTAGCACACTCACTGTGCGCGATCGTACTGCATGAGCTCACCATGTGAGACACTGTCATATCATTGTGTAGGAAAGATTCATTCTTTTAACTCATTATCTAAAAATTCCTCATAATGTTAGGTCAGTAATAATCCCAAACATGTAGAAGCTTCATCTTTTATTTCCGTTCAAGTATTTCTAACAATTCGGGTTATCCTTGTTCTTTTGATTTATTTTCATTTGTGTTGGCATTTGACAGACATTTCAATTTAACAGATACTTTCTGCTTCTGGTGTTGTTTTGATGACTTCTTTTCGATTCTTAACTTCGATTTCTTTGTCTCCTTGGAAAGACTTGACATATCCTGAAACACAGAGAACAATATGTCATTGCAATAATTTACTAACAACCTAACAGGTGAAAATTACTATTAGTTAAGCAAAATATGAAACAAATCATGCATCCGTGCTTCCACAAAACATGTTTGTATAGTTACTGAAATTTGATCCTGAGGTAGTAATGTAGTCTAGTAATGATCTTATTTGGGAAGTATAACAAATCATAAATTAACGACTAACTGAATCATTCTAAGACTGAACTGAACACACTTATGATTTTAAATGCTGACTGCAAACACTGACTGAACGCAACTGGCTCTGACACATTTGGGTGTGATCAGTTTTAAGTATCAAATTACATTCATAACCAGCCTTACAGTTGTGTAATGTGTTCCTGGCTTAACTAATTAACTAATTAACTTAACTAATCTCAGTTGGCAAGATGGCTGGTTCACATGTACTTGGCTAACACATGTACCTGACTAATTTGCTAAGATGGGGCCAGGCCACAGTGCATATTGGCATTATAATATCATATCAGGGTATGTGAATAGCAATTAAAGAAACCAGTCACCATTTCTCCAGTGTAACAATTCCACAGTCAAAAGTCCCTAACACAAATGTACATCACAATAGTGATGTAGCGTCTGGACCAATCAAAAACAATTTTTCATTTGATTTAACAAATACTCTGTAACACCCCTCAGTTAACAAGCCATATGAGGACCCATAACCCTTCCCCCCGGAATGCGTAACACCCTAGGAAGCCGAACCGGCCCCTTGTTGCATGGCAGCCAACGCTGATATCACTGGGTTTATTTGCCAAAGGAATGCAAAGCAGGGAAAAATCCTGCATGTCCCAGGGCAAGAGGCAGAGTACAAATGGACTTTTCTACTAATTAATTCCTAGGAAAACCTTTCTTTGAATGAACACAAATGATCCTTCAGGTCATTGGGTATATTATGGTCATCGTGTATTTTGTCTTTGAAATCTATACTGTTATGCAGGCTTATAATCGAAAACACACTCCTGTCAGCTTACATACATATATATATATAACCCTACCATGTTTAGTATCTATGAATTCTCCTTCTTATGATCGAAACAAGCTTGTATATTATATGTTGGTACATAGGCAGTATATATTAGTGTCCTGAGAATCTTTAATAATTTCGATTTAAGTCCATTTGTAAATTACCATGCTTAGAGACAAAGAGTCGTAAACCCTCCAGCAATTGCCACCCGAATCCACCGCTCGATTTCCTTTCCATCTCTCTCATTGGACAAGCCCATCGTGAAAGGCGGGGATCTTCTCCGACCTTAAAGGCCCTGCTCCAGGGACCCTCCCAGTCGGTGGTTTGTTGGATTTCTGAGAGGTGGTGAGAAAAACGCTCCCGGTAACCCTAAGCTCGCGCCATGCTTCGGCCTTGTCCTTTCCATTCTTCAAATTACTCTGACGCAAACTGGTTCTTTCACATCAACCAACTTCAGCAAGATCTTGTGGCCTTAAGATTGCATCAGGAATCTATTTACAGACAGACGAGACTTGCAAGTATCAAATTTAGTCTTATTAATTAATACATTAAGTATTAACCTTTTTACAAAGGTGTGTTTGAACACAGAATCTGACGTATCCCTGAAGGCTTAGATCTGCTGAATATGCAAAATGGTTCCATAAATGTCATTCCTTATGTCTCTTTCTGTAAGTGCTAAACTTTAACCCTTTCCTATACCAACTGTATGTGTGTGTGTGTGTGTGTGTGTGTTTGTGTGTGTTTGTTTGTGTGTTTGTGTGTGTGTGTTAGACCAGTTTATGTTTTTATGTAGTATGTTGGACTAGTTTAAGTTTTTATGTAGTTAATAAAACCTTACTTTTATCACACTTGACGTGGTTCATTGTTGCTCATAACTGGAGTCACTTAATCATGCAGATTTATGCTACATGCTCTGTGTAGTATTGTACAGTAAGAAATGTATTTCCCTTAACCAGGAAATTAACAATCTTAGAATTGACAAGACAGTTGACCATGAGAGATCAGCTAAATATCTATAGCGGATCTAAAATATTCATAATTAATTATAACTAGTTATGGTTAATTATTCATATTTCCTCATGAGCTGAGTCGCTACAGTGATGTTTGTCTTCTTCTTCGTTGGAGTTTTATGCCAGTTGGCATCCATAATTTTGCATTACTGCCATCTGCTGTCTCACTTTAACTTACTATATCTTAATTAAATTCGTCCTTCCAGTCCAGTCCTCCTTAGAAAATTAAATAAATATCTCCGTCCTTGGTCACTATTTCCATATGTTACTATATTTTTAACATTAAACTCTACTATACCTATTTCCCGTAGCTGATGCTTGAATAGTGATGTTTGATTCTTCTTCTTCCGTTTTATGGTGGGTAGCACCAGCGTTAAGGTGCATTATCGCCACTTTCAGTGTTGGAGTGTGGACCAAAGTTCACTTATTTCATAAAAGAAACCCTTCATTCTCTTTATCAGTTCTGTACTTTTGAGATAAAGAAATAAGCTCTCTAATCCATAAGTGATTATATATATATATATATTTACATTTATTCCTTCCACTCCCACCTTTCTAATTTCCTTCTTCATTGTTTCTTTTTCATTACTACCTTTTCGACACACATATATGTATTCCCCTGACTCCTCTGTTGCAACATAGAAATTATGAGTATAACATTGTGTACCCCCCCCACACCACCTAAAAAAGTAGTAGATGTCTGCTCAGGTTTATTGTTACTAATTTTGTGAAAGACACTACACTATCAGAGCGCAAGTGGGCAGCTAGAAAACCTTTGGGTCCTGACATTTTTGCAGTGAGCAAAAGAGAGATATGCCCATGTTGTGCTCTGATGTGTTTTCGCGGTATGTTTTGTTTTATTAAAGATACCTGATCTTGCATTTCTTACGGCTTGTTTAATATCCTCCATATTTCAAGTTACAACACTGCTCACATAATCCTGTGGATGTTTATTATTCATGTTAACAAAAAGTTATTCACATGTGACCAACACCCTAACTGATAACAGTTTGCTATCCTCACTCCAAAAACCTCACTACATCCTACTTCTCGCTGTATTTTATAAGATGCACCTGGTATTTCCTCTTATCCCAATTGTTTTTGCCACCACACTTAACGATAATAGCTTAATATTGCTGTGCTTCAAATTCTGATGTTTTCAATTTCGGACAAATCTTGTGTCCTTTCTGAGCCTGTTCATCATATCAGGAAGTAACTGAATTGAACTTGTAGTTCCAAGGCTGATTATCAAGACGCACAGCAAAGTTCTGACTGTCGAATGTGAAGTATTTTATAATAATTTTTACACTTTTTCAATGATATGCAATAATATAAATCCATTAAAACGACAACACCATTTGATCTAAAGGTATCAAACCAACTGTAAAATATTCCGAATATTATTCCCTATAATGCACAAGGCTTGTTTTCCAGATTATGCCTTTACTGTTTTATATACAGTACTGAAGCCATATTTTTCATGTTTTATATACTGTACCCACTTAAATTAATTAAACTCTTACACAGTTTTTGAATAAAGTCTCCACCAACTGTAAAATATTCATCTGTTCACATAAAGGCATAATCCGACAAACCAAGGTTTGTGCATTATAGGGAATAATATTTAGAGATTTCTACAGTTCGTTTGATACCTTTATCTCAAACGGTGTCAGAGTTTAATTAATTTAGGTGGGTACAGTATATAAAACAAATAAAAATATGGTTTCAGTGCTATATATAAACAATAAAGGCATAATCTGAAAAAAACAGCCTTGTGCATTATAGGGAATAATAATCTGAATATTTTACAGTTTGTTTGATACCTTAAGATCAAATGGTGTTGTCGTTTAATGAATTTATATTATTGCATACATAAAAGTTGTAAAATTAGTATAAAAAACATAAAATTGTAATTCCAAAAACAGAGCTTTGTGCGATAACAGGTATGTTTTCACGAACATTTTAGTATTGGTTTTATATTATAATGCCACGTAGTTAAATTGTTTAATTAATTTAAATGGTTAATTTTTTTTTTTTTTAATTCCTAGAAATTAAGCCTTGTGTAACATAAATGGCATATATTTATGTCTATCTGAGTTAGTCTGGGCTCAAAACATAAAAGCTGCAAAGAGTTAATTAATTGGCAAAAAACCCGAATGTCTAATGAATGTCAAACGTCCAAATACTTTACCGCCTTTAATTAAAAAAAAAAAAATTCTATCAAAAAAAAAAAATAAATACAAGAAACAAACAATAAAAAAAAAAACAAAACAGATTAACAAAAAAAAATAAATTAATCTAAAAAAAAAAATAAAAAAAAAAAAATAACATAAATTAAAAAAAAAAAAAAAAAATAAAAAAAGATAAAAAAAAAAAAAAATAGTTTAAAAAATGTAAGTGTTGAAAGTTTGCAGAGGATTACCACTGATGCTCATAAAGGAGTTAAAGGAGCATTTTATTAAAACCTGTAAAATCCTTTCTGTAGAGAGATCTAAATAAATTCTATAGTTTATTGTATATGCAGATTAAATTTTAAGTTTTTACACAAAATCAAGCAGTTTATAAGTTTTATCTCTCTATATACTTTAGATATGTAGAACATATAGAACAAACAGTATCTTCATTTTTGTTCTGCAATCATGAACTGTAATGTCCTGCTGTACGGATCGAACCTTTTAAGTAATCTACCCAAGATTGTCGATGATTCTTATCCACCGGTGACCTGTAGTCTGAAACTGCCTACTACTCCTCAACCTGCTCAAAAATTTGAAAGCTCACCCAATAACTCGCACATATTTACTACCACCGTGGAGATCAGAGTAAAACGATGATTCATTTTAACTCACAATGATTTCATTACTACTCCCACCTTGTAAGATCACATTATAGAGGATCGTGTGAACTTACATGGATTTCATCATACCTACTCCCCACTGGTGAGATATCGCAGTAATGAGGATATTTGACTTCACAATGACTCACTGATTACTCACACATGAGGAGCGCAGTCTTAGGATCGTGTTGAGTTATCATAATGAGAACTCTGTCATTCTCCACATGAGAGGATCGCAGTATGAGGATCGTGTGAACTCACACTGATTTCATATACTACTCACACCATGAGGATCACAGTATGAGGATAGTTTGAACTCACAATGATTTCACATACTACTCACACCGTGAGGATCACAATATGAGGATTTGTGTGATGCACTGTGCTCACGCCTTGATATCACAATGTTGACTGGGGAAACGATCATCTCCATAATACAAAAAACAAACAACAACTACACAAAATGTTTTGTCTAAAGAATGCATAAAACCTTTCTCTATTTTTCTGACCTATATTTTCATATGTCATCTTTACAGTTGATGTAATCGCTCTAAAGATTGCTCTGGAATTTTTCATTAGATATCCAGTCGTGCTGCCTTAGCCATCTTGGACTTGGGATGCAGCATCCTGGTTTCTAAGTAAGCACATGTTACTTGTTGCCATCCGAGTCTGGTGAAACAGACATTACTGATTATAATGACGTAATATTGTCTTTTTCTTACCCCGCGTTGCGTTGCGTACATCGGCGCTGTGTACACATAATACATAGCTGACGATTTGTGATACGCTGAGAAAACAAACCAAACGAACCAAGCTCATACTCTACACGTGCTCAAAACTCAGTTTGAATCAATCGTGGAAAAATTCTTCTATAAAAACAAACAAACGTACTTACAGTCTGTGAGTCAGCAGAAGCGCCCACTGTCCTTGTAAATTTGAACTGGCCCCACTTTATAGAAAACATCCTTCATGTTGTTTATATGGCATTAGTAAAAGACTCTTTCCCGTTTCGAAACATTCCTCTAAAATCTGCTTTGCCACATCTGAAATATGTTGGGTTCAACTGTATCTGGAACAGTGTTGATAATGACAACTACACTGATTTTCTAAGTCGTGTCCTCTTTTGGGGAAGACCAAACAAGTTAGTGGTTTTGATTTTCACAAAAACGCACACACAGCGTGTACACACACGGAGGCCTTCGACAAGGACGTCCGTGAGCTTGCAGGCAAACCACATGTGACAGCCCGCTTGGACTCCAACTTCGTCCCACGGTGAAACCGTCAGAACGATCAATAGTGCGAAGTTGATTTTTTTCCTCAGCGACCAGCACGGATCGGCTCTAGGTATGACGAAGCAGATATCATCCTCTTTGAGAAGGCCAAACAAAGTAGTTTCGCTTCACAACGAAACACACAGAAGCGTTCTCAACGCCATGGTCTGGCGCTGTAAAATAACTCAATAGAGACTAAAAACCCTATACAACACCTTCTTTCTTTAGCACAGAATTGGTCGCGATTGTATGCAAATCTCCAAACACAT
This sequence comes from Sinocyclocheilus anophthalmus, assembly GCA_018155175.1. Classification (NCBI taxonomy): domain Eukaryota; kingdom Metazoa; phylum Chordata; class Actinopteri; order Cypriniformes; family Cyprinidae; genus Sinocyclocheilus; species Sinocyclocheilus anophthalmus. The sequence goes on along the minus strand of JADLZN010009367.1, from coordinate 176,679 downwards.
TTGACTTAGCACTGTGAGGGTGCGTGTTACTAAACGAGCCGTTTTAGGGGACGTGGAACAAGTCTTTCAATACTTTTATAAAGAATTCTCTTTGGGTTTGCAGACTTTAGTCAATTTGCAAATTTTATGGATCTTATCTATGCACAGAACAACTTGTAACACTTCAAAGAGATAGGAAAACTTGAAATTGCATCATATGCATAAATTATATCCACGAGCAGAACTGTATATTTGTTTGTCTGTGGAATAATGCACAATAATTAAGTAATATTAATAGTGTTAAAAGTCCTGACCTAACTTTTTTACAGTACAGCCTAAATACATCTGCTAGACAGAAACTTTCTTGGCTACGAACTGCAAAAGTATGACATGCAATACAATAATAATTACAAAACCTTCAGTATTGTTATGTAGCAAGTTAGTCTTCATTGAGCCCTGCTCCACTAGTGACCTATGAGCAAAGTGAATCTGGACACAGCGCCCGCAGGTCAATAGAGTAAAGGGTTGTTTATTACTCCGCTGCACATGAAATGGGCCTGGAGACTTTGGGTGAGTGGGTCTTTCTTTGCCCTCTTGAGGGGGTTTAATTGCCGGCTAATGAGCTCTTCCTCTCAGTGGATGTTATTGACCCAAAGTGGCTTTTCTGGCAAATATAATTGCCAATGGTGAGATGGGACCTTTCCTTTTCTGCACTTAGGACCTCTTTTTTCTTTCTGTCCTTATTATTTCATGAATCTGTCCAGCATTTCTTAATCTTGTTAAGCACAGAAGCAATAGTCCGTTGAAACTGGACAAACAAAAAGAGCTTTACTGTCAGTAGCTTTCATGGTGTTTAGCACTTTTGTGTTTTATCTTTGCTTTGACTATTTCTACGCAAGTGTTTATTAATGTGACAGCTATGAAAAACATTTCTATATGCAAACGGAACGCTCAATGACTTCTACTTCCTGTAATATGTACATCTGGATTTCTTATCCGGTACTAATCTTTTATTGCCAAGACAATTGGGATCTATAATGAACAAAATTTAAAAAAGCACTATGAGGAACCATCATAGTTGTATGTTGTATAACCGACTGACGACCCTTTGTGAAGTAATGTACAGTATAGAACTACTGAGTACTTTTTTTTAAAAGTTTTTATAATTTTTTTCTAGCAAGGTTAAGTTACTCAAAAGTTTATATATTGTATATAATATTGCGATAAAAATAAATAATAAATAAATGATAATATAATCATCAAAGAACCTGAAACAAACCATATATACAGTTACCACAAAATATTAGCATACCAATCTTAATTTATTATAATAGAGGTTTCTTGACAGGCAAATCATCATTCAGCATGATTTCTGAGGGCCAATGTGACCGTGAATAATAAAGTAATGATGCTGTAAAACATTAATACACAATGACAAATTACATTCAAAATACACTTACAATAGAACACATTTCATATGTACATGGTAATAATATTTCACAATATTACAGTTTTTACTGTGTTTTGATTACATAAATGCAGCTTTGGTGAGCATAAACAACTGAAATTCTTTATGTAATGACCAAAAGTAAAATCAATTATATTAAGAAAAAAAAAAAGAAGTGAATCATCATCACCACAGTAGGTGATAATATAAGTAAAAGTATGCACTTTTACATTCAACAGATCCTGAATCTCTCAGTTTCAAGCTATTTGGCGTGTCATGTTAAAGCCCTCGCTGAGATCAAAGAAAGCCATGCTAATTGTAATCATAATATATTTTGGAGGGTTGACGCAGAACTTGTTATTAATAACCAGAAGAAATGAACCTTAAAAATTCCTCGTGGGCTCATATTCACTGGATGAGTGAGCTCTGAAAAGATTTGGACCAGGAAAAGACGTGTGAAATGGAAATATGATATGCTAAAAAAAAAAAAAATAATTTTGTCCATGTTTACAGTAATTCATTTCAGTGATATATAACCTCCTGAAACCCTTTAAGTTTCCATTCTCCATATGACTGCGTCGTGCAAGGACTATTTCTCATAATTTTTAAGGGGCAATTGCTTTGACGTTTTGAGGTTGTGGGTTACCAAGCTGTTGGAACAGCTTTGTATTGCCTGTTTTGGATTCAAATGTTACGTGATTGCTGGATGGGTTTGCTGGAAAATGTTTCCTTAAGTGATCACTCCAGCCTTGAGGTCTGGAAGACAGGAGGTTTGCTGGGGTGAAGCTTTGTTATTGCACACAGTCACTTTCTCTTTAATCTATTAGGCTGATGGTATGAACCAGCGCTGTGCTTCACTATTGACTCAAACAGCACATTGGAACTTTATCGTCCATACAGCTCCACACAACATAGCGAATTACTACCACACAATGCTTTCTTTCTTTCTTTCTTTTCCTTTCCTTTCTTTTCCTTTCCTTTCTTTTCTTTCTTTCTTTCTTTCTTTCTTTCTTTCTTTCTTTCTTTCTTTCTTTCTTTCAATAGTGTGCATAGTTTTGGTCAAGTACATGCCATGTACCCTTGTGCTTTCTTATTATCCTATTGTCTGAATAATAACATCTTGTGAATATTCAGCTAAATTTAACCCCACACATAAAGCAGAAGTTGTATGGTGTGAACAATGCAGTGTGTCTAAGATGTTACCTGTGGGATGATTATGGTACTAAAGATATAAACTAATTAAATGTCAAGAAAATATAGCAGGCTATAACTTTAATCTACAAGATGAGTTAATCATCTGACCTTTTCTTAGTGTATTTTTAGTTATGACATGATTAATTCTAAGCATGTGAATGAAACATAAATATAAATAAATTATACTGCATAATTAATAAACATACTTTAATTATGATTTATTTCACTTGCATAAAATTCAGGTACATACATTTTTTTTCTAAAAATAGAGTGTCTGAATGCCCTTGATCAAAATACATTTTTAAATGGAAAAACTGCCATCAGCAAGCCAAAAAATGGGATTCAACCCTCTAAGCTGTTGAATGCAGTGTTATTTTAGTATCATTGAGAAACTATAACAGCTTTTATTATCATTTTGAGTTTTCATTTTAATTTTAGTTAAAGCTTAAGTAATTTTGTTGTGTTGTTGAGTAATTTTTAATATTATATCTATATATATATAACACAATAGTTTTTTTAAGTACATTTTTATTCCATTTGTAATTTAGTTATTTAGAGATGAATTTAAACTAAACTGAAATTAGAAATGCTGCCTGGTCATCTAGCTGAATATAGATTATATTATTTTTATTTTTATTTTGTTTCAATTAACTGTCACAAACTTGGTTGTTAAAAGCACGTGAAGAACATGAAGATTCAAAAGTTTTAATAATCCACACTGAAGAGAATCCAAACAAGGCAGGCAAACTAAACACAACCGAAACACTGACCAGACCAGACAAACTGAACTGAAACAAGAGGAACTTAAAGAGCAGGTAATATGGTATTTTAAAGTGTCCTAATATTGTGTTGGAGTCCCCTACAACAGGTTAAAATGCATCTAAGGTCAGAAAACATTGTAATGTTCTCAGAATATACATTTAATATTAGAGTCAATTGCCAATGATTTTTTTTTTTCTTTGGAAACCCGAATTTTCGTTCCAGGCAAGTTTGGAGCAAACCCCTCCCTTCCATAAGCTTGCTCTGCTCTGATTGGTCAGCTGGCCAAGCCTGCTGTGATTGGCACAGAGAGGAGTCCTTGAGCAAGTTAGCGAGCGCTACCATTGACAAAGCACCTTTACATAAAACAATAATATAGTGCTCCAATCCGTTCTTATAATAATGTCATAAAATACAAAAACACTTATGCAAGCGAATCGTGCCCACAGCTAAAGTTTAGCTGCTAACTGTGAACACTTAAAACAATAATGGTGGATACTAACGTGGTAAATGATGAAACAATACAGTTTGTAAACCAAAATATATCTACTGTAATGTTTGAAGAACGACAGGCAAAAGACGCTCTGTCTTAACTTTTAAACAGAACACAGAACAGCTGTATCACAGGCTAAGTAACTCGCTCGTCTCTCCCGCATTAACCCTATAACTGCCGGGGCAGCAAAATAAACAGCAATTTCACAATGATTATAAAGTCTGTGTGCTACAATACATTATTTAAACGAAGTTGATTAGCACACTCATGTCTACATTACCTTGAACACCTTCTTCGAAATAGGTGGGTTCAGCCGTCGAATTATCTGAACTACTTCAGTAGACAGTAATATCGTGTTTTACCTGGAAACCTAAAGCTGCACTAGGTACACATCACATATTAGCACAAAAACTTGATATTTCAACGTGATCTCATGATAATTGTAATGTATTTTTATTTTACAATGTGGTTCTATAAAATGGTACATTTTCATAATTTTTACCGGCACTAAAACATACAATACCTGCGTATTTTCGCCTCTAAAACGTACAATACGGACGTATTTCAAGCAGCCGCTAAAACGTACAACTACTTACGTATTTTCAGCTCTAAACGTACAAACTCCTTACGTATTTTCAGCCGCTAACGTACAAATACTGACGTATTTTCAGCCTCTAAACATACAATACTTACGTATTTTCAGCCTCTAAACGTACAAATACTGACGTATTTTCAGCCTCTAAACATACAAATACTTACGTATTTTCAGCCTCTAAACCTACAATACTGACGTATTTTCAGCCTCTAAACGTAAAAATACTGACGTATTTTCGCCTCAAACCTGTGTAGGGTATCAGACCGAATCAGACAATCTAAGAATTGGTCAAAATGGTTGAACTGAGACGAATTCCACAGAGGCCAAGAAACAGGATGTTCATAATCAATCCTGGCCCCAACTGAACAAACTATCATCTTTGAGTAGCTCACGCATTTAAACACAGACACTTAGTTATTGACCTTCCCAATGAATTGTCAATTTTTGGAGCAAGTAAACAGATTAATGGTCAAAGAGATGACCCATCGACCCCATGATAGTAACGCAGTCATGATCCCCGTAAATTGACTTCCCCCACCCACCTACAGAGCGACTAAAATTCCTTACAGACATTTTAACCTCTCTGGTTTTCACAGAACGTATCCTTACGTCCACAGAATGCCAAATAAACTTCATTTCCATGTAAATATACATCTAAATGACACTAAAAGGGCCTGAGCAACTAATCATTTCTATGCCTAACTCCATATTATGTATGTAACCCACATGTGACTTATCAGGTCTTAATCATTTATTGTGTATGTATTTTTGATAACTATTGAATAGCTTAAGGGTTCGTCTTCATGTTTGGTATGTGTGATTTTGAGAATTCATGCTTGAAACGTTTATTCGAATCACTTCGTTGTCACTAGTATCATATTCTTGTTATAGAAATCATGTCCATAATTATACTCTGCAAGAGCGGGAAAAATCGGACCATGTGAATGATGAGATAACAGTTGATTTATGAATGGGGAGGAGAAATATACAACACCCCGAGCAAACACGACATCTAATTGGGCAAAACACCATTTGGGGTGTGTTAAACAGCCTGGTTTAAATACTCAGGACACCATCAAACTTTACTTTTTGTGTCTCTCTCGCCCTCTTCCTTCTTGCCTTTTCGAGCCTTGTTTGTTTTTTCTTTTAAATCAGGCTTCTTTAGTTGGAGCGTGCTCTGGCTTACACGCCAGCCCCTCCAAAACCATGAGGAGAAACGCCACCCGGTCTCGTCAAATGCATCTATTTCTTTCTTTAGTTTTATTTATTTTCAGTTGAGAGTTTTGTGTGTTCCGCGTTAATCTCCGAAATAGTCCGTATAACTTCAACTGCAGACCACACTCCGCGTCGCCAGCCAACGCCCACCACTGGCTTGACTGAACCGCGCCAATCAACAAACTTGGGAAACCCCTTTCTGCAACGAACAAGGGAACCCCCTAAACAAGCAACGCAATACCTCCAGATCCTATAGCTGAATTGGTGCATTTAATATAAATTTGAACCTCATTGAACAAACTCAATGTGAGGGTTAAGTGATTGATGGTTGTTCAGATCAATGCAATTGCACATATTGCTGTAACTTGGGATTTCACATTTTCATTCTATTAAACTAACTATTTCCTCACTTTCACTCAATCATTCCTCTATCACTCAACTTGTGTGTGAATGCGTGTTGTAATTAGATTATATGTCTTATATTTATCACACAATAAAGCCTTCATTATCTTAAAAGAGAAGTATCTCCGTGTGTTGTGCTTCAAATTGATAATGTATAAACTGCCGATCTTGTTTACTAATGCTAATTAATAGTGTTTTCACGATAACATTGGATATCTATATCCATTGCTAATCTGAATTTCATAACGCTCTTTCACTGACATCGCTGGCTACTCCGTGCTCAGCCTTAAACCTTGATTCTGTCTAATGCTCGCCCTACATATATTGTTGGAGTTTCCTTTAATCTTAAAATTATTCCCTTTTTGAGCTAAATTGACCGTGTTTTCCTTACAAAACGTAACAATACTGACGTATTTTCAGCCTCTACACATACAAATACTGACGTATTTTCAGCATCAAAACGTACAAATACTTACGTATTTTCAACATTTTAACGTACAAAACTGACGTATTTTCCAGCCTCTAACGTACAACTACGACGGTTTTCAGTGCAGTGGCGTAACTTGCTTTGGAAAAGTGTGGGACACCGCGCACCTCGTTTTCGGCTAGTTTTTTTATTTAATAACCTACATTTACGTGGGTTTAGAGTTGACAACTAAATTTTTGCTTTTCAAATACATCAATGTACCAAGGGGCCGGCGACCAAGAATTTTGAACGCAGGTGCTAGGTAGGTGCTGGATACTGACAGATGGAAGCTGGGCAATTTCAGGGCTCCAGACTCATTCTTCCCAATGGTCGCTCTTTTGCGATTAACTTTCTCAGTTGTTTGCACAAGCAAGTTTTTTTTTTTGCGCTACAACATGCTATTAATCAAAGCATGCTGATGAACTTTTATTGTAGTTATATAGTTCTTCATGGAAACTAAAGTAGTTAAGCAATTAAACCCATTCTATTTCCATTCATCAGTAGTATTCTTTGTGATTTGAATTTTGGAATGGGAAAGTCCTCTTGTGCCATGTTTTATAAGCTTGGCTTCGGATGCTTCACCTTTCGATTTCACGATCTTGGTACAAGGGTTTCACATAAATAATTGGTCTGTTTTCTGCTTACTCTATACCCTTATCACCTTGAATCTAAAAAAAAACAAGATGGATTCATTATTTTTAATGTAAAATCCCACAACAAACAGATAAGATCCATGACAAACTATCTTACAAAATGTTACACAAAAACGAATAAGATTAGCCTGGCATAGGCCTACACCTGTATAGCTATAATAATGACTAATAATTACAGAAAACGTTTAGCCAAACACGGAGTAATCAAAAAAACGAGACACGTCCACATAGCATAACGTGAGGTAAACAGCGAAGATAAGCTTTTCAAAATGAAAACAAAAAAAAAGTAAAAAACAAACTTGCTGCAGGTGACAGTGGGCATACTTTCTTCCACCACCAACAAGAAATCCAACATGTTTCACCTTCCTCTGGTTAAGAAGCGGTCTTTTACCTTGCCTCTTAAGCGGAACCCATCCATATTCCGCATCATTTTTGCTGCGAACGCAACCTTCTGCACAATTATAGACATATACAAAACATGGTCTTATAATTTATATGAATAATACAATACTATAAGAAAACTCGCCCCACAGTTAGAAAACTTCGTTTTGTAATATCTTTAATTTTGTATTCGTAAAAAAGGGGCATTATCTAATTAAAGCCCGTCCCTGATGGAGACGGCGATCAATCGTCGGCATTCGGCAACCTCGATCGTCTTTGCACCCGACACTGACTCAGAAAACGCTAGTTTATTAATAAATAATTCAAATGTCTTCTTTTCTTCAGACACGTTCATAATCACTTTGCCGGTGCTTTGAGGCAATTGCTTTATGTGCGAGCTTGAGCGTGGAATAGGCTCTAGTCTAATACGTCTGCCTATAGCCTATATTTAAGTATGGTTAATATATTATTATATTGATCAATTTAATATAACGTGCGACTAGTAGACTAGAAAAATCTTTAGTAGCGGGCAGGCCTACTTACCACAAGGAATCTGTCCATTTTTTAAATAAAATGCTATAGCTTAATGACATTACAAAAAGTGCGACAGCTGCAAATCAGTCGTTATATTGCACTGCACGAGTTATGTCATGCTAAGATCAATTGTTGTTGTTTTTTTTTCACCTTAATTAGATTATGAGATGTTTGTGATCTTGATTTCCGCTTTAACTACCATACCCTCCGCAATATAGTTTTTCAATTACCTCAAAAGTGGTAGGGACAATCATTGCCCCTGGCAAAAAGTGGTGTGGGGACATGTCCCCCCCGCCAAATTCACGCCTATGAGTTTCAAGGCATTTAAACGTTTCAAACGGGACGTATTTGATTACAACCTAAAAATAATCCTAAATGACTATAATTGAAATCGCGGCATTCATTTTTATTAGTTTTTAGTTGTCATATGAGTTAACTTGTTTTCAATTGCATTATTAAATTGTTTAACTTTACTCATTTACTTATGAAATGCTAACTTTTCGTTTTGTTGTGATTTCTGCTGCCAGCTCGTTCCAAGAATATGCCTACATAATGTTAAACACGACTTCACTTTAAACCTTAAAATACATAACATTTCTGCAATCGTTTAACCTTTACTTGTCATTTAATGTTTACTTTGATTGTCATGGGCCACAAAAGGCGTTTTCTCCGACATGCTGTGACTGACAATAGAACTATAAAATACACCAAAAACGCAACATAATTACGAAATGAAACAATTTTATTAGTGTGCTGTAATCCAAATCTTCCGAATCCATACAACTGTGAGGAACAGACACAAATCCAAGCCTTTTTTCTGCGATCTTCTTCTCCATCTCGAGCAGCGAGTCTAGTGACCGTAAGCAGCAAAGCCCGCGCGGTCTGATGCGCTCTTACAAATTCAAATGTTGAATATAATAATCGAACGCTCATTGGCTCTCGGCGAGAAAACGATGCCTTCATATCGTACACAGATTGCCGACCAAGCCGCGTTTCTGGTGAGGTGTGTTTGAATGATGCGTGCGCACCTTCACGAGTTCACTGAGTGGATCGGGAAAATTATCTGGATAATATTTTCAGCGATTAACAACATAAATTCTGCTCTGGATCACACAAACCTACTGTATTCCGCCAGAGAGGACTGCGGGTGCAACGCATCGTCATTTGGATTACTTTTAGTACTGCTTTTGACATTTTTGCAATAAATAAATGATTGTAATTGCATTTATCTGTCTGTCATGTTTTTCTTATAGTGTACAGAAATGTTTAGGCTTATAGGTAGGAGTGGAATTAGCGACTATAAAAATATTTTAATCCTATATTGTTACTAAAATGGTTATTTTCCTGCGTATTTCGGCCATTTGCATTTATTCAATTTAGATAATCTTTATAAAATGGTTAGGTTTAGGTTTGGGGGTAGGTTAAGGGTTCTAAAAATCTAAATTGCGTATTAATAAATTGATAAAAATGCATATTCGCTATAAAAATGAGTAGGTTTAGGTTTGGGGGCAGGTTAAGGGGTCTAAAAATCTAAATCGCTTATTGATAAAATGATAAAAATGCATTGATACGAATATCTAAATTATATAAAAGATACGTAAATATTTTTACGTTTTTTAGCTAAAAATACGTAGCGATTTGTACGTTTTAGCATAATAAAAACCGTACAAAAGTGTACATGTTGTGCTTGTAATGTTACTATTAATAACCTAACGTAAGCTCGAACCGGCTGGATATTTTGAGCACTCAATTGAAAATGTACACATAACATATCAATTGTACTTACAGGTTGAGCTTCGGAGAGCTTGTTAGTCCAAATAAAGAAGATTAGAAGCTGACGAAGATAAAAGCCAAGATTAGAGAAGCAGTACTTGGTAAAATGACATGCACACAACAAAAGGTTTGAATTGTATTTCTGGGGTATCCTTGAACACAACGTCTTCACACTTAACTTATCTGAGTGTTTGTGGCAGTCATACTTGGGTCTTATTACGCATGGCATGTCAGAACTTGGTCATTTTCTCTGGCAGGCGGGGACATTATGCAAATGTGTTACCCAGTGACGTATACCGGTAACAGGCAAAAGATTCGAAAATATGACAACTCGTTAAGGCGATTCAGAATCGACTCTCGCTTTTGAGAAACAATATCTTTATTTATCATGCACTTTTTTGATCAACAGCTTTGCAGATTGTTTTCATTTAAGGATAGCTACGTTATAAACTGCAAAAAATATATTTTTTGAAAACCCATATGACCTGCTCTTTAAGTATATAGAGCAAACAAGGTTGGTAGGAACTAGAACAAAGGAAACAGGAAACTGAATAGAAACAAACTAAAAGTCCATGAAAATTAATTGAAATGAAACATGACTGATAATTTGTTCCATTAACATTCAGTTAACGTAATGGTTGGAAGTGAATTTTTCACCAATTGACTGGTAGACAGACACAGCTTGTAAAAAAAAAACTCAGTTACCATCTGTCTTAGGACAAAGTGGTTCACTGTGATAAATAAAAAAGGAGTTGAGTAGCCTGAACCTTCTCAGAAGATTATGGATGTTTCTGAATGTACAGGCAAATGGGAGCACTCTATCTCACATGAAAGGTTAAAAGAGGAAAAGAACAGAAAAAAAGAGGAAACACGAACAAAAAATAGAAAGAAAAAAAAAAATAACCAGAGACAAGCTGAGCAGCTGTTTTCAATCAATGCTGACAAGTCTGACCTCTTTGAGTCAATAAATTTCTGAACATCTCCCCTCAGCATGTGAAAAGCCTAGCTCTTCTACATAATGGACTTACAAGATGACCTCATGACTGAGAACAGGTGTATTGACACCTCTATTCAGAAAGGTGACATCCCACTGTGCTTGGAGCGCACCAGCATTCTTCAGTCAGATGATCTGGGAGGTCAAAATAAATAACAATGACCTTGTAGTGTCAGTCGATCTGGCGACTGGGTCAATCCCACATGACCTCACTCTTGTAGGGGACCACAGCTGTCATCACAATCCAGGAGACAATCGTTACTTAGCTTGTCATGAGCCAACACAGTAAAAGCCTGCGCTAACAAGCACTGAAACCTGATAAAATATTTATGTAATGCAAGTTAGGCTGCTTAGGTTTAAAAGTATGCCCAATGCATAAAATGTAAAGTTAAGGAACTCAGTAGTTTGATTTGGAAAAGGGAATAATAACAAGCTTCAAAATTTCTCCAATTGTTTTGACTATGGGAATAAACCTCCTCATTACAGCAGAAAAGGAAAACAAAGGAAAGGTTTAGGGTGAGGTCATCCAATAAATTCAAATGCCTTGGGAAGTGCTATAACAGCTCTCAGATTTACAAACACAACATCTTCAGCCATGCCATGCAAATGCATAAGTGGACCGAATAGAAATGAAACAGCTCAGTAACTAAAAGCATAACACCAAGGTATATATATATATATATAAAAATAATATATATATATAGAATAATAATTGATATATATATATATATATTCTTGTATATAAACTAAGTTTTTACAGAAGCCTCCACTGGAAAACATTTGAAATAAAACAGCAGATTGTGACTTGCATCACATAAGCTAATGTTTTACCTGACAGAAAGTCAGTTCTTTAGGCATAATATAAGTTGACATTTCTACACCCCTTCCCACATTATGAGACCGAACAATATGTGAATAAAGACATTGTAGCTCACTCATATAACCCATCACTCAGTTAGTCCTGCCAAATCCAAATCAATCATAGAAATGTCATTTCCTGTTTTCATGTTTTTTTTAAAATCGCAGTAATGTATTGCTCCGTAAGTAATTTCAAATATTCTCAACTGTACCCACGGGTATCATCCTAATTGTTCAGTGCTGTCAAGGGCAACATTTGGAGGCCAAACTATAAGCCGATTAATCGATATGATGAGGAGTTTCTCACGGACGGATGAATGATTATTTGTTATGGTTTTACTGTTTAAATTGCAACACACACACACACATAATATATGATACCGTATGAATTCGTAGCTTCGTACTGATCAATTGGAGAGTGTATATTGTTATGTGTACACCTACCAACATATTTATTGGTTCTAAAGAAATCACTTTAATAATTTTTATACAAGCTTGCATATCAATCTACCATGCTTACAAACAAAGGGGCCATAAAATGACCCCATATCTCAGAACTCCCACTGAAATTCCGGACTTCACTCATTGGACAAGCCCATCTTTAGAGGCGTGAATCTTTGCAGGCTTTAAAGGCCACACTTCATGTGACCCGCCCCAGTTGGTGGTTTGTTGGAATTCTGAGAGGTGGTGAGAAAAACGCTCCCGGAAACCCTAAGCTCGCGCCAGGCTTCGACCTAGTCCTTTCCATTCATCAAGTTAATCTGACTCAAACTGGTTCTTTCGCATCAACCAAATTCAGCAAGATCTTGAGCCTTAAGATTGCATCAGTAATCTATTTTCAGACAGACGAGACTTACAAGTATCAAACTTAGTCTTATTAAATAATACATTAAGTATCAGTTACACCTATTTACAAAGGTGTGTTTGAACTAAGATTCTGACGCTTCCCTCAGGTGTAGATCAACTGAATATGCAAATGGTTCCATAAATTTCATTCCTTATGTCTCTTTTCTGTACTGAGTTAAGCTTTAACCCTTTCCTATACCAACTGTATGCGTGGTGTGTGTGTGTATGTGTATGTTAGACCAGTTTTATTGTTTATGTAGGAATGTTAGACCATTTTATGTTTTAGTAGTATGTTGAGAGCTAGTATGTAGTAGTTTTAGGTAGTTAATACAACTTACTTGTACACACTTGACGTAGGTCATTGTTTGCTTACTAACAGGAGTCATTATCATGCAGATTTTATGCTACAAGCTTCTTGTAGAATTGTACATACGAAGTTTACAGCTATTCCCTTAACCAGGAAAAATTAACGTTCATTAGAATTGACCAGACAGTGTTTGACCCTGATAGGCCTAAATATCTCCTCTGATCTAAATATTCATATTAATTTATAAACCTAGTTTACTGTAAGTATTCTATTCCATTATCTGAGTTCGCTCACACCTCCTGTTTAGAAGCTGTTATTTGAAAGATTCTTTTATGTTCTTGGTACTTTTTTGGCATCTAGTGGCACAAACAAAGTAATTCCCAGAGCAAAAAGTTGATCCTAAATAGAACCTTAAATACGACTTTCAACAAAAAATAATTACTTTTAATCGCCAAAATCGCCTATTTTATTTTTTTGTTTACATCATAAAATTTAAAAGTATATAGTTTTTTATAAAGATTACACTCATATTTTTAGGTCAACTATGGTTTTTCTTCTTTACAAGAACCATTTGTTTTCATTTCCTCCATGTATGTGATTCAGAGGTAACATTTGAACTTATAGATTTAAATTTCGCGCGCAAAATACCAAAAAAAACTCCCTGGCAGCGTTATATTATTTGTTTATTACATAATCTAAGGATTTCACATTAAAATACATTAACTGATGGACTAGGAGATGGATGTGGATTACTTGTGGATTATTGTAATGTTTTTATCAGCTGTTTGCACTCTCATTCTGATGGCACCCATTCACTGCAGAGGATCCATTGGAGAGCAAGAGATGTAATGCTACATTTCTCCAAATCAATCTACTTCATTCAACAAACTCATCTACATCTGGGATTGAATACATTTTCACCAAATGTTCTTTTTTTTTGGACGAATAATTATTTTAAATCCTAGATTTAATTAAATTGCAAATAATCAGTTGTATAACAAAGAACAGGGAAAAAATTAAGAACTGAAATGAAATTATTCATTTATGAGTGTTTCAACTCTACCTGAAATGAGAGCAACTGTAACAAATGTACTTCTTTGCCTATGAGAATTAAACAGGAAAAATATGAAGTATTTATAGTTATTATTATTATGCTACATGTTTGTAATGACTAGTTTTGGTGTGTTAATGTAAAAAGTAAAAAAGTATTCTAACTGTACTCAGTCTACTGACTGCAGCCAGTGAGACACACACACCGCTCCTGCCACGAGTTCTTGTTCTGGAGAACAGAATTGCTGTTGAGTTGACTTTTTCATTAAAGCTGAGTTGAATGAGCATAATAATGACAGGCCCCAGGGCTCTGCCTGCCCGCAAGCCTAATCACTCAACTGCCACCAGCCACACTGTTTCCCTCCACGTAATTAAAACAGAGTCAGAACAGAACCGTAAAGCAACACTAGCCTTCCACTCCCTAATGAGACACTCATCTGTCTGGTGTGTGCATTAAACATTCACTATGTCTGTGAACAAAGAAAAGGAAAAAATATATATTTTGAATTGCTTTCTCAAGAAGATGAGAAATGAGAAAATAAGAGAGCGGGAGTGACTATTTTTATATTTTTGGTAAGCACGGCTAAACTTTATTATAACTACCGACAGAGCACACACACACACACCCAGCACACACACACACACACAACACACAAACACACACCACACACACACACACACACACGACACACACACACACACACACACACAAGGCCATCACACATACAATTCTATTCAGGCTAATATTTACACATTATACTTTTATTCATCAGAATTTGTTTGTATGTAATAGTAATTTGTAATGAAACCAATCGTAATATAGAAGCATTCGTATTGTTTTTGGTCGTAGACCTGAGAATCACATAGATATTAAAATTTTAATTTTCAAGTTAAAGCTAATTTGTTACGCTTTATTTGGTTTGTTTATGTATTATATAACCCCTCTGAAATGTCACACAGAGATACTATAATAATAATATATCATTTTGCCTTTAGCAGACGCTTTATCCAAAGCGACTTACCGTGCATAGGCTATACATTTTAACCAGTACGTGTACATCTAGATCAAGGGGACATGATTATTGGGAATGTGGAAACTTTAATGACATTTGCTGAAACATAAAGAAAACTACATTATATAGAAGACATTTTCCTAAAATATTATTTTAAAACTAACCAAGCTAAATCAATTAATGTGACAGGATCTGTAATTTGGTTCCTGTAAATGGGACAGTTTATTAATATAAAAAGTAGCTTGAATCAATAACATTAACTGAAATAAGTAAAATATAAAAACAGGAAAAAGCTCAACTGAATTTGCAGCTAGTTGCCAGCTTTCTCATTTCATTTAGTTTAACTTGATTTACTAAAATAATTAAAACTAAAACTGAAATAACAATTACTGTAATAAAACTATAGTCATGACAAAAATGACAAAACACAACAAAATTACTAAATTTGTAACATTCAATTAAAAAAGAAAAAATACAAACTATATATGCAAACTATAACAGTATCTCAATTATACTAAAATAACACCTATAAGATACAAATCAATATATGCAATGTATAATGTAAATGCACTTCATTTATAAATAGAGAGATTATACAAGAAAGATATAGCAAATCTGACAAGACCGACTGCGTGACACATTGTCAAATAACTATAAGCTATAGTTTTTATAGCACCATCATTTCCAGTTATTCTGAAAGTGTCTGAAGGAAGTGTAAATGAAGGAAGTTCACAATGGAGCGTAACTGATAGTACAGCAGATAGAGAGAGGTCTGGTTGCTTTCAGTTGAGGTTGTGAATATTGACTTCAGCCTCAGTCCTACTGAACTAGAGAGCGAGGGATTGTCTGTGTTGCCATAGCAACACAAGAGAAAGCGTTCTTCTTTTACCAAAAGTGCATAGCCTTATGTTTTTTTATTGTTCTGTGGTGGAGGAAGCAAATGAACAGTCTCTAATTTAAAACAGTGTGCTTTCTCTATACTTGATTGGTTTGACTTTAAGGGTTCCTAAGGTGTCTTTAATCACTGTATTTATCAGTTCACCATAATTCCTGAGGAAAAAAAATACGAACAGTTTGAATTTAAAAAGACCGTGGAGCTTGGATACTGCGCTGCATTTGTCAAGCACTTTAAAGTGCAGATTTAATGACATGGTTGTCTGGAGCTGGTAATAATGTCTAATACTCGGAGTAGAATGTGTGAACTTAAGGCATTTGAAGGGTGTGTATTTAATAGGAACAAAAGAGTTTGAATGTATGAACGAATACATATAATGCATAGAAAGGGTATAAACACAAAAGAGCTGCTGACCTACATGAGTGCTACTGTTTGTATGCAGCTAATCATGAATGGCACGGCAATTTTGTCACAGGCTGGATTGGCACTGAGGATGTCGGCAGCTTGCCTGAGATTGATTAGACACATCAAGAGAGCCACTGTTCCAGAGGGAGCAAGATGGAGAGAAATATGGATTTGTCTCCATGCTTATTCCTCTTCATTTGTTTCCATTACAGCCCCCTGTCTCTGAGCCTCCTGAAAAACAGTTGCTTGATATCAGCTCTTACTGAAGTTTATGCTGCACATTTAATATTCCTTCCTTCTAAGGCTGTTTAAAGGTGGGTTAAATAGTTGGTTAATGAATATTATATTTAATAGATGCCCAAATTGTCATAATAGATGCAGCAAGGATTGGGCAAACTCGAGATAATGTTTAGATTTTAAATGGATTCCTTTTCACATCACATTGACCATGTTATATTTTTCTGAAAAAGACGTATCTCTTGCTATTTAATTCCTCTAGGCCTATACAAGTAACCAGCATATTCTGAATACTGAATAATGCATATTAATTTCCTCTAAAAAGGCATCAATCAATCAAACAAAAAACAATCAAACACATGTATAAATGCTTGAAACATAAAAAATGATAGTAAGATGCATCAAATAAATAAATGCATCAAAAATGTTAGTAACATGCATTAAATTATTAGTACACCTTACTCCCTCAATCAATCAATCAATCAAAGAATAAATAAATATCGGTTTGATATATAAAAATGTTAGTAAGATGCATTAAATCAATCAATCAATCAATCATATATTATATATTACATACAACAAAAACTATTATTATAAAACTTTGGTTTAGAAATAGTTGTCAACATTACTTATTGTAACCAGAATGACTTTTTTGGACATGTATATTAATGAATGTGTGCAAAAGTGGATATTTTGAATAAGGTGCATGACTGAAAATTCTGATTACTATTGGCATGGGACAGGTGTCTTAAACTGAATATTGGCTTAATCTGGTTATGGCCATCAGATGAATGTGTTTATGTGATCAGAATATAACCAAATTCTGATTAATATCAATATTTTTGTGCTTGTAAGCACAGTCTATTTCTTTTACATATGCTAGCTGTCTTATTCAGATTTCTAGAAACTGGAAGCTTAATCTGGTTATGGAAATTGGGTTAGCTTATTGACTGTGTGATTGTGCTGCAGTTAATGTTGTGAAATCAGTCACTTTATTACACATGATGAAATATTTCAGGAATTCTTTGCACATCCTGGAAAGTGTTTCTAAGCTGTGAATTTAGACTATAATTCTGAACTCAATCAGTAAATAAACAACACAATATTTTGAAGACAAGCCAATAAAAACACTTTTTATTACTGGCTTGTCTTCAGGCACTGATATAATTATGCACTGAGAAGATCTGGGGAAGTCACATAAATATAGTTGACAAACTGTACATCTAACTGTTGTCAGTTGTGTGGCTTTGTGGATCTTGTGGTATTGCAGTTAACCTCTTGTGTTTGTCATGTTTAATGTATGTCTTCATAAACAATTGACACAGTGCTAACAATGCAGTAGTGGGTTTGATTCCCTGGGAACACACACACACACACACACTGCATACTGTGAATCACTGTAAGGAGGGTCCCATATGCATAAATATAAATGATGTAAGGGCACATTACTTTGAAGAGTTAGCATAAGTCGTTTTATACTCGATTTGTCTCAGTAAAGCTGTTTTAGAACAACACACAATGTAAATAAACAGAATCTCTTTACACTTACCAGCTGCCTCTGCTTTGCATTATGGATATTACTTTTTTCGGTTTCGGAAAATAAGTTTGTACACCATACTAATGAATTGTGATTATGAAACAGTGAACAATATGGTCAGTAAAATGTTTGCTTAAGAATTTGGACAGCACTAAAAATGAACAGTGCCCCAGAAAATGTATTTATAAAATATGAATTCTAAGATATTGGGGTTATTTCACACACAAATTATCTATTCATTTGAAGTATAAATTTGAGAATATGCATCTTTTCATTTTAAGCCCCTAGTTATTTACTGAAACGTTAACACGGTTGCTTTTTTTCCCACATCAACAAACCGTACAAACACCCACAGAATACAGTAAGTGTCACAATCTGTGATGGCGAGGAACGATGGAGACGAGGAATAAACGAAACCGTCTTTAATCCATGGAACACAGGGTACAGCAACACTGGCGACAGCAGGAAACACATCAACGTAACAAGACCCGACAAAGACAGACTAGGACTTAAATACAGAGGATGATTGGGGAAACACAGGTGTATGGGATGACTAATCAAACTAATAACAAAACTAGGACAGGAACATGACTAAATAAGGAACACACGTTCAAAGCTGACAAGACAGTCCATGATCCTGACAGTAAGTGTCTGAGATCTTGACTTTGGTTGTAAACATACAGCATGTGTAATCTATTAATAGGGTGACCATACGTGCCATTTTTATAGGACGCACCCTGGCCAGGATTTCTATATTGCCTAAAATATCTAGGTTTTGGCTTTGTTTGCGTGTGCAGACCGATCGGTGTATTACATCAAAATACCATACAGACGGTTCCTTATGATTTCAAAATGCTCTCGAGGTATTTTGATGTCAATATATCGGTCTGCACACGCAAACAAAGCCAAAACCTAGATATTTTAGGCAATATAGAAATCCTGGCCAGGACGCGTCCTGGGAAAATGGCACGTATGGTCACCCTATCTATTATGGACTAATACAGCGTTTTTGCACTTTGGGGTTCATTACACTAATACAGCTTCACTTTTTTGACCCATGGCTTCTTGAAACATCAAACCTCACAGATTTGACTTGAGAATGGGGGACTTAACAATTGATTGAATCCATAACATCCATTTTCCTATGAAGTTTTGGGTGCCAGACCAATAAAGGTTCTAAAAGGTTTTTTTTTAAGCAGTGTCATAGAAAAACCATTTTTGGTTCTCCAAACAACACTCTAAAAAATGCTGGATTGTTTCAACTCTGCTTTGGGTCAAAAATTGACTAACCTAACTTTTGGGTTAAAAATGTAATAAAAAAATTTAACCCAATGGTTGGGTTAGTCCATATTTGACCCAAAGTTGGGTTGAAACAACCCAGCATTTTTTAGAGTGACCTTTTCAGTGAACAGTGAACAATGTTTTTCAAAGTGTGAAAAACATTCTAACAATCTAAGGAACACTTTTCCACAATAGAGAACCTTTTGTGCAATTGAAAGATTCCTTGGATGTTAGAGGTTCTTCATGGAACCTTTGATGCCAATAAAGAATAGTATAGGTGTATAATTTAAGTGCTGTATTCCAGCACTGGTTTGTCATGAGCTCACAAGTGAGTGAAGAACCGGTTAAAAAGGGTTTTGATTTAGTAATAATGAATGACTGGAATCAGTTGACACACATTTAGTCCATTATGTGCTTCAGAACGCAGACATATTGTCACCCTTCACAAATTCCACTGTGTGAGCCATCAAACCGAGCGATTTTAAATGCCCTGTCTTTGTGTGGATAACATCCCATTGAGTTGCTTTGATCCTACTGCATGTGAATTACAGTAATTATAAATCAGAAACACGCTCTCCTCCAGCCAAATATTGACTGTGTTACTCTCAGTTGTGAAGGACGGGATATAATTGTGTCAGTCTTGCTTGTGCGTTGAGGATGGGGTGAGTGACAGCTTAATACAGCCAACACTTCCATTGTCAGCAGATGAGCGTTTGGAACAGCGATACAAATCTGAGGCGGGACACGTTATTCACGGCGGGACACTTACCGTTGAATAAGTACCCCACAATGGCATTTACTGTCCCCTGACAAATTTCGACACTGATTCAAAGCTGTGCTTGCTGGCCAGAAGAAATGATTTGAAAATTGAATGTGATATTCAGAGACTTTGCCAGTTGGGACTTTGCGTATTAGCCATGTTGGACGTGTCTTAATAAGACATCAATCAGATACAGTGAATTTATACGCCAATCACATTCTTGAACTAACAATATCCATTATACGATTTTTCCTGTCATGGAAAGGAGCTCCAGTGCTTTGAATCCAATAGACCTGATGTTATTTCTATCTTCGTTTAGTCACATGTTTCTGTGCCAAACATGATGAAATCCATTACTTGCATTTTGTGCTCCAAGTTGTATGGAAATTGTTCACGGTTTCTGTTAACTCTGGCAGCATGCTTTTCGACAGGCCTCTTTTCCAAGTTTTCCATCTAGGAAAAACAGATTTGTTATCTTAAAACTTTTCAGAGATAAAGTAGAAGATTTTGTTGCTATGGCTACCTGCCGCACACAGCACTAACTCTCCAGGGATTCGCAACGTAAGAGATTGTCGTTAAGAACAATGGCTTGAACATTTGGTAGTAATTGCTTCACGCTCTGCTCTCAGGAGGCGTAAAGGTGAAATCCTTCAGTATCATCTCTGAGCTTCTCGGCAAGAATCTCAGGCAATGATCTTCACTTCATATTTTCCAGCGGTACAAACAAGACCTAGAGCTTCACAGTCTTTCAACAAATTAAAGGAAAAACTGCTACTCGCTTCTGATGTGAGCTACAGTTACTCCAGGGTCACATTTGATCGTAGCACTCGCATTCACCAAAGAAAAATATTGAGTTTGGCTGCAAGCGCAACAGTCATTTTGTTTGTGTTTTTAGTGCAAAGCCAATATTTCATCCAAGAGAATTCTGAGTTTACTTGGAACGCCAGAACCTATTTATGTTGGTTGTACATGCAGCCCCCCTGCTTTTTAATAGCACCAACGCGAATGCCTTTCATAGCATGTCAGCTCTATCAGTTCAGTTTTCGTTCAGCTGGACACAGGCCTTTCAGAGTCATGTTCTCATTGCCCCGTCAACGGCTAGTCAGAGACGATTCGTCAATAACTGTGGGTCCCCACAGTTTAGAATTAGAAATTAAGTTTATTCCTTTGCCAACAATAAAATTTCCTTTTTTTAAAATTAAATTATTTTATTTCCTAATTATCTACTCTTCTCTTCTATCTATCTATCTATCTATCTATCTATCTATCTATCTATCTATCTATCTATCTATCTATCTATCTATCTATCTATCTATCTATTGCTGTGGTAGAAAATGCCTACACTTTAATACTGATTTGTAATGACATGTCATTTGACCGTAAACTGCCAAAAATGCATAGTAACTCTTGACATTTTGCTTAAAAGTCATTATAAAACAAATGTGGATCTATTCCATTAGATAATCTATTATATTATTTATATTTTTTGTGGCCACTTTTAGCGTCATTGTAATAGAAGATTATTGCAATGGATTCAATGCTAACATAAATTACCACTTTTTCCACTCATCAGAGGTATCAATTTTTTTGATAAAAAAAAATATATATATACAGTGTATATATATCTATATATATAATATATAATATATATATATATATATCTATATTATTTTTTCTTTAAGTCCTGTCTTGAATCAAATAAAGCATCCAAAAAGTACATTCATAATACAGCATGGCTTCAGGTGCCTTATTAATTTCATAATAAATTTATTAACGGCTCAAATTTCAGTTGAAACCTTATTTTATTAAGCAAGTTCTTCAAGTGGCATCCTACGAGTAGAAGATATAGTCCCTGACATAATAGAATTTAGTAATGGAACAGAATGATGTGCTACAGTACATGTGCTGCGCACTGATACAGAGAACAGGTGTTTCAAATCATAGATCTTACTATATTGAGGCATGTAGGTAGAATGACTGGAATGCTGAATTGACCAATCAGAAGCCAGGACTGGAACTATTTATAGAGTATTATTAGACTATTACCATCTGGCCTATTGAACCAATATAATGACTCTTTATAGAACCATTTTGACTCTTTTGAAATCAATTTGATCTTATATGATATATCATTATTGTTTACGATTAATTATATAATCAAAAATCAATCATTCTATAGCAGGCATGCGTAGGCATGTGCATCTTCTCCTCTCTCTTTTCCTCTTCCTGTTGTGCTGTCTTGCTGTTCGGCCCACTGAGTATAAAAGCTGTTTATTATTTTAGGCTTTCACGCTGCACAGTCGTATCGATCATCATTTCACTGACTAGGTCACACTTATCATCACAGTACGGCGTTCATCAGAGATTCAAAGCATAAAAGAGACATATGATCATTTCATTACTGGCACGCTCTTCTTTTCTTGTTCCTGGAGTCAGAGACAGAAATACTTGAAGAATGAAGAATGCAGTCTACATACTTAGAATTGCAAAACGATTAGACCAAATCCAGAACAGACTGAGTCTGCAGTAGATGCTCAGAGTGTTCTGTGTGGTTCTGCTTCAGAGCGCTCAGACGTCAGACTCCTCACCCCTCAGGGCTGGAGTGTGCTCTTCAGACTAGCCGTCTCTTCCTGCCCCATCAGCACAAAGCAAAGCTGCTCCTGGCACCGGAGGTCACGGGAGACCCCATCAGGGAGGACCCTAATGTCCTGCCGAGATATGCTGACTGGGACAAAGCCGACACGGAGCAGTAATATAACTACGGTTAGATGAATGCAGAAAATCACAGTGTGGCTCATTGTGCCTGAATGCAGTGCAAAATGAATTCAGTGTTTTAAAATTATCTATACAAATATTTTTCTCTTGTAAGTTATGCAATAAAAGTTGTGCATGTGAGTGTATGTTTGGATCTCTTTAGCTCTCTGTTAGTGTTTCATTGAAGATGCTTATTGCACGTGTGTGTATGGGGTGTATATGTTGTCATAATGGTAAATGTAAGTAAATATAAACTTTTGAAGCAATTACGTTAAAATGTTTATTTTTACATTTATTCATTTAGCAAATGCTTTTATATATATCATCTCAGTACAATATTATATTTAGGCTTTTAGTGTGAAATCATACTAAATTTGTATATTTAGTACAATTAGAATCATTTGTGAAAAAGAAGAAGAAAATTCTTATTGAATGTGCACTTAAATTAAGTATATATATCTTTAAAAAAATACTGTAGGCTTGCATTTATATTAATGAAATAAAAGGCCAATAGAGGGTACATTTTCATGACTGTTTCTAAACAAATAAATAAAATAATAAAAAGTGCACTTTGTATAAATTAGTTTCACTTATGTTTTAATAATCTTTTGTCATGCTTTAAAGAACCACATCTATTTTGATGTGCTGACTAATAATATTACATTAAAATAATATTAAATTCACATTCAATAATAGAGTATACTATGCAAAGCAAAAGCACATGTGAAGTACTTGATTATAATTTTAACTGTAGTGTGTTTTTTGATATTACATTGAAAGTTAATATTTTTTAAATGTACTAAATTACAACATCATAAAAAAAATTAATTACTAATATATATATATATATTATATATACAGCATGAACCACAATGTACAATGATTTCACATTAAAGTATATTTTAGTTCACCATAAATGCTTGTCAGTACATTCAGCAGTACACTTTAACCATATTTCAAAGACAGTAGATGTTATTATGAACTTACATATAAAGATGCATTTAATATAAATATAAACTAAAATACATTTTCATTTAATTCCATTTAACATACAATTAAGTGTCTGAACATTACATTATTACTATTTTCATACATATATTAATACTGTATACTACATATATTATTTCCATAATCTTCTATACTCTCTTTAAAATATGCTAAAGTGTGCTTATTTTTCCACATCGTAGTTGTATCGTATGTACATTTTTGTAATAGTTGAAAAATTGTCACATATTTATTAAATTCATGAATTTCCATATTTTTTGGTCAGAGCATTAGACTGATATTTTTATATGTTTGGTGTTTTGTGTTTTATAATTTTTTTTACTATGAATATGTTTGTGGAAAACCTATAATTTTATATCATTTTGATGTTGTCAAATTTGATGACAAATTCCATTGTGACAGCTTACTTTATATTGTGTGGCAACATGCCCTGATACATGTGTTCAATGAGCTGAATGTTTTTTTCCTGGACAATATCAGACTATCAAGACTGTAAGGTATGTGCCTGAACAGAAATTAACTACATTGATACATATTAACTGGAGTAAAACATGTGACAACTAGCCCCAGTCTCCAATATATCTCAAGAAGATTTGAAGCTTTGCATATTGTTGTTGTGATTGTGCATGAGACGTATGTGTGTGTGTCTTGGGTCACAACAGAGGTATCAGTGTGTGTGTGTACCAGCAGCACTGCTCCGCTCCGGCTGGGGTCACAGCAGAGGTTGTTTGGAAGGTTTGATTTGTCAGTAGATAAATGATAGCCCCACATCTGGGAGAGTTTGGCAAATAAATAACACGCGATGGCTCATACATCATCGGCTTCCCTCCAATCTGCCAACAGAGGGAGGGGGAGAATAAATTCTTATTATAACCTTGGGGAAGCACAACACATATTGTGGAGTGAGGCAGCTGTGAATTCCAGGGGAGAATGCTGTTCTTTGTCAAGTGCAGCAGGTAATAAAAACCAGACAATAGCTGCGTCCTTAAGTCAGGCTGCCTGCTTGATGTACGGCAGAGGCCGTTTGTATTGTGACAGACGTGCTGTCACTGGAGCGTGTTGAACTGCTTCCTCTTAACACACGGGGAAGATTCCTCCCACCTCACCCAAATGTGTCCATACAACACGGATTCACTCCTGGGAAGCAATTGGATGGAAATGATCCATCAAAACTGAAAAGATGTGCTTGTTTATTAATTGATTTCTTTCAGTTGCCATGAAATTGTATCACTGCAGGACAAAGATATTCAATTAGAATGTCACACACCGCACTATTACAATTAATTACAATAGTAATAACATGAATTAAATTACCTTAATTACACATTAATTATGGGAGACCGGGGACAATAGTAATGTTTTTCTAATTTTCCTTCATAACTCACAGACTGCTTTCAATCTGCCTGCCATCTTTCAGGAAAAGGTATGTGCAAATACCGTAGAAAGAGTAACAGTACTATTTAATATCTGTAATTTTGAGGTGAGAAGGTAATATTTCACAGCTGCAATTTGATTCGAGATCATGCTTATGAATTGTTAATGACTAAATTTATAACATGGGAACATTATATCAAAGTTTAAGAGTAAGAAAAAAAAGAGCAAAACAGCAAAAATGTTCCAGACAAAAATGAAAATGTAAAAACAAAATTGCTATAACTTTTCAATAAAATATTAACAGTGAAAAACACTACAGAATTATAGTGGCCAACCCTTCCAGATGCAACTGTAGCCTACATCTACTGGTAATTTTATTGCTTTAACATTTTAATATTTAAATAATGTTTTCTTTTTACAGTGAATGATTTTTTTTTTTTTTTCAGTTGTGAGGAATAGTTTAAAGTCTAAATGGGACTTACAATATAATTTCATAAAATAAATTAAATCCTTTTAACTTATCATCTGGCGATTCAAATAGAGTCTTCGGCTTAATACTTTAATATTCGTTAAATTATTCAGTTCAGTCTCTCTGAGCTCCTGAGCATTCAGAAAGCTTGAGCATGTGCTGAGCAATTGTCACACTACTCTAAATGTTGCTTATATTTTCTGAGTGGTTTGCAGGCAGTTGCTATGGTGTTCTAGATGGTTGCTAAGGGGTTTTCAGACAGTTTATATGTGGTTACTCAGGAGTCGTTTACATGGCACCATTTTCAACTAAAAGCAGAAAACGTTTCATGCATTTTGGCCGTTCATTTACACGACAATGGCGTTTTGCTGGGCCTGAAAATGAAAACTTTTGAAAACTGGCTTCAAAGTGCAAGTTTTTGAAAACAATACCATTATCGTCTCCGTGAAAGCTACAGAAATGCAATTTTGTGAAAACGGAAAAAGCCAAAAAAAAAGTACATTTTAGTACATTGTTGTTGTGTAAACGTAAGTTGTAACTCACCCCCTGTGATATTCTGCTCTCTCGATATACTGTAGCTCAGGTCTGTCAGCCAGTCTCTATGGGACTTTGTTGCCCGTTTCATCACTCACAAGGATAATCGATAAAATATCTGGTGTTTAAATAAGTTTGATTGCTTGTTTAATCACCTGTTCTCATAACCCATAGTTTGAAGTATCATTCTTGTACTTGTCACAAATTGTGGTAAAACAAACACCTATTAATGACCTAATTTTGTCTATTACACAAGTGTGCAACCCAAGATTTTTGATTATTAATATATATTCTGATGTGGATTAACACTACATAATAGACTGCTATGCTTTGCTGATCCTAATAGGACATTTTATGCACTATATTAGCAGTTAAGATAGATGTATCTTGCTCTCCTGAAACTGCTCTTAAATTTTCCAGGCTTTCCGGTCCATGACAGATTGTCAAGAGCGACCTGGACTGTGGTGTCAGACAGCAGACAAGAGAAAAGACCTTTTACAGGAGCTTATTTCTGCTGAAATCTGTCTAAATGAACCAACGTCTAGCCTATAGGACCACCATTACGACCAATATCTAACATCATACACAATTTAACAGATAAACACATATTTAAGTATAAAAACTTGTATTGATTATCCATTTACTGGCCCCCATGATGTTTCAAACCCATATGCCTTTCTTTTTTTCCCGTGGGACACCAAAGGTGGAATTTTGAAGAACATTCACATTGTTTTCTTACAATACATTTTTGCAATGGCATGAAAGCCATTTTTTGAGTAGCTTTATACCATTTTACTAGAAACAATAATATAATCTTTATTGTTATACAGTAATTTAATCATGTAGTTGCTTGAAGCAGTAAACATTATATACTGATAAATGCAACACTTTATTAGTCTTTTAGAGCAAACATTTCTTTACATCAATCCATGTGTTTACACTCTCTGCATGTGGAATAGCTTGGAAATGGATGCCGTAAATTCTGCCAACACATAAAAAAAGAGATAGGGTTTCCTTTGGTCTAACTCCAAGTCTACCACATGTACACTCTTTCTAATTGCTCAATAAGAGATGCAAGTGAAATCTAATAAATGGTGCCCTCCACACATCACAGCCTGAGCGTATGTAACAAGCAGCCAATTATAAAGCAGTGAAATGTGATGTGCTGTTCTCACCAGGCTCTGGCTTTAATCAAGAATCATTTAATTAAGCAGCTAACGCACTTAAGTCAATACTGCCGAGCAGAAGAACGGGAAGGAAGAAAAATCATATAATTGCATAATTGAAGATTGTATTTCTAAAAATGTCTAGTAAATAAGATGACTGTCAGATAAACTGACTTCAAGAGATAAGAAGTCTAATCATGTAGGAGTTCAGTGCTCAGTCAATTGTTATAATTGCTTTTTTTCATGAATTTAATAGTAACTCATTTATATAAATAGTAAATCTAAATTAAAAAGTAAACATTTCACATCAGATATTGGTAATGAGCAACTTTTATTTTAAAATAAATGGTACTCATGCAGACTGAATCTTATTTAGGGAACCAACAAAAACAATGGGGAACACTTTCTCCTGGGACAGATGTAAATCAATGCACTCGTTCCTTTAAAACAATGTTTTTCTCCAGACACCACACGTTTAAGAGGATGGCTGAAGGTGATGTGCACTTCAGAAAAGCACAAAATCTTTAACACTGCAACAGCACAATCTTGATGTGTGAAATTTTCTTGACAGTTACCTGGTCTAAATTGTTATCTGATCCTTTGGGCAATGAAGTGACATAATAGGGATTGACTTGTTACACCTGCTGCACTCAAGATGGTTAAGCTAGTTCAAGAAAACAAACCCTGTTCTAATAGGTGTAAAACGGAAAAATGATAAAATTGCAAGTGGAAATTCACTGACCCCTTAAGGTTAAAATCTTTCCTTAGCTTTCAGGTTAAAGTCGTTTAACCCTGATGTTGTGTTTAGATGGACTTTACTGCCTTTTGTCATAGTCCCGGAAGAGAGATGAGGTGAGGACTCAAATGCAGGAAAGAATGGGGTTTTATTTAGTAAAAAGTAAAACAAAATAAACAACAAAAACTACCCTAAGGGGAAAAAAACAGGCAGGCAGGCCGGCCAGGACAGGACAGAGCACGACACAGCACATCTACCAGACACAACAGGAACTACTAACACATAACAAGGAACCAGCAGCACAGGACTGCAGACACAAATGCTGCGTCCCAATTCGCCTACTTATACTATGCCCTAAATGTATGCACTCTTTTGGGAAGAAAAAGTACATACGTTTGTAACGAATCAGCTCATGGGAAATATGAATAATTAATCATAACTAGTTATAATTAATTATGAATATTTTTAGATCTGCTGTAGATATTTAGCTGACTTCTCAGGGTCAAGTGTCTTGTCAATTCTAAGAACGTTAAATTTCCTGGTTAAAGGAAATAACTTCCTTACTGTACAATTATACAAAAGCTTGTAACGTAAATCTGCATGATAATTGACTCCGGTTATGAGTAAACAATAAACACGTCAAGTGTGATACAAGTAAGGTTTTTTTAACTACATAAACACTTAAACTAGTACACATACACACATAAAGACACATAAACTGGTCGAACATACAAAAACCACAACACACACACAACACACACACCACACACACACAGTTTTTATAGGGAATGGGTTAAAAGCTTAACGCAGTAAAGAAAAGAGAAATAAGAATATGAAGTTATAGAACCTTTTGCATATTCAGCAGATCTGCCCAAGGGAAACATCAGATTCTTAGTTCAACACACCTTTGTAAAAAGGTGCAAATGATACCTAAAATGTATCAATTAATAAGACTAAGTTAGAATACTTGCACGTCTCGTCTGTCTGAAAGAAAGGTTTGATGTAATCTGAAGTTTCCAGTGATCTTGCTGAAGTTGGTTGATGAAAAATAACCAGTTTGAGTCAGAGGGTCTTGGTGAAATTGAAAGGACAAGGCTGAGGCCTGGCACGAGCTTAGGATGTTCTGGAAAGTTGGAGCGTCTTATCGAAACCTAACGGAACCACCGACTAGGGCGGGTCACATGGACGCGGGGGGCTTAAGGTGTAGAGACGATCCCCCGCCTCTACAGATGGGGTTGTCCAATGAGAAACGATGGACGGTGGGCCATTCCAAGACGGGATGGGGCAATTGCTGGCGGTTGTACGACCCTTTGTCTCTAATTTCAGTATTTGCAAATGGAATGAATAGAAATAACCTTAACGCTGTCTCAGGACCCAATAATCATTGCCTATGTACAACAGTTATAAATACATGCTTGTTTCATCATATGAAGGCGAACTGCATATATACTAAACATGGTAGGATTACATATCGCAAGATGACAGGAATGGGTTCAATCATAAGCATGCATAGAATAGTCTAAAAGTATCAAAGACAACATACACCATGACCTGAAGGATACACTGTTCATTCAAAGAAAGGTGTTCCTATTAATTAATTAGTAGACAGTCCATTTTCTACTGTGCATTGGACCTCTTGCTTCCTTCTCGTGCTACCGCACACTGGGCGCATTCATGAAAACACGAGCGAATGAATTTTTGTGTAAATTGTTGTTAAAAGTGTCTGACGTAAATTTATCGGATTCATGAAAGTCGTTCATTTCAAAATGTTCGTTGGTACGGCAAGAATGGACACCTGCGAAGGGGCGATGCTAGGATTTTTGTTTTAGGGGGGCTCAGCCCCAATGAGGGTATGACGCATAATAAAAAATAATAGTAAACATATAAATAAAATAAAAAAGGTGGTAAACTAAACTTATTGCATTTTGCAACTTATTGTATTCCACTTTACTGCATAGATAGGTATAACATTTGAGTACTAAATAAGCCATACAAGTCTTCCTGACTCTGATTCTCTCTCTCTCTCTCACTCACAAACACACACTCACACAAACACACGTTTACTTAGCTATCTAAATGGGGACATTCCATAGGCGTAATGTTTTTTATACTGTACAGACCGTATATTCTACACCAACCCTACCCCTAAACCTTCTCCTCACAGGAGACTTTCTGCATTTTTTCAATTTAAAAAAACTTTGTTTACTTTATTTTTATACCATTTTTACAAATGAGGACGTCCCCAAAGGGAGCTTTTTTTTTTAGATTTTGTCATGTTTAGCTCACTTTTGGGTACAAATTTGTCCCCAAAAATTGGTTAAGGAGGGACACACACACACACACACATGCCCCCTTGCTGTACAAACTAAATTTTACTGTTTGCATTTTCTAGTACACCCTCTGTCATTAGTCAAAGTTATGCAAAAATATTTGCAATATGCACTGTAATTAATATGTTTGATATTAAAAGTAAAATGTTTCAATAAAAATGGACACCTGATAGTTTTATATATAGTATGTGGTTATAGGCCATGTGTTAAGGGCTTCATTTTCGCATGGAGAAACCAAAAAAACCCCTGTGGTGTGATGAGGGGTGAAACACAGAAGAAAACTTACGGAGAAAAACATTGGAAAACCGATTGATCCCCCATGATATTTTGTAAACTGTCTTTATGACAAAGAACTGCACAGATGCAGATATTATAATCTATCGATAAACACACACCATGTCCTCTGTTTCTCGCTCTGCGCCTCTGCGGAATGAAGAACGCGCTGAAAGACGGGGAGGAGCCGAAGTCTGCCGCCTTTTTCATATGAAATTTAAAGGGGACTGAGACGATCACGAATTCGTGTACAGTTTATGGAGCTAATCGCAAAATTTTTAAGAAGGGCTGAGTAATCATTTTAGGGGGGCTATAGCTCGCTAAAAATGGCCTAGCGACGCCCATGCACCTGCTCCTTACCACGTGTAAATGGTGCGTAAAACGTTCTGTGTTCTTTTTGGCAAACTGATGACACTGAATTTTGATGCACCGCCATCATAATATTTTACAAGTTAGTTTGCTCTGTTTTAGTTTTTTTGTAGCTGAGAGGCGATCAACTGTTTAGCCTTGCATAAAACACAGCGCCTGTCACTGTCACTTCTCTGTCACAATGGATGAGGGGCTACACCAACCAATTATCCTAATTGTACAACAACTGAACAACAATAGAGAAGTTAATATTACTGGTTACTGCATTTTTATATTCAGTAATATTATTCAAAATGAGATACCAGTAATAAGTTACTGCAGTGGATATTCCTAATCATAGCAACCAAAGAGTCTTAGCTGGAAAAATGCTGCGCCACCAGCTGGCCGTTTTCAGAAGAACGCCTGACATTTTTCAGCTGGCTAAAAACGCTTTGATGGAATTGAATATTTATTGTTAGGCATATGGCTTATTAGTCTTTTTTTGCATTTATGCAATATACTGGAGCCAAGCCTGAGAAAGTAGACCAGAATATTACACTGCGTTCCTGGACACGCAATTTCCGTAGCTGTAATTCATAGGCGGGGATTATGCTAATTGTGTCAGGATAATTCAGGAAAAGACTAGAGATTCAGTTGCAAGTGTTCAAAGGTTTATTTTCTGAAGACCAAACTAGTCACAGCATAAAAGACAACAGGAAAAGTGAGGGTGCAGAATTTTCCTCAGCAGCGCAGGGACTACAATGGGCAAATGACTGAGAACCGGACAACAGTTACAGTAACAACGGACTCCACAGAGAAAGCAAGAGTGCCTCACAGTAGCAGGTGGTTCCACAATAGTCCGGCGGTCACTCCACAGGAAGCATCCAACAATGCACAGATACGAGTGCAGCAAACGGGAGACAGGAGAACACTGAACAGAGAACGACAGTGAGCAAACAACGATCCAACAGGGAATGAACAACAAACAACTCAATATAAAGGGTGCAGCTGATCATCACCAGTTGACCCTGATCGCTAATCAGTGATCATGAGTTGCCCAGCAACGCAGGTGACAGCAAAACACGCACACAGACACACACAAAACAAAGGAGGAATCCACAGACCTGCGAACCGTGACAAATTGTGAATGAGCGTGCATGAGCGCACCATTTATGAATGATTGGAATTCATTAACATACACATATTTAACTATCAAATCTGATGTTTACGAAGCTTTTGTGAATCCGGAGGAGAGTTTTCGGGAAGGTCCATTTTACGCGCAAATTACTCAGAATTTACTCCTATATTTACAAATGTTTCATGAATGAGACCCATTGTGCTGTGGGTAAGATGAACTGTTAGAGTGTGCACGGATCTGCACTTCGAATTTCTACCAGAAGCAGTAAACCATCCAGGTACCTTTGGAATACTCATTTCAACATACTACGATTTGAGACACACATATTCTAATTTCGAATACTATTTAGGATGGATAGTATGCGAATTGGGATGCAGCAAAGGAGAAATAGGGAGACAAACGAGGAGGGTAATGAGGGAGACACAGGTAGAGCAACTGAAACAATAACGAGGTAACAAGATGGGTGGGGTCAGACAAAAGACAGGAGAGCACATGGCACCAACAACAAAAACAAGCCATGTGCTCAAACAAACACACAGTGACATCTGGTGGCCAACTAGGGAACACCAGCAGAACCATTACACCTTTATGGTTGGGATCTCAAAGACCTCCAGGATTTATGTGTAATAACAAACATGCATAGCAAGTTTGAATTTAACCTCTTATTTTCACATAAAATCATTTTAATATGCTCCACTGACTTATTAAAATCCCATCTGATCATCTAAGCGTTACATTGATATATTGTATTACAAACACTGGCAACACAAGTAAAGCTGAACGAGACACAGCTAGCAGTACTAGATCATAACTCGACGCTATAAAGAAAATACAGGGAACACAACGGTTAGCAGGAAGGAGAAGAGCAAACAAAAAAAGGGGTTTCAAGTCTATTTTAACATTTATCATGGAAGAAGCGCTGTGAATGGGATCAAGGTTTAAAGATGTGCGTATAACGCAGCTTAGTAATAAGATATACAAGACATCTCTATGATTTTTTTGTGTTTGTTGATGCAGTTTGGAGCACACTTCATTTAAGCGAGTGGAACTCTAATGGAAAGACTGAATCATTTTACTGACGCTCTCATTTGATCTTGTTAATCAACTAATCTTTATTCAAGTCATTTTCCAATTCAAGTGAACGTGCTGTTAAATAATAATATTTTGCGAACAGCAAATCACACGTGCCGAATAGACGTCCAAACTTTATGCACACGAATCTTCGGTCAATTTGAATTAGGAAATCATATATGCAGCCAAAAACAAGATAATTCACGCAGGAACCAGTTAGGACCTGAGGAGGATACATTAAAGGCGTCTGAATGTCCCGAAAGCTCATTTATGTTTAGATTTTAAACATGCGGTTTTTCATTATTTGTCACTGACAGACGCAATTGTAGCAAATTGTGTCTCGAAATGACCCCATCCCAACCACCACAGACAGAAACGCAAAAGCGCAAAGGCCGCATGGGAAAATAGGAGAGCATCGAGGCATTTTTTTAATGGATGTGCAAATGAAAGAGAAGAGACTTCAATACGCTAAAAATCAAATTTAAGTTTGAGAAAATTCAAACAGACATATTTGTCAACACGCGGAGGAAGAAACTTTTCTTGATGAAAAATGTGACCAAATTGCTTTGATAGCCCGATAACAAGGATAAAAACTTAATTTGACAAGTCAACAAACCAAGTTCAGGAGCACGATTATGAAAAACTCAATTCAAAAAATGACCCGTTATGCATATTAGAGCCGCGTAATGAGTTATATTGAATGGTAAAAAAGAATCTTGAAGCAGATAATTTCCACTCTAAAGGAACAGGGGAACATTAAAACCACCGGAAAAAAGCGAAAAGTGGCGAACCAGGCCATTTTACTCTATCTAAGAGAAAGTTCACATGATTGGAACAAAAAAGTGGCATATTAGACAACAAGTTGTTTTGTTATATAATGCAAAATAAAAATACATTCATGACTCAAAACAGCGGGAATTAACAAACAGCGACCAGAATGGTTTTCAAACTCAAAAACATTCCTTGAACAAAGTGTTCACAAACTCATATATGCATAAAGAAGTAGAACTCTGAATAGATAGGAGTAATAGAACTTATGACGTTCCAGGAAATCCCTAATATGAATAAAGACATCTCAATCACTGTAACTGAATAAAAAGAAGACAGAAACGCTTGACCTCGGGGTTCTCCAAACTCGACTGAGAGGGCCGATGTCCTAGCAAGAACTTACCTACCAACTTGCCTCAAACACACTGCTGGAGTTTCAAGGTAAATGTCCAATAGGTAGACCCATAATTAAGAATGGTTCAGGTAGTGTTGAATTAAGAGGGTGCGATATAGCTGAACTGCGGACGGCCGGGCCCTCCCAGGGTCCGAGGATTTGGGAAACACACTGCTTTAAACTGGATCAACATGAAGACAGTAAACACACAACGTGACAATATGTGGTTTATCTATGTTCTTCAAGCCATCTCTGGTATTTTCATAATAATAAAGTACGTTTATAATTCATTGATGTGATGACAGCTCCATTCATTGTAATGGGAGCGCTTTTTTCTTCACAATTTGAATACGTTTGTTTTTCATGCTACAGAGGACCATCTGCCATTTACACAATGCAAAGTGTGAGTATCAACTACATTTAAATGACGCAAACATAAATTCACACTGCCTAATATTTGCGCTACTTCTGAGCGCAAACTATAATAAAAATACATTAATCTTCAGCATGATGTGGGCCACAAAATTAATGCAGATGGGCCGGATGCAGCCCGTGGGCTGCCTGTTGAGTACCCTGTCTCTAAGCATTGCACATTCAAATTACAAATTGCCACGTTAGAAATAAGGTGGATAGGCTAATCTTGAACATGCTTGCCATTAAACATTTGTTTGGATGGATCTATATTTACATAGAAAAACAATTTTGCCACAGGTATGATTTTGTTTATAACACATTTCATTCATTTCAGCAGTGATTGCCTGTCACACACATATAATTATTATTTTTTTAGGTATTATAAGGAACAGATCACCCTGTCTTACTCTTATTATCTTAGTTTGCTTTTGTAGTACTGTGAATATTGCTGACTCTCATATGACACATTTCTGTTGCTATTCCTCAGTTGTAAGCCACATTGAATAAAAGCTTATGTTGAATGATTAAATGTATTTTTTTGTCCTTTATGAAGCTGGTCCACATCCACTGTTTTTATGAAAGAGAGCAGCATGCAGCTAAACATCGTTACTCATACAGGGGTGGAAAAATTTATAATTTTTGGGTGATCTGTCTCAGACACCAAATATAAAAAAAGGGTTGAATGAATGAATAATGCATTTATATAGTGCAGATAGAGCCAATCAAGTGGTTGGGGATTATTAGGAGGCCATGATTGACAAAGGCCAGGCGGGGCAATTGGCCAGGACACCAAGGTTACACCCCTACTCTTTACGAGAAGTGCCATGGGATTTTTAATGACCACAGAGAGTCAGGACCTCGGTTTAACATCTCTTCCGAAAGACGGTGCTTTTTGACAGTATAGTGTCCCCGTCACCATACTGGGGCGTTAGGACCCACGCAGACCATACTAACACCTCTTCCAACAGCAACCTATTTTTCCCAGGAGGTCTCCCATCCAGATACTGATCAGACTCAACCCTGTTTAGCTTCAGTGGGCAACCAGTCTTGGGCTACAGGGTGATATGGCTGTGGCTGAAGTCAAGGGTTGAAGTCAATGAGACAGAATATTTCTCAAACTGACTAATTTGCTTTTATAGTTTGTAACATTGAAATTTTTTTTTTGCAAGAGCTCAAAACAATTGCTCATAATTAGCACATTTCTGAATCCTAAAGAGAAACATAATCAGTTTTGGTCATGTTATAAATTTACCTCACCATTGAAACTGTCAATTAACAAATGCCAAGTTCAGGAAACAATCACTCAGGAAACTATTACACCTTTCACCGCTAAAACTGTCCCTTGGTAATGAGGTACTCTGACTTATAAATTTGCACCTGTAACCTGAAGACATGTAGCCATAGTGTCTGAAAAATTACCTTGATTGTGCACAGCACCATGGAAATTTATCTTTGCAATGATTTTATTGCATGGTTACCTTAGGCAATTAAATCAATAAATCTTAACTGTCAAGGAGGTGGCTCAGTGCCAGGAAGAAATGAAAAGCTCATATTAAGTAAATAAAAGTCTTTCGGACACATAATTTGGAGCATTTTTTAATGGGAGGAACCCATGGCTAAAAATATGAGAAAAAGGTACATTTTATTAGGCACATTATTATATTAAAGTTATATTATTGTATGGCTTAAATTACAAAATTGCAGCGCTTCCCCACACAAGAAGAGGCTCATAAATTAATAAGACATGTCTGAGCATGCAAATTTTCCCAGTGATGAATAAATAAGAGGGCATTATATTCAAGCAGAATGCTGTTATGAGGCCCAGTAACCACAGTCTAATTTAAATGAAAATATGTCAAGTATATATGATGACTGGAATTTAATTTATGAGGGAAATACATGCAATAAATTCAAATGTTCTCCTCCTACATTTAGCGAACACCAACAAAGCCATTGCATCATGACCTATTTTTCAGTTCACTGGGTCTGTCTTGGGAAACATATTTCTATTTACTGTGGTGCTTTAAGGTTAATGTGGTCAATTGTCATATCCAATAGTATTTTATGTCTCAGACAGTACAAGATGCCCAGGAAAAAGATCTCACCATTTAAAATTAATTTCCATGCAATTCATCTCCCATTACGAGTCATGCGTTTCTTCCGCTTGCAATGATGGGTTGCTTATGTCTTGTTTATTCAGAAGTTGAAGACACAGTAGGTTTCTGTGACATTTATGACCATTTAAGAGATGGAAAACCCAAATTCAGTCATGTTTGGTCAGAAATTCTTTGAAACTTTTTTTTTTTTTTTTTAATTTGGCTCGTACCATTTTTATTCATCATTTTTATACAGACATGAAACATTTAAAAACAACATAACTACATCTCAGTTTTGTTCATTACGTTTGACAGTTTTATTATAAAATAAACGTACAATAGGCAAAAAAAAAAAGATTAATAATAATAATAAAAACATCCTGGACTTGTGACAACATCGAATACAAAGCTAACCAGGCAGGAAGGTTTTTGATACATAACGCATTTTAAAATGAATTCGTTCAACTATACAATGTATAAATTCAAAGCACTGCAGGTTACCTGCTCTGTACAAAAAAAAAGGAACAAAACAAAAACCTAAATTCTACAGCATGCCAGAACATTGAAATCTTCTGTCATTGCAAGTAATGTGTACAACTTTGCCAACAGCCAATACCTTTGTAAGATTAAGGCCCTTTACTTGAAGTACAAATCCCGCTCTTTCATAATGTTAAACCAACATCCTTTTAGGCAATAGGTAGCATTGAGGCATTTCTATAAAGAGCAAGTTTCACAGAACTGCTTTCTGATAGGTTTAAATATGTCTACAACATATAACAATACTGACGTCTTTGAAATCGAGTATTAATTAAACGCAACTTTGATTATGACAGTTACTTGGTAGAAAGTCATGCTGCATTAAAACTCGTAAGAAACTTGTTTTTCTTTGCCATTAAGTTCTTTCCCCCCCACAGAATCAGTTTGCATATTTTATCAAAATGAAACCTTGAAACTTTCCTTAAATAACAGTATGATGGCTGCATTTCTGAAACCACAAGGAAAGGAAATGCTATCATTTCCCATAAGGCTCAATCGAGATTAACTGCTCTTTGGGACATTGCTCCAATTTCAGTTTTAGATTTTGCCAGTAGTGACCCTGACAAGCTCTGGCATATACATCTTTTATACTCATACTCAAATACATTGCCTTTCATTTGGTTACTTCAATGGCTTCTAACAATCCACCATAAGTATTGCCTTGTTGTGTAAATACCTTTCTTCTGTAAGAAATCCATTGTAGTGTTACCCATTTGTACACTCTGATTGAAAAATCCAATAATAAGATTCTCCAGTTGGTGATTTAACTGAAAATGTAGAACGTAGCAGAAAGGCAGACTCAAATGACATGGAAGCAATGAGAGATGTTGCATATCTTCATAGATTCAAAGCTGTGGATGTGTTTTAGGGTCAAATGCAACACCTTGATGTGATTACAATCTCAAGAAGACAAATCATGGTGCACAACCTTATACTGTACAGAGAAAGACAAAACGGACAGAACTAGACTGTAAATAACTGTTCTTTGATTCTCTACAGTTTACATTAGTAACAAGGCATTTGCAAAAAAGAAATCTCTGATGAAGTTAGAAACTGACTTTGTAACACGTTCATTTAAATACAATGATATTTTGTATGGTCTATAGGCAATAAATGGAATCATTAAACTTATGTTATAGCAAAATATTCATACGTTTTAATCAGAGAAGTGCTCAAGTTTAATACAAATCAAGTTTTTTTATATATATTTTGTTTATAGGCGCCAATGTCAGTTTTTTAAACATACCATGGTACATGCCGCCTGCTAATCGGTGTGGGAATTGGAAGATCTTTAATTGACGACATGATGTGGTGTTTTACGGTAACGAAGGAGCTGTTTAATTTGCAGAGCAAATAGAAAGCCTCCAGCTGAGCCTGCTTTAATTGGAGATTGTCCTTCCTGATAGGCTTTTTCATCGTTGTAGAGCTCATTCAGAAGCACACAATCCAAGCGACCTTATGCTACCCCAGAAAGACGCGGGGTAATTGCTAATACATTGTGATTATTTAAAAAGTAAACACCTTCAAGCTTTGTTAAAGCAGAGGTCTGAATGGTTCGGCAGCAAATGCAAACGCTAAATGATCAAATTAAAGTATGCTTCTGCATCACATAGCTGTGTTTGTGGCCCTTATTAACTGATATCATCAATATGTTTCTCAGACAGTTTCAAAATGTTCAAATTAGTATGATACAGTGAGGTCCTAAATTTAAATTAAATATTACCGAAGTCAATATAAGCAACATCATATATATCTAATCCCTTGCAAAAGCATGTTATGTGTCCCAGTATTGAGATAAAACATGATTTTTGTGGCACTTTTATGGACATCCTTGATGATTTAGGCTCTATTCATGTGATTTCTGATTGCAAACAAACTGTATGTATAGATATTCAGACCATTATTCATCATACAATTTTGTAAATACACAAGATGTTAGAATATATTCTAGAATATGTGATTAAAATAAATATTTATTTGCCCTGGTTTGGTGAGTATTTGTTCAATGCCCCTTATACAAGGTTAAATCTTTAACCTTGATTTTCAATTAAACAACCAGCTTTTGATGCAAAAAAAAACAATATTTATATTATTGTAAGGTAATATTCAAATGAGAAGTGAATTATATCTCTTTAAACTGTCATATCGGTAATGTTCCCACCTATTATTAATCAAACTGAAAAGAAATATAAACTCCTTGAAGCGTCTGTGGAATTTTTGCCTTATTACATTGTAATAACTAATTTGTAACAATGTAATAAATCAAAAATACCTTTTTTAAACCAAGTCTGAACAGGTACTAGCACAGTATTGGACCAAATGTATTTCTCCACTTGCTTAATTCCAAATTCAGGAAGAGCATATAAAGTGAGTAAAAAGCTCCAGAAAGAATACAACTGTTGTTTTCATTGCAAGACAAACTGGGGGCATTAGAGGTGCATCTAATAGGCAGAGCAGGTTGTTTACTTCACTGCTAGAGTGAGTCAGTGCTGCTGGTTTCTGATGAACTGCCAGAGGGCCACAGATTTCTTTGCCAGACTGGCATAACTCAAACAAACACAGCAACAGATGCAGCAGAAACCATTCACATTTTAAAAAAGCCACTCCATACAAGTAAGAAAACAGCTGGTAATATTGGGAAGGAAAATTTCACTATTTGCATAATGATACTTTTGCCTCGCATCAAAGGAAGTCTATGAAGTGAATAAAGTCTTCCAACAAAAACTTGCTCTGACTTGCTCTGACTTACTTTTGCTTTGTAATTCATTTTGTTGTAAGATGTTTTGTATACTTCATCCTGACGTATTGCTATTTGTGTGCAACAGTGAGTATTGCACTATAAACCATAATTGAACAGTAACCATTTCTCACTATGTTATGTGAAAGTCGCCCAGGAAACATCCACGAAGGAGGTAATGAGAAATGTATATGATGTATATTCAGCTGTACAATATGTGAAGAATTCAAATGCACGTAGACATCATTCACTTTTAAGTCATTTTCTATCATCATCAGAGCAGAAAATGAAAATTTGAAATGTACTTGAACATTAAAGCGAAAAACAGGTTTCACAACCGCCCTTTTTACAAAGACAATAAATAAATAATCATGTTATGAAAACAGAAAAAATTGGATATACCAATATGGTATGGAAAATCATTCAGATCCATTGTCATCCTTAAATATAGACTCTAATAAATTTCCATTGGATACGCAGGCACTTTTGAATAATCTTAGTGAAATGTCTATTTCACACATACATCCCGTCTCTCGCTCACATTCTGACACTCACATGATAAACTGACAGATATATGAAGCTTTACAATACACGAACACCCTAACAATGAAAATCTGTACACACACACCAAAAACACACCACAAAACACACCCACCCACAAAACACACACACACACACACACACACACACACACACACACACACACACACACACACACATATTTATGAACAGACCAGCAAAAAGAAACAGTTTGTATCCCTTTGATAGGTTATCAACATTTTCACATCATATTTAACATTAAATTCCTCAGTAGAGTTTATGCATGGAAAATTAACATTTGATTAAAAAAGGTTTGTGATTTGATCACATGATGCAATTCTTTAGGCCACAAAATTCTGACCTAGCTTGTTTGGGAGTGTCTCTGGAGATAGAAAAATGTAATGTTCAAGTACAAGCGTTAATAAACTCTCTATAGATAACAACTTAATGTTAAATGATATCAAGCCAGCCCTATGCTGGAATCAACTGAAAAAAAAAGAACTGGACAAAACACATTGATTCTTCATAGTGCTTGTGAAATATGCTGATGTCTCTCAGTTCTACCTCTACCTCTCTGCATTAACATGCAAGATCGAACAAACACCGAACAGTTAAAGTAGCTGTCATATACAACACAGTCATTATGGTACATATTGGAAAGAAATCTTTAAGATTCTCTGATACCCCCGTCAGAAGATATCAATCTGTCATATGTGCATATGTATAAGTTAATTGCACAGGGAAATCTCCCATCAGCCTCTGACGCTGTGAACACAAGACGTGAAGTCTGTCTCAGAGAACGCAGCTTTGGAGCGAAGCCAACGAGTCTATCATACTGCTTACACTGAAGCCAGCTGTCATGGTGCCACAGTAAAATAGAAAGATGGTGACGTTTGAGAGAATTGATG
This sequence comes from Sinocyclocheilus anophthalmus, assembly GCA_018155175.1. NCBI lineage: Eukaryota > Metazoa > Chordata > Actinopteri > Cypriniformes > Cyprinidae > Sinocyclocheilus > Sinocyclocheilus anophthalmus. The sequence continues at coordinate 135,013 of JADLZN010009367.1, read as the reverse complement.
ACTACCGTACCCATCCCTTACTGTCATCACAAAAGCCTCGACAGATAAGCACAATTTCAAATGGATACGTGTGAATCTCCAGATGGGGTGAATATATGCTTTGAGATGGATGCATTGTTAACAGCTCATTTATCTGCACTCTAATTCCTGTGTATCTCACTCTAGCAGTGGTAAGGCCTGAAATATACTCAACGCAAGTACGTGAACGTCAGATACATGAGTTGGATTTCATGTGTCGTGTTCTGAAAGCTGTCAACAGCCAGTGTGTGTTTTCTCAGCGATGCCACCAGGGGCGATATAGCGGCTATTAGAGTAAACCAAACATGTCCAATCCTGTTCACTAGAGCCCTCCAGCAGAAGGACTGGAAAATGTTCTTATGGTTTAACTATTGTTGTAGTGAAGCAACAGTTTGATGATCACCTAGTTAAGTTTAAAGATATCATTTGAATTTATTTGAATTTTTTCCTTACATGTTTGAATTAGTTTTTCAAATATTAATAAGCAGTGAAGCAAATTTATAAATACAAACATGACTGTTCAAAAGTATAAAAATTAAAAAAATGTAATTTATTCCTGTGACGATAAAGCTGAATTTTCAGCAGACAATATTCCAATCCAATCTTCAGTGTCACACGATTCTTCAGAAATCGTTCTAATATGATGATTTGAAGCTAAAAAATCATACAATTACAAGCTGAAAACAGTTGTGCTGCGTCATTATTTTTTGTAGAAACTGTGATATTTTAGGATTCTTTAACTGTAAATTTTGATTGAATGTGTCCTTGAATAAAATGATAAAAGTTTTAATTTCATAAAAAAACACTTAAGGTTTTCTTTTAAAGAATTTAACGCTTAAAAAAAAATACATTAAAACATTTAATTACATTAAAATGTAAATCATACTTGAAGTGACGTTTTTAATTAAAATTAATTTAGCCTTTTCTTTAAAGGATTAAGTCAGAAATGTCAGGGAGATACAATTGTCCTGATTTAATAATGAAAAAAAGCCTAATTTTAATAAATTTAAATATAGGACTAAAACTTAATGTCCCTGATTAATGTGAACTTTATCGCCCCTTATGTGCCGAGGTTTGTTACTGCCAAAGTAGCACACTTTAACACTGTGTCTACACTGGCAACGCAACGCGACAAAATACTATAGAACCCATATAAAGCGGGCGTAAAATGTATATGAGGCGACACGACAAAGCCCTGACAGTAAACTGCTGCCTCGTTCTATTTATGACGTACTGACACAAAGTTTAAATGATTTGCAACGGGCGCTTTGTCACGTCCAGTGTAGACAGCCTCAAGCTGTTGTGGCATGGCGCGACTTAAGACATGGTGTAAGAATGTTCACGTGTATTGCACACCTGTAATATGTTGATTATGCATTCATGACTGTCTTTGCATACTTGCGTGAAGTGTGTTTCTGGCCCATCCTACCTTACAAAGTGAATTCGATTTGCCTGGCCTACATCACAGAGGTTACTAGCTGCATTTTTGCTCAACAACATTGTTAACTTGCCCACTGCTACCATCACAGATCCTGTTCTTGTAACAGATGCATACATTTGGCCTCCCGTAGTGCTGTAATGCGATGCAGCAGCGCTCCGTCCTTCTACGACATCCTGAGACTTTCCTGACGCACTCTTACAGGAATCAAGCTGGAACGAGGACATGGCACCCTCCAGGGAATAACGCACAGTTCTGAGGCTCGCTAGTGGTTAACTGCTGACTTCCCTCAGGGCTCTGGAGGGTTGTAGATGGCAAAGATGGTGGAGGTAGTGATGAACGGTGAGGAAGAGAGTGAGAGAGATAGAGAGAAAGGAAGAGCACAGTGGAAGCGCCAGCACTATAACAAATGGGCCTCAAGCCGAAGCCAGTGCAGTCCTTGGCCTATGTAGCGCACCAGTTCTGTCATGCTGCTGTGCTGCGTCAACGGTTCCATTACTGAGTCCAGCTCCAGAAAGAACTCTGTCAGAACAGAAACAGACACAGTGCAATTGTCAGCATGGGAGGAACCGTTTTTATTATTATCATTATTATTATTTTTTAGATACAACTACGGTAAATTACATAGGTATAACAGGTGTTGCTAACCTTTTTGACATGAAGTGACATTTTTTATGTGCCATTGACAGCAAAAACCAACAATAAAGCAGATGCAACTTGCTGGCAGGCTAACTACAACATCTTGGCCCAAAAATGGGTCCAGTGACGGCATTCAAAATTAGTCATGTATTCAGAGAAAATACAGTTCTTCATAAATTGTCGATAAATTGTAAATCATGAATTTTATTAAAAAAACATGTTTTGCCAGTGATTGGTTTTTTTAGAGAGCTCTAAAAATTGGAAGATGGACGTAATGATTCTATCTATTTATATATATATATATATATTTATTATATATATATATATATATCTATATATATATATCTGTATATATATATAATATATATATATATAAAAAAAACTGCTATTTTTTTTTTTTTTAATTTTCACAATTAAGAATAAAGTTAAGAAATATTGTATTACACACACATTTCTTAAAAATGTTCTTATCTTTTGAGATTGTGCTGACAGAAAAAATTTAGGGGAAAGAATTCGAATCTAAAAAGGAGTGTTCTTTAAAATTCCTTGTAAATAAAACCTGCAATGCATTCTTTATATGATTTTCAAATTCTGGGTCTGTTTGAATCATTGTTTTAAAAAAAAAACTCAAATTTTTTTAACTAAAACCATATTGTATCTTATCAGCACCTTGTCATTAATTAGTGAAGTTTTGAATGTTACCATGTTATTACCACGTTCTTACTGCATTTCCCTTTTTGTTTATTTCAAAATTGAGAAATTCTTTGAAATGTATGTTCAGTGCTGATGAGAAATCTTATTTGAATATATCATTGGTAAAATAAGAACACACAGTATAATCTGAGAATTACCCTCATGTAGAATTGACCCCATTGGAATGAATAGTATTTAATTAAATTCATTTGACTTATAATTGCCCGAATTAATGAAACCTACATATTTATTTCTAACAAAACAACACAAATATTACTCTGAAAATGTTACTTGCTGAACATGAACAGTGTAACTTTTTCAAAATTGAAAGTTATATCTGAATAAATAAAATAAAATAACTATATTGCTGTATTTTGAAGGTCTTAAAGCACTTGCAAAATTCTGTTCTCTTACTAAAAACTATGCATTCTCTCTAGACAGAGCACAAGAAAGATGCAACTGAATCAATACTGCTTGAGAGAGGCTCTATGATTATTATTATGATTATTGCTATGATTATTAAGGTCATTTGCAGGTACTGTAGCGCAGAAAGAATGCTTTCAAGGTGTTTTTCATTGAGTTGATCAGTGAGTCTGCAGCAAGAAGTTCTTAAGAAAATATTTAAAATGGTCTTTTTTTTCAGAATTGCACTTAGGAACATTCTTACAAAGAATTAAGATTCTAAGAATTAATCTTATGACATTTCTTGTGAGAGTATGATTGATAATTCTAAAATAAAGATGTAAATAACAATATTCTTATAATAATTCAAAGACAAAATAAATCAAAATAGCAATTCATCTTAAGAAAAAAAAAATTGGGGCACTGAAAATCAAAGAAAGACATCAATGTCAATCTTCTTAAGTTTAGCAGGAAGATAGCGGAGGTATCTGATGACATCACTGCCACCTACTAATGACTGCAGCGATTAGCAAACAGATGACAACAACAGACTACAGAGTCATGTACGCGCCTGAGGACCTGCATCAGAGCTGATACTGTCATAATTAGCCAATCCCGCTATCATTCTGACCAAAGTATTCCGTTCTAGGAAAGACACTGAGGAGGGGAAGCTGAGAGAGTTTATTATGGCTGATTTCTGAGGCGGGGGAGACCTCACACAACACGCAGGGTCTCAGAGTGTTTTAATTAGTGTCCTCTAGAGGACACAGAGAGAGAAAGAGAGGAAATGACAAGCCACATCAGATCTCAAATGCAATTAACATAGTGGCTTTTTCATTTCTCTGGTGGGCCGTATCAAACATTGAGTCACTGATAATGCTGCAAGTGCGAGAGGTGAATTTCTTATATAACGCTGAGATATACAGTATGACAGCGAAGACAAATGAGATTTATCCGCAAGAGAGAGATTTTGGGAGAATTTGGGAATTTACTTCAATGATTGTTTCATGATGCAAGACATAAAAGCCCCAAAAATGGTAGGCGAAGAACTAATTTTGCCTCTCTAAGACAGATGTGCGCTAAAAATGATACAAACCTTTGACAATATCGTACAGATTACTCTCAGTATTCTCTGGAATAGCTTAAAAAGAACTTCTCACTAGAAAACGTGCATAGACTGAAACATTTGTTGTAGAAACAATTTTCACTCCAAATTTGCTAGAGGAAAAAAAAACATAATATTTTGGAAGTAGAAACACAGAAATTTTGAACCATTCTTTTCAATTTGATCCATACGCTGCACGTCTTCCCAATTGTATGTTCCACGTAAGAATAACTAATGTAAAATCGAATCATTTTCAGTTAAACCCACAATTCACCGTACATGGAAAATGAGCATTTTAGTTTACTTCTTCACAACAAAATATTAAAAAAGATTAAAACCTAATTATGTAAAATGTACTTTAAGTTTACTGTAAAGAAAATGTACTGTACTGACATGTTGATCTATAAAAAAAATTTTTTACTAAATATTCGGATCTAAGAATTGCTATAAAGTCAAAGCCATACTACGACATAATACTTTCTGTTGCTTCCGACATATTGAAAATTTTTCATTACCATTTTTTTTTTATGGGAGACCAAACTCCACGAATTTTTTAATGCGCTTTCCTGTCACAAAGTATCCTTTTCTATCACACTTTTTCTTCTATCACAAAATAACCACAATATTGTAACCTTGAGACCTTTCCAACAATATGTTTTGTCAAGTCAATTTTTGATTAAAAAATATTAGATTTTCCTTGAATCCGAGCTTTTGAAAACCATCATTGAAATGGAAGTCTTAGGAAACTTATTCCAAAATAAAATTTTTAAATAAAAGTGTTGCTTAATTATCACCAACAAAGTCCACGCTTGTAAATATATATATAACGTATTATATCTAATATATAATATATACTTATATATATTATCCACTGAACAAAATTATAAACGCTTTTTTTTTGTTTTTGCCCCCATTTTTCATTAGCTAAACTCAAAGATCTAAGACTTTTTTCTATGTACAAAAGGCCTATTTCTCTCAAATATTGTTCAAAATCTGTCTAAATCGTGTTAGTGAGCACTTCTCCTTTGCCGATATAATCCATCCACCTCACAGGTGTGGGATATCAAAATGCTGATTAGACAGCATGATTATTTCACAAGTGTGCCTTAGGCTGGCCACAATAAAAGGCCATTCTAAAATTTGCAGTTTAACTGCTATTGGGGTCCGAAAACCAGTCAGTATCTGGTGTGACTCAAAACTGCACATTGTGAGGTGGATGGATTATCTCGGCAAAGGAGAAGTGCTCACTAACACAGATTTAGGCAGATTTGTGAACAATATTTGAGAGAAATAGGCCTTTTGTGTACATAGAAAAAGTCTTAGATCTTTGAGTTCAACTCATGAAAAATGGGGGCAAAAACAAAAGCGTTTATAATTTTGTTCAGTGTATATATATATATGTATTTATCGCTCAGCTATACTCTCTACTTGCAGTCTAAAGAAAAAAAACGAGTGTCTGTACAAACTGTCTACTGAACAATAAAACCAGAAAAACAACTCAAAAACCATCCTACCTTGACTTTCCTGGGCCAGCTTGTCAGCGGTTTCCCAGTGTTCATAGCTGCGCAGGATGTTGTTGGTGATGTTGACATGACTGGCTGCCATGTGGTGAATGCGTTGGGGAATGGCCACACTTCCAGAGGCAGAGGAAGAGCCCATCACTCCAGCGCCGCTGCTGACCGAACTGACAGGAGATGGACTCAGTGACATGGGAGACGGGGTACCTGTGCTCCTGTTGGGAGAAAGATGAAATACTGACCAATGACAATTTTGGAAATCCGATCCGCTGTATTTCCGCATCATTTCAAACTAACATAGCATTTTCCATACCCTTAAAATGGATCTTGCGCATTCCTGTCTATCAAATGTAAGTGGCAAGCGGGACATGTAAAGACATTTTGTTGTTGCTTGGTTTCTGTTTATTTTATGTTATGCTCAGTAACCCCACCCACAGCGAAATCTCATTGGCTCAATATCCTGTGCAACACAGCTTTACATAAATCATATGTTAACTGGCTGCAATGACTACCCTTGTCTAAAAGAAGTACTCTTTAGCATACTTGAAAAACGGGTACTTATTACAGAAATAATAAACTTGAAAAAGAATATACTTACAGTAAGTGCAAACTGAATGTTACCATAGCATTTAATTACATGTTATTACAATGAACTGAAATGCAGTTACACTTTATTTTAAGGTGTTCGTGTTACAGTGTAATTATATATTTAAATACTGAGTAATATTAATTAACGACATGTACTTAATACAGGGTTAGAGTAAGGATTAGGGTTTAGTTTAGCATCATTTTCATAATTCTATTGTCTTTTAATATAGTTGTACTGCCGAATATACTGTTAAGCATTTATGGTCAAATAAATGTCATTTCTATTAAAACGTGCATGTCATTTATTTAAATGCACTTCCTGAATGATGTCATCTGCGGTTTCTAGTACAATTTCAATTAAAAACCTGTCGAAAACTTCAATATAGATCAGATAACATTATAACCAGTACGTTTACAGGGTGCGTTAGTAGGTTGTCAGCACATCAAAATAAGCCTACTTCTTTAAGCACAAAAAAATATTTTCATTATTTATAATTTACTTTAAGTTACTGTAACACGTATCTGTGTAATCATATATATATTACGGTGTCCAAGTAATATCATATATAACTCAGTAATATTACAAAATAGGTTAGCAATATAAAAAGTGATATAAAATCAAGCCATATTTATCTAAATAGTTATGTCCGCACATTTGACGTTCCTATACAAAAATGTAGTTCCTGTGAGATTATTTTCAATGCTATTCAAAATGCAACCAGTTGCCCCCCAAACTCCAAATTTTTTTAATGCATTTTCCTGTCCAAACGTATACATTCTGCCACAATATTACTTTATCTGAAATAACCCACCAAAAATAGGAACCTTGACACTCCAAACCTTTACAACGATAGTGTTTTGTGAAGACCAGAAAAAGAAAATGAGCGCCAGCGGGACACTGACAGAGAAAGGGTTAAAGTAAACTTCTATTCTAAATCTAATTTGACATTATTACACCTTTCAAAAAAGTTTTCAAAAAAAAAAAAAAAAAAGGTGCAAACTGTGTGTTAAGAAACATAGTCAAGAAAGTGTATTCTCCTAAGAGGCCTTTTATTTCATTAATATTATTTTATCTGCAAGGCCAGTTAAAAAAAAAATACATTTAAGATTTGAAGTACGCTATAAGTGCCTATTCAGTCCAATTAAGTGCACTTCTTTTCCACAAGCTACCACCAGCCATGAGATTCTTTATCTTCACCCAACAACCCTTTAATCAGTATCTCAGTACATTATCAACAGTAACCTGCAGACACTGTCGTCCCTCCAGACAACTATCGGCACACATATTCATTAGTCTCTTTAGTGCTGCACCCCAAACAGTTTGGATCAGTGGCCTGTAATCCACTGATAAATTGAAACACACTCAAGCCTCGGCCGGCTAAATTATGCGCCCTGTCAACAGCCGGGCCCATTCATAGCGGGTTTCAGGGCTCTGCTAAAATAAATAAACTCCCTCCAAGGTGAAAAGAAAGCTGATAAAGATTCCTGATGGTAAAGGATGAGGAGGAGGTTGAGGATGGATGTGTTGATCAAAGCTACAGCAGGTACGGCTGGTTCTTTATTGCTAACGTAGTGGCTGCAGGGGCCGAGCCGGTGAAGCAAATTGCTTTTGACAGCCAGGTTGGCAGCCGAACAGCGGGCCTGGGTAGTGTCCAGCTAGAGGCTGGATCAGACACACACACAAAGTCAAACACAGCGCCTCTCGCACTGCCTCACCACATTGGTACTCGGTTGCCATGGTGCTGACATAGAAGCGATGCTGCTTTCCCAGAGTTCATGTAACCATGACTGAGGTTTCATATCTCACACTATATGTTTCCCCACTTGGCAGCGGGAAGAAGATTCAGGAGAGCTGTTCTCAAGCAAGATGGAATCTTTCACAAGCTGGCCGGAAAAAAAAAAAAAAAAAAAAACAAATTTTAAAAAGGACAAAGAGAGCAAAATGCACGTACTTTCCATTGGCTCCCCACGGCGAAGGTGCTTGGGAACTTTTTGCAGAATCCTGAGGGAGCAAGAAAATGTACGTTATAAACACAGCACATAATCGCCAGATGCAAACATGCTAGGTCTCATGCAAACATTATTAATCATAATTAGCTTACAGTTTGACAATGCACGCTTGGAATTGATGAATAAATTGATTTAATAATGGCATGCAGAATTTATGAGAACAAGCTATTCAAACCAATATGAAGATTTCTAGTGCTGTTTCTTAATTACAATAAACAAAGAAACAGAGGCAAGGTCGTACCTTAAAATACTCCATTAGTGAGCGGGAATACTTCATCGCATGATCTTTCTTCAGCTTGAACATTCGCAAGTACAGAAGTGACAAACAACGATTGCTAGAAAAGAGAAAATATTCATTAAAGTTCTATTAAAATCCTTCAAAACGTATTCAAGGAGTATTGAAAGATGCTGTTAGGACTATTAGTGTAGCATAAGCAAGGTAATGTTTGGATGTTTTTGCTTTTTTATGCCCAAGGGATTGATTTTTATTGACTAACTTTTGGTTATCTGAAAGTTACATTAAAACTGGATTTTAATAAAACTAAACCTATTTATCATGCCATTATTATTATTATTATTATGTTTATTTTTTGTTTTCGAATGCCTTTATGTGTGGACTTTATTGTTTTATTCTGTCCCAGAGCCAGCTATCTAATCTATCTTAAGATATGAAAATTCATAATAAATTTCATTGCATTTTCAAATCATTATATCAAACACGTGCCTAACAATTCAGTATTTTACTCTTTTCGAATTATTTATATTCATCTATACACAAATTATGACCGTCCCACTATTGTGGCATAATTTCCATTATGACCGCTAATTTTGCGTACAATCAAGTTTTTTTTGTGTGTACTTGGCGCTTAGTGTAATTTAGTGTACTTGGAATGTAAAGTGTTAATGAAGAACTTGAATAATGGGAAGAAATGGGAAGAAAAATAAATAGATATATCAAAATAAAGCCTAAATCATTTTTAACCAAATTTGTACAAGATTTGTTAAAATATTATTTAATTGTGCACAGTTAGGATGCATAAAATGCTACACTGTAAAATCATATCAGATCATATCAGTAAGTCATGGCAACTTATGTTTTCATATTACGTCTAGATGAGCATCAACTGAACCCCCCCCCCCCCCCCCCCCCCGTGTTTATTAAATTGGCTTTGGGACCTTCAGTTTTATTCCAGCAATGTTTAAAAGACCTGTTTCATCACAGAATGTTTTTGAAATGACGTGTTCAGATGAATGTTCAAAATCAAAACAAAACAAAACAAAAACAAAAACTAAAAAAACAACAAACAAACAAAACAAAACAAAAAAACAAATCTCTCCTGTGTATGTCTACTGTTGGATACTACTAGTAGTCAAATTAAATCCGTGTATCATTCGATCATTCGTTTTTTTTTTATTTAATATTGAAAGTAGAAAAATGAAAAAAACTGCTCCTTTTTCGTTTTTTTCCCCAAAAAACGAAAAACGAGAATCCAGCTTAAATTTTTGTGTTATTAAGTAATAAGCCTTTAGAACAACATTAAGGTGAGTAGTCACTCTAGTTCACACAGTTCCAATAAATTGCGATGGGTTAAATAAACTCAATAAGCAGACAGACGCGCTACAGTCAAGCGCAGACCGGTATTGAAGTGCTCAGGAAATAAGCAGCAGTCATATTTAGCAGTTTAAATTAATATTGAGTACTGATTGATGTTCACTTGGATTTTTTTCCCCACATCGAGGGGAAATAACTTAATACTCTGTCATTTTATAGTCGTATGGTAAAATGTATTATTTTTAATTGTGTAACGTTATGTTCAAAATAACTACAAAATGTCATGCCTTTGAAAAATAAAGAGAACAACAGAATGCGCTGCTTTAGCACGTCTCGGTGTCCTTGAGCATCTTTCTGGCTCATGCCACAAGCACGAACCACAGGGAATACTTGTCTTTTAAAATGCTTCATTTAGATTATTTGACGTTAAAAGCATCATATAAGTCACTTTGGAATAAATCACAGTAGGCCTATGTATCATGATAAAAAAAAAAAGCGACTTTACAGTCTAGTAATACTTTAGGCTATAGCAAATTATTTTGCGGACCCCCTATCACTTTAAGAACCGCTGGTCTACACAGAAGAAAGACCTGTCTAGACTCTGCCCCTGTACGAGTTGTGTCGAGCTATTCATTAGTCTGTTTGATGAGAAAAATATGAAATGTAGTTGCAATAAAATGGGTTATTAATCCATACACCTGCAGCAGTGGGGGACTATTATTCTGCTGCGTGATACTGCGGAAGAACTGATGACAGCACGGTTTGATCTTCGGCAGAAAGGGGCGTTTAATTCCCGCCTACATGTACAAATCGAGTATTCAAGCTGTTTATTAATTTTTCCACCCATGAACGAAAAACGAAAATTTAAGCTGAATTCGAAAAAGGAGCCGTTTTCTAATTTTTCTACTTTCAATTTTAAATAAAAAAACGAATGATCAAATGATACACGGATTAAATTAAATACTAGCGAATAGTTTCACAAATGTGTTTTAAGACAATTTATTTCTAATAATTCACAGGGCCAAAAGTATCTGGCAAGAACATTAAGAGTATCTTGTTGACAAAAACAACAACAACAACAACAACAACAGTATTATCATAACCAGCAGCATGCTTCAATATGAGCACTGAGGGAAAAGCAGCCAGTATCATGGGGTGGCTGACCTTTCAACAGTATGCTTGCGAGACACCAGATGCTTGGGACATATGCACAGCCCCATGAAACCAAAACTAGCTTTCTCACATTTCACACGCATCCAGACTACTGAAGTCCCATCAATATATAAACAAGGTGTCTGTCCCTCCTAAAGCAGGTCAGAGGCTTTTTTCGCATCTTCTTGATACGTCTTTATTTGTGCATGGAACGTTTCCCAATGTCACAGATCAAAATCTACAGGCTATTTTGGCCTAATATCTGAAGCCCGAGAGTAAACATGTTTTTACAGCTCTCTTAAATGCATATAATATCGCCTCTGTACAGTATTATATCCTCGACCCAGGTTTATAAATCATAAACGCAGCAGCCTTTGAAAATCCCTTTCGGCTGATAGATGGCTTTCATTACCAGACAAGAGAGACTGGCAGCTGAATTCCAATCTGCGCTGATGACTGTCATCCCGCTATAAGCGCAAAACTAACCTTGACATTCAAAATAAACAAGCCGCCGCGGCGTGACAGGCAGGCAGAGCACGGGCAGCTTTTATCTGGGCGAGAATATGTTTCTGCCGTCAGCATGTGGAAATCTTTCATTATCCTCAAATAGCTTAATGAAATACAGTAATAATGATCCACTCTAAGCTGATTAAGCGCTTTAGCAGTGTTTTAAAGCTTCCTTCCAGATATAGATGATTGTCGTTGAGCGATGGCTGAGAGGAGATTTAACTGGCTGCTAGTGCAAAGCGCTGGATTTAGCTTCTGATGGTACGCGGGGAACGGCGCTGGAGTGTTGAAACCACCTCTGACGCCCTTAGAACGCCCTAAAGCGGATGCCACTTCTTCAAAACAACTACATCGGTTGGGTTATCAATGAAACTCACGTTTTGACCTCCATGTATGTTGGGTGTGACTCATGGATTCATATGTATAATGTATTATGTATTTTTCATAGATAACGTTTTCAACTAAAATGCACAACTTTTTATGCGTTTTGGCCATTATTTTACATGACAACAGCATTTTGGAGACCTGAAAACAAACTTTTGTCAACAAGTTTCAAAGTGAAAGTTTTTGAACTGTGATGTCATGCATATTATGTGTTCAGTTAATAGGCATGCGCACAGGTGCATAGTGTTTCTTTACAAAACGACATTGCCAACTACTGGCCTGGCATGAATAATACAATGTGAAGTTCGGTTTTGACAACATTTGAAAAACTTTTCTGTTTTTAGTACATCATTGTCATGAAACGTACCCTTACTCAGGAAGGGTTCATCTAACCGACATTTAAAGTGACTTTTAAAGAAGCATGATTCATTTTTTTCTGTGACATTTAGGGGTGGGTAATCTGATATAACCTGCATAACTGCAAGAATGTAGAATTATTCTCAAGGACACAATGTTTATTTGCCAAAGCCTTGCAACTCTGTAAAACCAAGCAAGTAGCTCTTCCTCTATAGTGTTCATTGCCGAAGCTTTGTAAACACAACTTTATCTTCTGACAGGCTGGTAAAAATGCACACTCTGATTTCTAAAAAAAACTGTAAGCTAGCCAATCAGATTGCAGAGAAGCTTGCCGTTTTGAGAAAGATGCTTTTTGTGTGTTCTTTCTGAGTGCAATATTATTGTCACTCACTGCAAGATAGAGTACTTATAAAGTACACTACAGTTCAAAAGGTTGTTGTCAGTAAGTTTTTTGTTTGTTTGTTTTTGAAAGAAGTCTCTTATGCTCACCAAGTCTGCATTTATTTAATCAAATATACAGTAAATCAGTAATATTCTGAAATATTATTGCCATTTAAAATAGTGGTTTTCTTTTGTAATATATTTTAAAATGTAATTTATTCCTGTGATGCAATGCTGAATTGTCAGCATCATTACTCCTGTCTTCAGTGTCACATGATCCTTCAGAAATCATTCTAATATGATGGTTTGCTGCTCAAGAAACATTTCTGATTATTATCAATGTTGAACGCAGTTGTGCTGCCTAATATTTTTTGTGGAAACCCTGATTTTTGTTTCAGTAATTTTTCAAAAGAACAGAAGTTGTAAATGCTCCATTTAATGTGTCTTTGCATGTATAACAAAATTAATTGATTAAAACAACAACAACAACAACAAAACCTTCAAACTTTTTAACGGTTTATATGATTAAATATGGAGAACTGAGAGACATGAATGCTAACTTACCACAGTACAGCGAGCTTCTTCTCAGCTATTGTGGCAGAGTGACTTGTGAAGTTCTTTAATCTCATTGCGTACCTTAAATAACAAAAGTACAAGAGTTACACAAATATGAAAAATCTATTGATGCTTTTGACAATTCTCTTCAACACCATATTTCAATTAGCAAAGGGTCTTATAATACACTGATGAACTTTGTGTACCATCTATTTTTATTGCCTCTGGTGTCAATAAAACAAGGACTGTTACAACTGTAGGTAATGACTATCATCTAGTATTTTCGATGTATGAAGAGGGCACTGACCTGATGAGCTCTACGGTTTCTGAATACATTGTGTATGGTGACTTGGCCTCTAACGGGTCTCGTTCCATGGCGTTGCCGCATTCGATGAACGAGAGCGCTCCGTCGGCGTAATTCACAGCTTTTCCGAACTTGTCCATCTGTGAAGCAAAATTGGCATTAAAGGTTGAGAGAATTCCGCAAATACAAGCTCTTACAAAATACAAAGCTCGTAAAGTCATACTGAAAAACAGATATCATCGGAGGAGGTAATAAAGCCATTAGGCTGAGGTAATTCTCTTATGAGGCAACGTGAGTCAGAAGATATAATGCAAGAGTGAGGCAACGTGCAGATTTACGGTCACCGGACTGGCGTATATTTCTAACTTCACGACAAGTTTATGAATCAGAACAGTTTATTTTGTGTGGTAAAGTCGTACGAAAGTGCTTTTCTCTACATTTAGGGATTATGTTGTTCATCCTGACTTATCGGTACAGGTTCGTAAAGGCTAACTTTAACTCTCATGTCTCATTTCTCGAACACAAACGAATCAATAGCACTAAACAACATTACGCCTGGCACAGACAAACACAAACAATAAGAGCATATCTCATCTCCATAGGAGCGTAAAATAGATTTACTGACCACTTGCCTCCACTGGCATCTTAGGAGCCGAGTCCATTCGTTTTCAAGTGAGCCCTTCAATACGAGGCGCGCGGACGCCCGGGATTCATTACAGGCCTGCCACTATGCTCATGTAACGCTGGCAATCAATTCCCTTTACTTTGTATTCATGACTAGGCCTATACATCGTCATAGCGATTTATGACAGAGAGGATGTAACTTGCGATAATGGACAATGTCTCCAGAGATAATTGCCTGGATCCAATTATTGAGGGTCTGGGGGTCTGTTTTGTAAATCTCTAACAAAGCTCCTGCTTTATGGATGCTAAGGGCAGACACAAGGGCTTTCGCTCACCTAGATTGGAAAGTCTTCAATTATAAAAGGTCTGCCGAGAGAGCTTTTTCCTCAGCTTGCTAATGGCTCTCCGTAGCGGAGGGGTTGTGTGTCCGTGTAGTTAAGAGCAGTGTGACAGGAATTTTTCATCTGCTCTTGCTGAGTGCTAACTTCCCATTGGAAAGAAAAATTGCTAAAGATCGCACTAATATCACTGTTTCTCCTAGCCTTCACTGAGATTGGATGAGAACTAAATGGAGTTTCTGGCTTGGTAGATTTTTCTCCTGTGTAAAAGACGTCATAATTTCACATATGTGACCCTGGAGCACAAAAGCAGTCTTAAGTCGCTGGGGTATATTTGTAGCAATAGCCAAAAATACATTGTATGGGTCAAAATTATAGATTTTTCTTTTATGCCAAAAATCATTAGGATATTAAGTAAAGATCATGTTCCATGAAGATATTTTGTAAATTTACTACTGTAAATATATCAAACTTTAATTTTTGATTAGTAATATGCACTGCTAAGAACTTCATTTGGACTTTAACTTTAAAGGTGATTTTCTCAGTATTTAAATTTTTTTTTGCACCCTCAGATTCCAGATTTTTTTCAAATAGGTGTTTAATCTTGGCCAAATATTGTCCTCTCATAACAAACCATACATCAATGGAAAGCTTATTAATTCAGCTTTCAGGTGATGTATCAATCTCAATTTCGAAAAATTGACCCTAATGACCCTAATGTTTTGTGGTCAAGGGTCACATAGGTCTCCTTTAGAGATTCAGAAAATCGCACTGTTACCCCATTCTCATGGTGCCAAGATATAAATGCAAGATTTTTATCAGCCAACACTATACTTTATATGCCTTATCTAGATTGCATTGATAAAGACAAATTTTAGCTAACAAAGAAAAGCCTATTTCACGGATAGATTCTCTAAATTTCCTTGAATTTTTACATCTTTATTATATAATCGATATATATATAATATATATATCTATTATATATATATATATATATAATACTGTATAATAATATATATACTAGCTATAGTATAATATATATATATATATTTAATTATATTTATTTATAGAAACAACAACAAAACACCCCACAACAATCTAATACTAGCTAATTATTTTTTATTATTATTCATTATCAACTATTAATATTATTATTATAGTAATATTATTATTATTATTTTATAATTATTATTATTATAATTTTGCAATGCACAAGTAAGAATAACCCCCCTAATAGCAAATTATAAGATCAGGTCAATTTATAAGCTATGACGTTTTTCTGTAGTTTATACCATAGTTAGTCAAATTGTTTCTGCTTAGAAAAAAAAGTTATTTACACTAGGATTTTATTTAAAAATGTGATTCATTAAAACAAATTATACATAAGATACTAAAACCACACACAATAAAACACATTTTCTTTCAGTGTTTTATTCTATCTAGTTATGCCTCTATCTAGTCTATTTATGTTTTTTTTCAGTTTTAGTTATTTTAGTACATCAAGTTAAAATAAATGAAAATGAGAAATGTTGCCTTGACAACTAGACAAAATAAAATCTGTTTTTTAAATGTTTTATTTGAGTGCATGCTTACTTTTTTCAAGTTATGAAAATATTTTCTTATGGTTTTGGTTTTAGTTTCAGTTAACTATAATAACTGTGATTCTATAACAATTATTGTTTTGTTCTGGCACATAGAAGTGTTATGAATAGACTTACCAAAGCATCTGCCTTATGTTTCAACTTCTTGGCTTCCTGCATGTAGTAATCTGCATTGTGAACACTGTAATGATATAAAGTGTGATTAAGATCGGTTTGTTTTTCACACACATCCCATTGTGTGCATTAACATGAACCTGAAATATGTAGAGCTGCTATGCGACTGAAAGACAGTTCAAGACATGTAATACTACACGATCAGTCTTCTGTACACAAGCACACACATCAGTCATTACCCGCAGTAATCACATGGCTGTTACATACGTGTTATTAAATGTGAGTTTCGGTCTCCTGGGCTCCATGTGCTCCATGGACAGGGTTGAAGGGTTTGACCAGAGGTCTGGCTCTGACTGACCATTGCCGTGAAAACCGCTAGACGGCTTGCTGTGACTGTCTTCCTCCTGGAAAAGCAAGAGAACATTAAAACGGTAATTAGCCTCTAACAGCTTGAATAAAACATAACGGAGCTATTCACTCTCAGTCTGTTCTGCATCTACTCAGTGTTTTCATTTTTAGGACCATTTAGTTGGATTGATTTTGGACAATCGCAGTGGAGCCGTCTCATTGTCTTCAAGGCTATTTTGAAACCTTTCCAAGAAGGTAATTAGTTTAGCAAAAACACAGGAAATGTGGTGAAGACCTCAAGCGAGGGAAAAAAACAAATCTATCTATCTACCTATCTATCTATCCATCCATCCATCCATCCATGCATTCCTCCATCCATCCATCCATTCATGCATTCCTCCATCCATCCATCCATCCATGCATTCCTCCATCCATCCGTCCATTCATGCATCCATCCATCCATCCATCCATGCATTCCTCCATCCATCCATCCATCCCAGCATGCCTCCATCATCCATCCATCCATGCATTCCTCCCTCCCTCCATCCATGCATCCATCCATCCATCCATCCATGCATTTATCCATCCATCCATCCATCCCTTCATCCATTTCTCCATCCATCCATCCATCCATCCATCCATCCATCATCCATCCATGCATTCCTCCATCAATCCATCCATCCATGCATTCCTCCCTCCATCCATCCACCCATCCATCCATCCATCCATGTCATGGGCATCCTATCCTCATTATCATCCTCTACCATCCATGCATTCCTGCTCTTGCTCTTTCCTTTCCCCTCCATACATTCCACTGCCATCCATCCATCTGTCGGTCTAGTGGTCGCTTACAGTGGCTGGGTCGTGTAAGGGGAGAGGGTAGTTCTGGTGTGCTCTGGTTGGTGTCCTTTGCGGTGTGTGTTGGTATAGGACGATGATGAAGAGGTGGAGGCAGGTATTGTGCGGGTGGAGGGGAGGGTGTTTGGGACGGTGGGGGTGTTTCCCTCCTGACTGAGGGAGCTGCATTCACTGCTCCTCCGTGGGCGGCCCACTGGCTCATCGGACAGCGGCGACAGTAGAGGCGGTAACAGCTTATCCTCCCGCTTGCGAGGTTGCTTCTTCAATGAACTTGGCAGAAAAAAAAACAGAAAACATGTCAAAGGTCTCTGTCCGTGCACTTGCAAGATGCTTCAAGACTTAGAGCGGCCTAATAAATTTGTGGTATTTACAATATTTCTTAAAACTAACACATACAGAGTCAAATTTAGTGGTGTTTTAAACACTACTGAGGGATACTGGGGGGAAAAGTGTGTTTTAATGTAAACACAGTTAGATATACAGTACCTTAAGTGAATGTAAACTGATGGGACTACACATTTTATGTGTCAAAATATCAGATCTGTGCTTTAGACCTTGCTGTGTAAATGCAGATTAAGAGCTAATTTTAATGAGCAGGGGAAAGAAATCGCATGGACAGATTGTTGCTTGAACAACTTCAATAATGACTTTTAGACTTTTAGACTATTAGACTGAAAAACGGACTTTCCTAAATATAAACATACACTGACAAAAGAAGGGAGAACAAAAAGTAAAAAAAAATGATCATATTCAAATGTTCAGATGTAAAAATGAAAGGTGAACATTCATATAAAGTGAAGTATAAAGTATATTATCATTACTATCAAAGTATTTATCATTATTTAAAATAATAAATTATGAGAAGCAAACTGAAAACATATTTAAAATATTTGGAGGGGAGGGTGTTTGGGACGGTGGAGGTGTTTCCCTCCTGATTCTATCCCTCCTGATATATTAACAATATATCTATATCCTGATATATTATTAATATATAATATATATATATAGTTAGTATATTGTCCATATTACTGTTTCTCATGGGCTCTTCAGAATCTATAGTGACTGTCTGAGAGAAACGCTCTCAGCTCAACTTCAAATGTTGCATCTCAGCACAAAACTGAACCCTAATTAAAGAGTAAAGCTTCTTTCTGCAATGAGCTACTGACACATTATTTTACACATGGTGTAATTTTTTTGAAAATATAATACTATATTCTGCTCTCTCATTTATTATTTTCACCCTTCATGGCAGTAGGGTCGTTTGAGGTTAAACGGTTTTGTTCCTTTTGTTTCCTTTTTCTAGAACAATATAGGAGAGACACAAGGTAATACACAGATGAGAGTGGAGGTAGTGGCACCTGCATGTGCTCTGATATAAACTTGGCAAAATTCATTTACATAAGCGCTTACATGTTTAAACTTAGTCGAAGCGCTTAATAAAGAAGCTCCACTGAGACAGAATGTCCTAGACAGCAGCATATTTTTGCCTTTGTTTATTAGGCTGAAAATATGCTATAAAACATTGGTCTCATCAGTTAACAACACAACATAAAAAGCCTTCTTTACTTTTCTAATTCAATTAAAAGGGTGAATGCAGTGAATGAGCTGATTTAAAACACACTGAGCAGGTGACAACAGTAAATAGCCTGGGGTGCTAAACACTTCCAGTAATAGACGTTGGCGGTGGCTAATAATTTAACGTAGCGCTGCTGATCATATCATGTTAGTCGTGTTGCAGTGCGGTGGCCACTCAGGCGGACAAGACAAGCACATAACCCCTGTCACGCTTATGTCTTCGATGGGCTCTAGCCCGGCCTGACTCTAATTGAATATCTAAAATTAGCGGTAGCCGTTGTGCTGGCGTCAGTGTTAAATTACTGTAATGCAGTGGGACAAAGCAGGCAGGCAGCTTCTCCCAGCGTCCCAGCATTCTTTCGGAGGACATAACACAGAGTAAGCTACTAAGCTGAGTTGGCAAAAAGTGTTTTCGTGCATATGTAGCAAAAACATCAGGGGACACTGGCGCATTGTAAAAAAAAAAAAAACAGTAAAACGTTGAACGCAGTCCAACAAGAATGCACTAAATGCATTGGGGGAAAAAATGGCTAGTCACTAGTATATCTCCTAAGACGAGTATTTGATAATGTAGGCAACAAGCCATGAGTCAGTACTGAATACTCACTCTTTTGTGCTGGAGATCTTGTGGTTGTGTATGGGCGAGATACAAGGAGGAAGCAGGAGTGCGTCTTTGTCCATCCGAAGCTTCTTGCCTCCACTCATCACGTCACAGTGCTCAGACTGCAGAGAGATGGAAGTTAATTACCACCATCCAGAATTTAACATGTTATTTAGCTTGGCAGGATGAAGGACGAGTTTACATCAAGACTTTTTATTTCTCAAACAACCATGTTGGAAGACGTACCCATGTCCATATTCCAGGATGACAATGGCAAGATGAAAGAGTGATTCAGGGAGCATGAGATATAATTTTCATTCATGGATTGGTCACCAGAGTCCTGACCTTAACCCACTGACAGCAATGTTCCTTCTAAGCTTACGTTGCGGATGTGCAGAATAAATAATATGCCGCACACAGGATGCAAAAAGGAGTTGGGAAAGCCATTTGATTGAATTCTAGAAAATGCGAAATAATTGCAATGCTTGGGCAAACGGCTATAGAGTTGGTGAATGTGGTTAACAGGTTTCATAGAAAGAGAATGAAGTGCGCCAAATGAGTCGCTGTAGAAATCAAATACTTAAATTTTTGTGGACGAAATAACTCAACATGAGAGCCAACGCAAATGTAATGACATGTGAAATAAAACATCATCATGCTTTAATGAAGAGTGGCTTGATTAAGTGGTGGAAAAAGCGGATGATGGGCACAGAACATTAACAAAAAGACATTTACAGTCACACTCAGGTGTAGTAGTGTGCAAACTCTACTACATGGGGATGTTTTAGATAAATGTAAAATAATTCACGTTCAAGTTTTTTGAAAATATTTCTTGAAAATATTAGTTTTTTTTTTCATATTATATTATATTACATTACATTACATTACATTATTATAAAGAATTTTCTTTAATTATTTTTTAACAGAATTTCTTGGTAAGTAACAGCACTGATTCGCTTGTAGTGTTCAAGATCGCTTGTAGTGTTCAAGGGAACTAGGTGTGAAAACACTCTGAAAGGTTGGAGGTGCAAGCAGTCTTTCATGAACTGTCACCAACTGTGCCTGTAGGACTTAAGAGTTTCATATGTTCCTGTAGACAGGAAGGTCTATGATTTAAATATGACGTTGGATGAGATGTTGTACCATATTATAAAAACATTACAATAAAACATTTTGGCAGGTAAATATCTGGGTTGCTAATGAATTATACAATTCGAATGCACCAAGGGGTGATCCTTCAGCTATCAAGGCACTCCAAAGGAATTATTCCATGAAAAAAAGTTGATGTCATTAAAAGGACCTGCTAAATGACTACTTGCTTAAAATAATAATTACATGATTATTTTGCTATTGCAGTCCTTGATTTTATAATTATAGAGCATGAAATGAGAGTGAGAACACTGAACACTTGCCTTGTGTTTCCTCTTTGATCTACTAGGGTTCTTTTCTGCAGGGATAGAGGCAGGAGACTGTTGCCGCCTGTGCTTGACACTGACCTCCCGACACTCGGCCTTGGTTGGGGGAGGCTCCGGGGGGTCTTGCCCTGGGATCCGTGACAGGAAGCTGAGTTCAATCTTAACCCAAAGGGACTTGATGTCCTCAAACTCTCTTAGTGGTGACAAAAGTTCATTTTGTACAATGGGGATGGGAGAAAAGAGGGACTCTTCCAGGAGATCCAAAGCACCTGGATCAGGAATAGAGGTGCTGCTTGTGCTGGTAAGGCTACTAACATTCAGGATATTGCTGTTGCAATCCTTGGATTTCAGGCTTAGGGTGTTGGGACCGGGACAGGGAATCTGAACCTTAGTGAGCTCTTCAGGGTCCGAATGACATTCGGATGAAGAAGACTCTGTCTCAATGAACTCCTTAGACTTGGGGATGATCTTGTTGGGTCCTCGGTGCTTCTTTTTTTCTGGAACTGGTGTGATATTTGTTGGTGCAGTGTTTGTTGTGGTGGTCCGAGGTTCTTTTCTTGGAGCCGTCTTGACCTCAGGGCCCTTGCCTCTAGGTTTTGGCGGCTCTAAAGGCGGGGGCTCTTTCTCTTTCGGCGTAGAACTTGAGTTTCCTGGTCTTGGCCAGTTGTGCTCCTCGCTACTGGAAGATCGCTCCACCTTTTTGGGCTGCTTCTTTCCAGTGCTTCTCCTGGGGGGAGCTAGCTCCACTGAGGCTGGTGATTTCACCTTGGTGCTTTTGCTGTCTGGAGCCTTCTGACCAGTCTTGGGTTTGGCCTTCCCTCGGATAGGACTGAGCAACGTTCTCTCCTTGGGGTCTGCTGGTGCCAGTGTTGTGCTGGGCTTGCTCTTGCTGGAGCCCTGGATCTCTGAGGCTTGGCTTTCATCAGGTTGAGAATTGTTAAGCACATGACTGTCTGACTGGTTGTTAATTAGTGCTTTATTGTGAGGATTAACTTTGTTTAGCCACTTATCTAGTTGCCACTTGTTTGTTGATGGAGGTTCAGGCTGGTGGAAAAAGACAAAACAAATTTATGGCACCACAGTTTTAGGAATATTGACTACATTGTCTCAACAACTTATTTCATCAATTGCACAATGACTCCAGTCTTGAATGTATTACATGCATCAAGTGCATGGAGGTCTATACAATGTAAATGGATGCATGTGTAAAATAACATGGAAACCGAATTTCTAATGATGCATATCAATACAGATTCCATCTGTCTTCAGTGTTGATTCATGAGAAGCCTGATGATTCCGTCTTTCACAGACCAATGAACTGGCACTATGGTGAAAAGGCCATTAAGAGAGGAAGTCGTAAAATTCCTGAATAACGGAGGAAACGCTGTGAGTATTGTCCTGATGACTGCTCACAGCTCTCACTGTGGAGATGTTTTCATCAGCTATATTATCTCACACCAATTGTTGTGTACCATTATATTCCAGACACAAGTAAATCTTTCCCATGAACCCATAACCACTGTCTTGAATGCTCTGAATGATAGCAAATCATTTAGAAAAGGAAGCTGTGGAAATGAGTAGACATCCATATTAACCATTAAATTCACAGGGTAAGAAATTCAATTCAGTGCACTTTCTAATCAGACCTGATGGCACGTTTCGAGACAAAAGGTAATCTCCTATGCTATTTCATATTCAAAAGCCACATTCTCCATCTGTCAGAAAGATATTTCCGCCAATGCAAGCTACGAAATTTTATATTGAAAGCACCGGCAAAGATGATGAATTAACAATTGAGCGTGTCAAAATTGACAGGCTCCCAATATTTTGCCACTGAGGTATCAAGGCTATGCGCCACCACTTGAAAGAGAAACATCTTTCTACAGACCAGAGCGCTTGCAGTGCTAAGATACGGATTCCCATTGGCCATCCCTGGCAGAGAGCAAAGCTATACACACAGAAGGGGCGATGAGAACCGGGAGATGTTTACTCTTGTGTAATGCTCTTAGGGAGTCCCGGGCAGGCTACTGCGGGACAACTTTAAAGCTGCCAATTAATCCTTTGAGGAGATCCTTTCAAAAATCCTACCCCTATCCCATGCTGAGAGAAACTCGGAGGGGGAATGCTGTCTAAGTCTCCTTTTGCCTTTAGCTAACGGAGAACATAGACTTACTTAGATTAATCTCGGTTCTTTTGAAATTTCTGGTAATGGGCCCAACAATAGTCATCTAAGGGAAATAATTGCATAAACTGGTATTCATTTACCTCAGGGCCCAGAGTTCAGAAGGTGAGCAAAACAACAAACAAAACTGGTTCACAATCAATCAATCAATCAGTCAGTCAGTCAGTCAGTCAGTCAGTCAGTCAGTCAGTCAGTCAGTCAGTCAGTCAGTCAGTCAGTCAGTCAGTCAGTCAGTCAATCAATCAATCAATCATGTGGAAATAATATTTTACTGAATTTAAATGATGCTTATGATAGGAACATTGTAATATGTTTTACTTATTTTATGTATCTTATTTTAATATGTTATGGCATTATGCTCATGACAATTAAACAATTTTCTCCTTTAAATTCCAATTAGAGTAATATTGCAGTAATGCTTGTTTTAATCATTAAGGCAATGCAAATTCTAACAATCGACTGCTACCAAAAATAACATTTACTACAGTATTTTTGGATACTACAACAATAACACATTTAAATAAAAAACAACTTTTCACATTACAGTAATGAGATTTTTTTGTATTACAGTAACAGCAACTGTGCTTAAATGCAAATCAAAAAATTCACATTCAAAGCAAAATAGCACTATCTGCAGTAAATACAGTTTTAAATCAGCTTCATAGAAAAGTAAAGATGGTATATTAACAACTGAGTGTGTCTTGACAGGCCTTCCAATATTTTGCCACTGAGGTGTCAGGCATACTTTTTTAAAGCAGCTTCATAGAAATTATACAAAAATCTTAAGGGGTTCATTAATTAGAATGGAGTGTCCACATATTTTTGGCCCTATACTGCAGTGTATGAACTGAACTGAGATACACCTGTAACAACAGCCATCAGCGAATGGAATGAACAGACGAGTCATGGATCAGTGTGTGGATGTGTTGTGACAGTTTGAGAGGTGTAAAGTGATCAGTACCTCTGGTGTGGCAGCACGGGACGCTCGGTTGCACTCACTGTCACTGGAACTGCTCTCGCTGTCCGAGTCGGATTCAGAGCTGCTCTCCGATTCACTGGAACTGCCCGAGGCGCCACTGGAGTGACCGGTCGGTTCGCTGGTCCGCGGTGTGGTTCCAGGGAGGCTTTAGGCAAAAGAACAGAGGAGAATATTTGTCAAATGATATGACACACTTCAAAACACACAAATGTGCCATTGACAGCACATATGTAGGTACAGGTTGTTTTATTAATGCACATTGGATTTTATTAAACAGCAGGAGAAACTGGGCCAATGAATTCATCAGCTGAACCTTTGACACGTTGTATCAAACAGAGCTGTAAGGCATGGACGCCTGTTTCTGCCACAGTATAAAAAAAGGTAAAAAAAAGTAAATAAAAAAGGTAATTGTGACTTTACATCTCACAATTCTGAGTTTATATCTCGCAGTTCTGCCTTTTTTCAGAATTCTGAGTTTACCTCCACCAATTTTAAGTTTGTATCTATTGTGTATATATATATATTTTTTTTCAACACTAGCTGATGCTGCTCTGGTCAAGCAACTAACAAAGAGACAACTGAACCAACTGATGATAGACTACATCACTTACAGAGAGACAGAGATAGAAAGATATAAATAGAAAGAAAATTAGCAAGGAAAGAAAGTGTTTGTTTACTTCTCCACCTACGGGGCTATTACTCGGCTCTGTTATCAGTCACGCTCAGCATTATTTATGGGTTCATGAAAGGCCACAGTGCTCTAATCCAATAAGTACTTCACTTCTCAGGGTATCCTCAGATGTGGCCATCCAAGATTGTTCTACATGGAGTCAAACATGCCAGAAGGAGGCAAATTAAATTCCTTTCCAAAGGTCAGACCAGGCTGCTTTATGTTGACACTTCATTAGAGATTATATTACAGCAAGAAAATGCACTCTGGTCTACAGCTGTGCCAGCAAGACATGGACAACATTAGCCAGGAATGAGGAACCTGTCCCAGGAAAGTGAAAATACAGATTTGTGTCAAATCATGACATAAGTTATATTCAAAATTGCCCACTTGCTCACTCATGCACTTTCAATGTGAATCAAAAACAAACTGCCTGACAGCCAGTGTTGTCTACAGCGAAAATGCATGCTTGTCATCACATTAAATACAGTACAAAATATCTAACCAAGTGGTGGATGTTAGGCCTTTTCTCAGAACAAAATTTTTCTGACTTTTAATCAACTGATGATTGTTATATTTTGTTTGGTATCTTTTTTTTATCTAATGCAACACAAAATATATATATAGTTCAAATTTTAATGTTATATTTAATATACATTAAACCTCTTAATCAAATATCACTTGAAAGAAATATGACTCAGTTACAGAAAGCACTGTGAAATGTGCTGTTCTTTCAAAACACCAACCTCTGCAAATAGCACTGATTGGTGTGATACACACATACAAACCGAAAGAAACGAAAGATAGCAGAAGGCAATTTTCTCTCCATCCTTTGGTCTTAATAAGGTTGACCTTTGGTTAGCAGCTGTGGAATCTCATGAGAGAAAGGCAAGTCTTCCTGAGAAACCTGGTTCATTTATCTTTTGTCACAGATGATATTGTTTACTTTTTAACACAATACAACACCCTACTAATTAACTTAATTTCACCCTTTTTCTGTATGAAAAATGTATAATATAATATAATATAATACACTTTTATCTTAATTTAAAGGGTTAGTTCACCCAAAAATGAAAATTAGCTTGTGTTTTACTTACCCTCGAAGCATCCTAGGTGTATATTACTCTCTTCTTTCAGACGAATCCTTTCGGAGTTATATTAAAAATGGTCTTTAATCTTTCAAGCGCTATCATTGCAGTCAGCGGGTGTTGCAGTTGAACAGTCCACGAGTCGTCAAATAAAGCTCGCGCATTCATAATAAAATGTGCTTCCCACGGCTCCGGGGGGTGAATAAAGGCCTTCTGTAGTGAATCCATGCGTTTTTGTAAGAAAAATATCCATATTTCATACGTGATAAACACTTTTATATCACTTCCGCCAACTGTCATACACGGAAGCCGTGCCGGCGGATGACGTAGAACGTCAGCGTTGCGTGATTAGTGACGAATGCGGAGAGACAACATAACAAAACGCCGGTCACGAATTAGAATTACAAACCGAAGATTTGCAAAGAAAAATGTCGGATGATTTCGATATAAACCAAGAGGAGACCTTCCTTTGCTAAAGTAAAGAAACTTTACTTCCTTTGCTCCTATAAACAAACTCGCGAGACTAGCATATCTCAGAGGCGCGTGCTGCGCATGCGTGCTGCGTCATCCGCTGGAACGCCTTCCGCGTATGACAGATAACGGAAGTGAGAGAAAAGTGTTTATTACGTTTGAAATATGGATATGTTTCTTACAAAAATGCATCGATTCACTACAGAAGGCCTTTATTCATCCCCCGGAGCCGTGTGAAGCACGTTTTATTATGAATACACAAGCTTTACTTGATGACTTGTGGACTGTTCAACTGCAACACCCGCTGACTGCAATGATACAGCTTGGAATAGCCAGGACAATTTTTAATATAACTCCGACTGGATTCGTCAGAAAGAAGAAAGTCATATACACCTAGGATGCTTCGAGGGTGAGTAAAACACAAGTTTTAATTTTTGGGTGAACTAACCCTTTAACTTCCATGAAGGTGGCCTAGTTCAGATTTGCTGTAGATATGCCAAGCATATAATGTCATGAAAAGCAAACAAAGTTTATTTATCATCATTATTCATAATTAAAGATATATTCGTCCCCAAACAGACCGGATAGAGTAGCTTTGGGAATAGATTTCTCCTTGTAAAGCAGCACACGTTGCATGAACACAGGAAGCAGGAAGTGTTTCCCTGAAGGAGTTACAGCGGGCCCTGGGCAAACACAACTAGAACTGGGCCACTGGGACTGAAAGAACTGGGTAAATTAAACTAACATTTCAATGCTGAATTATAACTGTAATAAGGAACGATAACATATCTGCTTTCATAAGGGTTTAGGTTAGACACTTCAAGGTCTGAAAACTAGTAGACTAAGAAAAATGCTTATGCCAAGGTTTAAAAACAAACAAACTGTGAAATGTGATATTACCAGCGACTCTACATTGTAAGAGATAAGTGTAAATATTTCAGTTCATGAACTATATAAATACCATAGCTGCTTCATAAATACCATATTAGCATTTATTTACAAACTGTCTTGAAACTCTCAGTGCACATAACACACTATATACACACACATACACAAGCGCGCAAATATATTTCTCAAATTCACTCACAAGTAATGCCATATGAAAGCCGTCAGTTTGTTACTGTTATACAAACCCAAAAAGATCTCCAGGCATAAGCAAAACATCTTAAATAACTCTGATGAATAAATAACAATATTTAGAACAATTTACACTTTAAATATTCATGCTTTATAATGAAGCAATTTTCCAGGCTGGTACTAAGCAATAGGGAATATGAGATCACACGTACACGCAAATATAAACACTAGCTAGATTTCTGTAGTTTGTTACACGAAGATAGTTGAACAAACTCTGAGCTTTAGAGAAGGGTTAGGGTTGACGAAAGCAAACCCGGTATAGATGCTATAAAGGTCCTATGTCAACTCAGGGTTTGATCCAGAGATCTGGTGAAAATTGTAAGAGATTGTTTTGAAAAACATCCTGAATTTAATGCAATGCATTTACAAGGCAGGAAAAAAAACACTGCTGCTGAGAAAGGTACACATTGGTCCACATTGGAGCTTTGTTGCCCATCGAATTTGGCCAACCCATTTCACACCAACCAAATAAACCGAACTCTGACTCGCCTAAAAGCTCTAGCATCTAAAATATATTCAAAACACGCCATCCACAGCTCTTGGTAACAGAAAAACAAGCTAATACAAGGGCCGAAGCTGTGATCTCTCCCCTGAGATTATCACAGGTCACACCGACACAAAGGCTGATGCATCACTGGAAGCAACGGGGACCCCATCGACTAGTGTTGTTCTCTCTGTGTTTACACTGATACCATAATCTCAGATCAATGTGACAGATAATCACAGCCTGGCGGTCTGTCTGATGGGCCGAATCGCAGATGGAGAGAGCTTACAATGGAGGGGGGCAAGAAGAAGCAGTGTCTGAGAGATGCCAGAGACTCATTAAGACCCGAGTTCATCCAGAAATTCCACAAAGGCAACTAGCCGATCGTATCGAGCGCTGCAGCTCGGGACTTCAGCAGGCCCCCTTTGTTCTCGTATTTGTTTGTAGTTTGTAATTATTTGCAGATCTATCAAAAAAGCATCCTAACGAACCCAGAGCAAGTTTGCATTATTATTCTCGCCGTCTCCCGCCATGTCTCATATCCAAGAGCAGAACTGTCTGTTTTTTCAACCTCTCCTTCAATGAAGTTTAATAGTTAATTATAGATGAACAAATCCTACAGTCGCTGGAGCAGGCAGAGACCTGGGCCGCTGCTCAGAAGCCCACGTTTGATTTCATTCCCCTTAGATAGAGAGCCGTTTCAGACATCTAGTCTGGACCGCAGACCTGTCAATACCGCCAGCCAGATGTCTTAGGCACAGGAGAATTGAACGAACTGTTAATTTATGATTTCCATCAATAAGTTACATTTGAAAAGTTCAAAAGAATTCGAGGACGCGATGTCTTGGCATTAAACATGATTATGTGTTTGGGGGGCGAAAGCAACAAAGAGTTTGAAGCATGAAACGACGGGGAGAGAAGATGAGAAGAGACCTGAAGGAGTTTAATTTATAAGTCATCAACCCACCGCCTCATATAACGATCATCTGCGTGCAGCGCATGCATTATTTTTTTTATAAATCACCCTGAAGAATAACTCGCCACACATCTCTACGATGATGATTGTGACTTCCCTTTGCCCTTAAATCCATTACAAGCTTTATTTGATTCAATCAATGCTCTGTTCGCATGAGGAATGGATTATAGATCCTGTTTCAAAACAAGACTACGATTCCTGAATCATTACAAGATCCGTTCTCTTCATTTCACAACAGAGACACACTGAGCATATTTACAAGTTGATGGTTGGTTTCCCAAGCTCAGATTGGGTCTGGTCCTTGATTAAAATGTTTCAACTGTCTGCGAATGTTCAAAACAAGACCATAATTCCATCTGAGTTGCTTACACTGATTACTTTCTGTGCAAACACATCACAGATGTCAAATGCATTTCCATACCATAATCTAAAGCAGTGCTTTTCAACTGGTGGGTTCCTGGTACATTCTGATTAGGTCAGGAAAAAACAGTGGTAATTGTAATGGCAAATAAAATGCAAATAATCATATAATAGTGTGTCATTATGATAATAGCAAAATAAACTGGCTTATCAACATTTAAAGCAAGGAGAAACCACATGCGGAATGCGGAAACCAACATTAACCAATTCGGCCTATTTCATGCTCATAATTGTATATATTTTTGGGTCTATGCAGTTTGTTTTAAAGTTAATACACACTATATTTAATATTAAGCACTTTGTGTTACTTGTATACAATTTTGTTTCTGTGTTGGGTCACCACTTGATGTCCAAAATAAAATTGGGATACCAAAGCCAAACCACTGATCTGAAGATGGTCAGTTGCTCTTGAATCACCTGTACCGTAACCCACAATCCCTCTGTCTTTAAAAGCATTTTTAATTTAAGAAAATTTAAGAAAAATGACGGACCAACCCCATTACTGTCTCTATGGACGTTTTTGGCTTTGTTGTGGCAATGCAGCCATATATGGTCCAGTCATTAAGTTTCTACTTGCTTTGAATGGTTAACTTCCACTCCATTTAAGTAGGACACATTTACCGAAGTGTCTGAGTTGGCGACATTTACATGCTATTTTCATGCTGGGCTTTTAACAGAAGCATATGTAAGGGATAATGTACATCCAGCCGGTTGTTATCTCAGAATAAACCCCGACATGGTGATCAGCCTGAAGGGGTTTATTCTGAGATAACAACCGGCTGGATGTACATTATCCCGCTTATTACACGGCTAAAAATATTTGTTTTTACCATATATGTTGAAATTAATGCTGAAGTCTTCCATTGTAACATGCGGTGGTTAAGTGTTTTCAGTCACAAGATGGCGCCAGACAGTCATCGATAGCGGAGTGACTCGTTAAGCATATAAGTAGTACCGGTCAAGATAACTCGTAGTACCGGATGAGCGGTGTGTTATTCAATTTGGCGGTTGTTATCTGGGAATAACATACCGCTGGATGGCGCGATTGACCAATCAGAATCAAGTATTCCACAGAGCCGTGTAATAAGGCTTGTTAGTGATTACATGGTAGGAGGAATCCAAGTCATCTAGAGACCAGAATACAAGAGACTTGAGGGTGGGCTCTTTTGACCAGTAAGCAACCATCCAGAACACCTTAACAACTGTATAGCAAAACCTGGAAATCACCCTAAATGCCAACGAAACCACCTTGCAACCATCAAAAACCACCTTAGCAAGCACACTGAAACATCCTGGCAAGTTTTCATGAGGTTTTGCCCTTAATAAATCCAGTTTAATATGCTAATAAAAGAAAAGGCAGTACTATGATATTTAGAAAATATTTGCAAAAGCACACTTCGTGAATATTTTCTTATGTTTTTGTACCTTCCATTGTTTCATGTACTATGAGCAACATTCCCTAGGTAACCTAAATGTTTTACCCATTTTATATTTACATTCATGCATTTTGGCAGATGCTTTTATCCAAAGCATACAAGGGACTCATTTGATCAGTTCATTCCCTGGGAATCAAACCCAGAACCTTGGTGTTGCCAGCGCTGTGCTCTACAGATTGAGCTACAGGAATATTACCCAAATGTTCATGATTTTGAAACGCTCCATATGTGGCTTTCTTTAAATGTCAAAGTCTCACAGAAAAGCCCCAAAGGCTCCAGATGGAGATATTTCTCACATAATTATGCTTGTTTGGAGTAGTGTTTTTTTCTAGAAAGAGCAGGACCACGGCCATTGCAAAGGGTGGTGCGCGAATCCCAGGCCTCTCTTTGGCCCGTCTTAAAGCATTCTGAGAGGGCTAAAAGAACATATCCCTCCGCCTTGGACAGCACTTCCCATGCTACAATGCCAAATGAGATGAATCAAAGCTAACAAGCTAAATCAAAGGAAAGTTAAATGTCAAAGTTAATAGTAGATTTACAAGGATATATTACAGTTATGAGGTGGCTGTTCAGTTCAAGGCTTGCCAACTACCAGAAAACAGGATGAACTTTTGACCATTTTGGTCATAAAATGGGAATTCATGAAGCAGTTGTATCCTAACTGTTTGAGGTAACTAAAACGATTAAATTTTGTATTGACACTTGGTCCACTTTTCCGAAATGACAGCATTTAGCTTCAAAATAACAACCTATAGCAGGTCCTATAACAGTATATGTACTGTACAGTATATTTGCATGTGCAATCTAATTAATGACCATTTTAGAAGCTAATGAGCAACATTTAAGATAGATGACTTTATAAGACATTATGAAGTGGAGTCACCTGATATTCACACAATTAGATCCACATCACTGGAGCTTGATTTTATTTCATATGTTGCCTTTGAGAGACAAAATGTCATTGTTGACACAGTAAACAAGTTATTAATATGTAGAGGGATTTCTAGATACTCCAAACACACATTCTCAACTGTGAGTGCAATTAACAAAGACGTGGAGAAATTAATGAGATGGGGAGTGAAAGCGGGAGAAAGAATAGAGATGCAGGATGTTAATAGATTACAGCTGAATGAAAAAGCATAAATGAATTAAGATGCAAACAAAGCAGCACACATTAAGCACTGGTTGACTATGATTAATATGTGAAGGGCTCACACTATTGAGAAAAGGAACTCTGGCCAAGAGAGATTAAAGGAGCCATTAAGAAAAAAGGTGTTATAATATTCCTCTAATTACAAAAATCAGTTATTGAAAACAGAGCTGTTTCCCTCGATGATGCATTTGTATGGCTGATCTCGTGTTCATGTAAACACACAGTTTCATGAGTTAAAAAACACAGATAACATTGAAATTACTTCAATAACTCTTTCTGAGAAGCATGTATAATGTATTAAAGATATTCGTGTGGTTTTCAGTGATTGATGCTGAAACGAACTAGTTCTAATAAACTGAATAATAGATAACAAAATTGCTAAAACAGTATTCACTTATTCTACTCAAAATTCACAAATAAGTATTTGAAATATGAAATACTTTATTATCTGTTGACAGTCTTGTCAGTAGAGTTTGGAAATGATACACTTCTGTTAATTGGCTAGGCATACAGATTTAATAGGTAAACAGCCAATGCCACTTACATCTAATTTTCCAAATATTGTCTGGCCAATGTATTCCCTTAATTGAAAAAACACTTTTAAAAAGTTTGCTCACTACAGAAATTATATACTTGTATACTATGTTAATTGCAATTAAATTAAAGTAAGGCTTCAGTACATCAGTAAAGAGTAAAGTGTACTGCTGAATGTCACAATGTCAAAAATATACTTTTAAATATACTTTTTTAAACTTAAATGTACTTTATACTTTAGTGTCATTTCTATTGAAACTCGTGATTCATGTATTTAAATATACTTGAAATGACACATTTATTATGATGCATTAACATTAGTCATTATTAACAATATTAGTCAACACTGATGTTACAAAATAAATGTACTTCTTTAAAGCATGACAAAATATTATTGAAACATAATGATTTTAATGTACTTTAAAGGAAAAAAAAACTTTTAATTTGACATTAATAAAATAGTGCGTTTTAAGTGTACTTATGTGCAGTCATGAAAGTGCATTTAAGTGCCATTTTATTTTATAAATATTATATTATCTGCATGTATAGTTTTTTACAAGTGCACATTCAACACAATTAAACACTTTTTTCACAAGGGTTGATATATCACTATTCTTAAAACATCATAATGATATTCATAAAACTGTATAATTCACATTATTATGTCTTTAACCACTGTGAATTTTAAAGTAAAACATGAAATGCTATTTGTCAGGTGTACTTGCTAAGCATTACTATGACTGTTTTATTAAGTATAAGTCATGATGAGGTTTAGATACTTTTATAATGCCTTACATAAACACACTTCAGAGGATGTTTAAATGTTCAGTAAAACAAACTATGTCCACTATGAATACCACTGCCTTTGGTTACTTGGCAGAGTACTGCAGTACTGAGTGTCTTTCAATGTTTATGTAGTTTGCAGTGTTGTTTAGGTGTGATCTACTATGTTCTCTCACCAGGCACCAGAGTGCCCTCTTACCCTGCACTATTTCAGCTGGATACAAATGCTGAGCCACACAGCTGCCACACCAAACCACACACACACACACACACACACACACATTACACACACACACACACACCACCACAAAACCACACACACACACACACACACACACACACACACACACACACAGTTGCACTGCTCAGCTGGGACCAGCAGAGCCTCAAATGCTGACACGCTCATTCTAAGTGCTGCTGGAAATCTAATGAAGCAGCAATTTGCACATTGTTGCTCATGGGCTCTCTATATTGAGCCTTATAAAAAGACCTCTGGCACGGAGGCAGAGATATGTCCTCTCTCATACACCCTCTCAATGCTAATGTTAGGGCTCCGCTGGCTTTTATACACCATCAGAGGCTAATTGAAGCTTCACCTCACTCTAAAATCAATGATACGCCCTGCTGTATGAAAAAGTGAACTGTTTACATTGTCAGACCTCCAAAGACAATAACTAATTAGACCCTGTTTGTGATTATATACAAAAACCTGCTCTGAGAAAATGAGCATTGGTGACATTCACACATTGTTTTGGGTTGATTTCATGGCATGATGTTGGTAACATAGAACATCATTTTGACTTGTCTTTCACTTACTGTAGGCCCTTATAATTAAAGTACACTGGGCCAGGATGTAAACATTAAAATATAGTGTTTCAAAATTATGATCACAAGACTAAAACTTTAGATTTGCTGTGATTGTACGATAGACTGGCTTAATGACCTGTGAAGTTATATCCAATCTTTCTGTTTCACTGACAAAACCACGGCGGTAAACCCAGTAACCTTTGCATGTAACATGCACAGATGCCAGTAAGGGAGTGTGTAAATGGAGCAAACTCTACTTAAAGGAAATACATCTGTAACATTTAACCAGAAGTACATCCATCCGTTTCAAAAAGAACGATTTAGACAAATTACAGCTCACCTTATAAACTGCTTTTTACTAAGTGCTTCACACTTCTGATACTAAATTATCTGGAAAGCAGGCTCTGTTCTATGGAAGAGTTTTCACCTCACAGGAAAAAAGAAAAAAACAAACAAACAGTAACTAAATTTCTAAACTAAACTTTAATTCTCACTTTTGCGACTATTTATTGTGATTGTGACTACATGGTAATTGTGATTTAATAACTTGTAAACTGTAACTTCAGATCTGAAAATTTCATCTTCTTTACAACTTTACATTTGACAATTGTGACTTTATTTTCCATGAATTGCAAATTTATTTCTTACAATTTAAACGTCATACTGTTTATTTTTTGTAATTTCACTGTAAATTCACCTTTATTTTTCACAGGTTCAAAGTTCATATTTCACGATCGCAACTTCATTTCATTTTATTTTTGATGCATTGTTTTTCCTTCACAATGAGGCAAAAAGTCACTTTCCAAAACCTTCAAAAACTGCTGAGACCATCACCGACTTTTCTTCTCTGCATTTGTCCTCTGCTATAGCTTGCTTCCTAATCTAGCTGTCAAATAAACCTGAATATTACAGATATTGTTGACTCCTTGTTAATCAAAAAATGTTTTTTGTCTTTTTTTGTTAGTCACTTGTGGGTCTGCCTCACACGTCCTGAAAAGTGAAGCTGCGGGCTCTTTGATCGCCCCCTGGTGGCTGGCTGCAGTACAGGTCATAAACCCCACCCTCTCCATGTAAACGAATGGGACATGAGCCAAAATAAGAAAATAAATTACGCTTCCAATACAATTTTCCGAAAGATGGTTTTGGCCATTTAAGGTAGTCGTTATCACGCTGATATATGTTCAATTGTTCGTTTTTGTGATAAGTTTGATTTTAGCTAGTAATTTGATGCTATAAAAACGGGGCATGTCGTTATAGTTTATTGGGTCTGCGAGAGTTTGGGCGGGAGTTTGATACCGCTGCTCCACCTCACGACACTACTGCGCAGACGAATCTCTACTGTGCAGACTCGGGCTCCAAACAGTTCTCTACTGCGCAGACTCTGGCTCCAGACGAATCTCTACTGTGCAGACTCGGGCTCCAAACGAATCTCTACTGCGCAGACTCGGGCTCCAAACGAATCTCTACTGCGCAGACTCGGGCTCCAAACGAATCTCTACTGCGCAGACTCGGGCTCCAAACGAATCTCTACTGCGCAGACTCGGGCTCCAAACGAATCTCTACTGCACAGACTCTGGCTCCAAACAAATCTCTACAGCGCAGACTCTGGCACCAAATGAATCTCTTCTGCGCAGACTCGGGCTCCAAACTAATCTCTACTGCACAGACTCAGGCTCCAAACGAATCTCTACTGCGCAGACTCTGGCTCCAAACGAATCTCTACTGCGCAGACTCTGGCTCCAAACTAATCTCTACTGCGCAGACTCAGGCTCCAAATGAATCTCTACTGCGCAGACTCTGGCTCCAAACGAATCTCTACTGCGCAGACTCGGGCTCCAAACTAATCTCTACTGCGCAGGCTCTGGCTCCAAACTAATCTCTACTGCGTAGACTCGGGCTCCAAATGAATCTCTACTGCGCAGACTCTGGCTCCAAATGAATCTCTACTGCGCAGACTCTGGCTCCAAATGACGTCATTTACTCAAGATAGCAGCGGCCATACTGAGATGCTTTGGCTTCACTTTTCTATAGTGGAATGAATAGGAGATGCGTCGTCCATCTTTTTTTACAGTCTATGGCCGCTTGGATAAAAGTGTCTGCTAAATAGATAAAGGTAAATGTAAATTTCTCATAATTGCAACTATTGCTCACAATTTCAACTTCATTTCACAACTCGGACTTAAATAATCGCAACTTTATACTTTAAAATTGTGTCGCTGACGCAGTTCTGATTTATTCTTGTAATTTACGAATTTGTTTTACACAATTTAGACCTTTTCCACAGTATTTGTCGCAATTTGCAATTTTATTTCTCATAATTATTTATACATCTAATTGTTAGAAAATGACTTTTATTGCTTGTAATCGCAAATCACAGTGTAACTTTCTAATTTTGAACAATTACCATATTGCATATTAATGTTTACCCTAAGTGGGTAATCAGAGTTATGCTACAAATGATGTCGACAGAGCTTAACTTGCATTGAACCTGGATTGCTCCTTTAACAAGCCACTTCTGGAAATAAATGTAAATGTAAACAGACAGGTAATGATGACATACTGCACAAGAGCAAATTACATCCTCCATTAAAAAACACACATCACACACGTCAAACAGATGCTCTATAAGAAGTGTTTCTGAACAGGATTGTGTCTCAAGGAATAGAGAATCATTACACAACACCTCCATGTAAATCACCCCTTCATTTGCTTGATATATCTCCCACCATTAGCATTACCACTGTCTGTGGCTGCTAATTGCTGTTGTTCTCGAGCAGTTGGTTTGTTTCTGGCATGCGGTCATGGACGCAGCCTTTCCAAATTGCCCCAAACGCACTAATTTTTTTAATAAGTCTTTGAGACAACGCATCATGTGAGTCAAAACCAGACAGGAGGACATTAATCTGTCTTCCGCTTGGAGATGAAAACACTTTCGGCATAAAAAGTGGGATCAGTTAATGAAAAATTCAGTCGGTGAAACTTGATGGGTGTAGGCCTGGAAAGGAGAGTGTGTTCTGACAATGGAGGGAGAAATGTAAATTGAAGGGGAGAGTGGATCCACACTGAAAAACACATCAATAAATGAGTTGAAAATCTGGAATGTGTGGAGCTTCAGGTAAGAGAAAGAGAGAAAGAGAGAGAGAGAGAGAGCAGGCTGGAGGCATTCAGAGAGTCTAATTACCTCAACAGAAGACCAGCCAGCATAAAACACTAACTCCAGCTGAGAGACTTGTGTGTGTGAGTGTGTGTGTGTGTGTGTGTGTGAGAGAGAGAGAGAGCATGCAATGTAGCCTGCAGCTATTGTTGCTCTGATGCCCAACTCATCCTCTTAGCTCTGTGGTAAAAAGACTCCATAAATGCAGGGGGCTGAGCAGAAAAAAATAATTCAGAATGACAGCTTTGCACCCTATTAGCAAACATTTCAGCTGTGATTATGACTCCAGCTTCGGTGTAAACGCATGTGAGTGCCAATGAATATGTCATCCTCTCCACTGGACTTTTGTTTTTAGCTTGATGGACTAATGGATATACACTCCAGAGCAAATTATACAGTGGCCAGAGAAATGTCCTTTCAAGTTGTGGTCTCATGATTGTTTAGTGCTCTTAAACTTTTATTGGGCTTGTGTGGGGACAGTTTGGAAAACAAAGTCAGCTGCCGCACTCGATACTTTGGTATTGATTTTCAAGGGATGATGTGAACTTGAAAGAGTACTTTTTTTTGGGCCACATCTTCTGGTGAAGTCATATCCAAATCAGGGGAATAAGGTATATGCCATTGGCTGCTAAACAACAACAAAAAGAAAAGGGGACCTCCAACAAACCGGGAAACTCTGAGAGGAGTTATGATTCAGGTACACGGGAGCTGTGTGGATATTAGAGATGTTTTCTAAGATGTGCTCTTTTGGGCTGAAACTAAATTTAGCTAATTCAACAGTCTGGTGAATTTCACAAGATCCATCAAGAACCTATTAATTTTGGTGCAATAAATAATCAATAAATATAATAATCTATTTACACTAGCGTTCAAAAATTTGGTTATTTTTTGATTGTTTTTTCAAAAATCTCCTACTGAAGCTGCATTTATTTGAAAAGTAGACACAGTCATACAAAATCAAAATACAGTATAACCATCTATTGTGAATTTTAAAACAATACAAATTAAATACAACAAATAAACTGCTGAAATTGTTTACATCTTACTCCCGTCCTTCATGGCCAAGATCCTTCAGGAAATCATTCTAATTTTCTGATTTGCTGTTCAAGAAACATTTTATTATGATTATTATCATATATTAGTATTAGTATAGATAAAATGCTGTGCCTGCTTCATTTTTTGTGGAACCATGATTTTTTTTTCAGGATTATTTGATCAATAGAAAGTTCAAAAGAACAGTTTTTTTTTTACATTATAGATGTCGTTACTGTACTTCTTCATCAATTTAATGCATCCTTGCTGAATGATACGTATTAACGTATTATACTGTATATATTAGGTATATATATACCTTTTTTTCTTTTCCCTGTATATAAAGTAGATTTGTTACTGTCACTATGTCGATGAGTCCTGGATCACATGACTTGAGTTGTATTTGTTCTATATATAGCAACAGCAGGAGGAAAATTCTTCTTATCCACAAACTGTGTCACAGTGTATCTACAAGTCATTAGCTGTGTACGCTAACATGTAGTGGCCAAATACATTTAGAATTGTGAAAATAAAGTTGACCCGAAGTGCTTTGTATTTACATGTGAGCGAGCCACGCTGGGAGTTCATCTGGAGTGTTCAAACACAAGCCAAATTCTTGCAAAGTACCCTGAAACCAATTCAGTGCCCAGTCATTTACATACACTCTTAAAGGTAAAAGTTACAAAAAGGGATTTTCACAGTGATGCCATAGAAGAACCATGGATCCGAAAAAAAAAGGGAGAAAAGAAAAACCCAAAAGAGAAAGAAAACCCAGGGAGTCCCCCCAAACCCCCAGACTTTAAGTGTACATTTCTTTTCAATGTGTGAAGACTAATGACCTTTTTCCACTATAAAGAACCTTTTGTGCAATGGAAAGGTTTCATGGATGTTAAAGGTTCTTCATGGAACCATATAACCAATAAGACTGTGTAAAGCGGTTAGTAGGGATTGTACATCCCTTCCGCGATACAGACCCCTCCGCTTCGCATTGGGGTCCTGATCACCCTGCCGGGGTTTATTCTGAGATAACAACCGGCTGGATGTAAATTATCCCGCTTATTACACGGCTACTTGCCACATAAGTAAATAATTAGATGCGAAATATTGATTTGAGTTAAAATATTTGAACACAAAGCTTACGTGAACAGCAGTTGCTAGCAAAGCAGCAAGTTCAAACTAGACGGACATTTAATGGAAAAGGTGCAGTCAAACTACTTATTACACAACATTTCACCACAAAAATAATTAAGGCGATAAAACATAAGACGAAAATGTTTTAAAATTTTACCAGTTTGTTAGTTCTCTTATAATCCATTACAGCGTACAAAACAATTGTTGCAAAATTGCAGCAGCTGTGTTTGTATGAAACGAAAGAGCGAGTCCGCGATACCAGGATGACATAATTAAATAATTGTATACCATTTTGAATCGAGTTTTAATATTTTATTAGCTAAGCAAACGCAAAGCTCCCACGAAGAGAAACTGTCCCTGGCAAGAGTATAGCGCTGACTTCAGTTAGCCGGATGAGCCTGTGTTATTAGCTTTCACCGGTTGTTATCGAGGGATAACATACCTCGGAATGTCGCGACTGACCAATCAGAATCAAGTATTCCACAGAGCCATGTAATAAACCTTGACATATCAACAGGGGTGCGTTTCCTGAACAATGATGGAACTCGCCGCTTAACTACCCGAGTACGATGCATTGTTGGAGAAACGAACTAGCTAGTCACGGCTCTTTCCCGAAGATGTAGGAACTTTGTCGCACATCCGTCATTTGAACCACACTGGTGAGAACTCTTGTTAATGACGTGAAGCAGGTGGTGGATTGATAACTTCTGGTAATTAATCAGTTCGAGACCAATTTAATGTCAGATTATTGCTGGAAATTATGAACATGACATCTGGGAACTGCTTCACTGTTTTTGTTCTCTGATATTTTGTGGGTTTCACTCTTTGGTTCCCATGTGGTACAAAAATACGCACTCATGTGTGCACTCCTCAAAAAAAGGACAGTTCACCCAAAAATTCAAATTCTGTCGTCATTTACTCACCCCCATGTTTTTCCAAACCTGTATGACTTTCTCTAATATACGGAACACAAAAGAAGATATTTTAGAACCAACATTTCTTGTTTCCCATTGGACTATATAGCTAATAATACTATGCAAAAAACATAAGTCAGTTGGGTCCAACAACTGTTCAACTTCAAAATATCTTCTTTAGTGTTCAGCAAAAACAGATACAGGTTTGGAACAACTTGAGTGAATGATGACAGCATTTTAATTTTAATTTTTCATTCAGTAGCACTTTATTTTACAGTCCAATTTACATTTACATACGTTGTACTTATTATAGCAATTACAATTACTGAGTAATAACTAAGTGCTAACCCTGAACCTTCCCCTAAACCTTAATTCTAACCACAGTTACCTTTTATTATCAGTTCTTTCATAGGTAACAAG
Source organism: Sinocyclocheilus anophthalmus (assembly GCA_018155175.1). Classification (NCBI taxonomy): domain Eukaryota; kingdom Metazoa; phylum Chordata; class Actinopteri; order Cypriniformes; family Cyprinidae; genus Sinocyclocheilus; species Sinocyclocheilus anophthalmus. The sequence goes on along the minus strand of JADLZN010009367.1, from coordinate 94,166 downwards.
TAAATGCACGTAGGCCTATTGTAAAATAAAGTGTGCAGACATTGAATGAAGTGTGACTTTTTTTTTGTTGCAGTTTTCAATTAATTATGAGTAAATAAAAATAAATAAGTAAAAATAAATAAATAAACTTTATACAGTTACTAACTATATATACTATAAAATAAAATACATATTATGAAGGGCCAAACAGGAAATAATTATATAAAATCTGTATATTGTAGAATACTTGTGATCTAGAAGTCAGTCTGAATATATAAATGTAAATCAGAATATACAGTTATAACCATGAATATATAGACACAAATCTGAATATATAGAAGTAAATCGGAATATAAATTTATAAACCTGAATATATAAATCTAAATAGGGAATGTATGTAAATCTGAACATATAAGTCTAAATATATAAATGTAAATTGTGAATATTCAGTTATACAATATGACTTGTAAATAAAGTGCAACCTTAAATTTTCTTAAGAAAATGACATAGAATTACATTTCTATATGTATGGAATGAAAGATATACTGTAGATTGTACTATGTCAACTTGCTTATTTTGCTTAACTGCATGATCTATTTATGGTCCATATGTCATACAAACACAAAACTATCATTCTAACCACAGGTTGAGAGCTGTAGTTCCAACTTCCACACAATTTAGCGATGCTGACTGCGAATGTTCACTGTGAACTATGGATTGGGGAATCACCAAATCCTTGAACTAGTTTGGTAATGATGGAACTCGTGAGCTTAGTTGCTAACGATGCTTTTGTTAAATGCACCCCTGTTGACGAATATTCTGAATGACTAGATGATTAGCAAAACTGAGAAGTCATGAGAAGCCTACTTTAACAAAGTGATCAAGAAACACTGCATGGAATATTTTCAGTGCCATCAGATGTCCTCCTCTCTTCTTTCCCTGCATTGGCTAAGAACAGTGCATAATGAGGCAACATCACACTGAGGTCAACAAATCCTGTATCCCAGCTTCATCAAAACAGCCACTGTGCTGTGTTGCTCCAACACGACAAGGGCAGAATATTGCTCTGCATGCAGAAGTGCTAATGTATTCGAGCTGGATAATAGTCTCACCTTCAATTAATATGATTGTGTGTGCAGTGTTGACTGCCTCTAAGCGTATGCCATCCTGCAGATACAGAAACATTCCCCCACCCTCTGTTTCACCACCCACGGGGAGATACGCCGCTAATGTCTGCGCGGTGCTCTGACAAGGCTGTAACGCGGCAGTTATTACAGTGCCACTGCACATTAACGCTAACCTGACCCAGGCAACTGAGCCACAGCACGCTGCTGCCGCTAATCGCTAATGAAGCTCAATTACCATCAAAGACACCTTTGTGTCAGAGCATCTATTCAACGCTAACACTACCTGTTCCCCCACTAGCATCTGGACACGGTCCAAGCAGAGTTTGCAGTTAACCCGCTGTGCTAATAATGGCAGATTTTTTAAAATTGCTAATGAGCGTGTTCTAATCATTTAACTGTGAAATATTCTGGAATACAAAGCAATTAAATGCAATACAAGTATGTAATTCCTTTATTATTCACACACTACATAACATCATTAAAGGGGTCATATGATGCGATTTAAATTTTTCCTTTCTCTTTGGAGTGTTACAAGCTCTTGGTGCATAAAGAAGATCTGTAAAGTTCAAAGACTAAAGTCTCAAATCCAAATCTTTCTTTATGAAAGTTAAGAGTCAACCACGCCTACTAAAACGGCTCGTTCTAACACTTTAAGACACCCCACTGTATAATCTCGTCACGATGTGGGAAGATTTGCATAACGCCGCCCAAATGTTCACACAAAGAAAGAAGTCGTAACTTTTATTCTTGCTGTAGTATTGTTGTTGCCGCCGCCACCGCCATGTCGTGAAGGCACTGTGTGTTTCGTTGTGAAAGCGAAACTACTTTGTTTGGCCTTCCAAAAGAGGACACGACTAGAAATCAGTGGTTAAGTTGTATTTACAACACTGTTCCAGAACAGTTCAACCCAAATATTCGATGTGTCCAGTGCATTTTATGGAGGACTGTTCCTGATCCTGGAAGAGTAGACTACAATGCCGCTGTTCTGACTCACAGACTGTAAGTACATTTTTTATATTTAAAAAATTTGCCACTGATGATTCAAACGCGAGTTTTTTGAGCAGTGTAGAGTAGCGCTTGTAGTTTGTAATTTCTCTCTGATCACAAATGCAGACACGGTTTTATGCTTACACGGCGCGATGCAACGCAACACAAAAAAAAGACAGTACAAGTCATTATAATCAGTAATTATGTCCACACTGGATGCAACAAATGCCTCGTTTATATTGGGTTTTATTGGTTTTGTCTCGCCGCGCCGGGACACGACATCGTATGGTAAGGGGCGTAACATTTCCGTCAGACGCTTGAGGTATTCGGCCAATCACAACTCACTTGATAGCTGGCCAATCACAGCAGACCTCGCTTTTTCAGATCGATGAGCTTTTTAAAAATCGACGCTTTTCAGAAAGGCTGGGCATAGAGGAGAAACATTAATGTAGAGTATGTGGAAAATAATGGTTTTTTTAACCTTAAACCGCATAAACACATTCATACACCAAACACACCAAATAAATGTTCTTTTTAGCAACACCCCTATGTCCCCTGTAAGTTCAATCAATCAATTAATCAATCAATCAATCAATCAAATTAATTGAAAAATAAGGTGCAAACATTCATATAGAGCTAAGCATTCCAGATAAATATAATTAATACTAAATAAATTAATTACAAATTAATAAATAAATAAATAAAAGTGAACATAAAATATAAAACTACCAACACATAAATAAAAATTGAATGAAAATAGGCAAACATCATTTACAGCATGACCAAATTCCATTAAATAAATAAAAGTGCCTCAAAACAAACACACACACAACACGATACTTTATTCAGCTATAAGTTATTTATATATACTATTAAATCAATTTATATTAATGTAAACAAACAACAAACTAAAAATAATATTTACAGTCACATATGCTCATGTATTAAATATATAAATCTAATATAAAATACATTTTAATCATCCACACTAAAAATATAATATTGTGGTCACAAAGTATTGTTATGGTTATGATTTATTAACCACATTTATATACTTGAGTATTTATAAGGTAATCCAAAGTACTTACCATGGTATTACAAAAACATGGCATGAGAACTTTTTTGTTAGCATGGCTCAGCTTTTTCTGTTGCATTATGGATTTTTTAAATTTAAATAAAGACATTATTTAGTCACTTAATTTCATGTTTTATTACAGAACAATGTTAAATAGCATGACTAAATAGTTATAATAATAATAATAAAAAAATCTGAAAAAACGTATTCAACTTTTTTTTTTTTTCTCCTCTTTTTTAGGAAGGCTTACAGTGTAGCAGCTGTACAAAACAATACAATTGTGGTACTACTCTGTCACTGAAGGATCTTTGGTTTCGTCAGCTGTAGGATTTCCACGGTATTCCTTTGCTTACATTATCAAAGTCTGCCTGTGCATCTTTAGCTGCCGCCGCTAGTGCCTTAGTCTTATGCGCCCTGCCTGATTGACAACTGAAGAGCTGAGAGAAGGATTAAGGGAGAAATGAGTGCCCAGAGGGGTAGCTTAGGGAATCCCAGTCAAACCTGCTGGATATTGACAAGCTCATCACTATAAAGTATTTACAAAACCCTATGTGCTTGAGCTGAGCCGCTGGCACATGAAGTTATTTGTCAAAGACAGATGGAGAGGCATAAACACAGCCCAGTGCCGGGCGTTAACTTGCAAGGAGCTGTCGCCCACACCAAATGCAAATAGTGATATGTATATAATATTTCCAGAATGGAGTGGGTGACACATAAATCCCCGTTCACACTTGACTTATTTTACAACTGGGCATGCACATAGTAATGTTTCCTTTATGATTCAATTAAAACAATAGTCTCTTCTATTTCTGTTATATTCAAAAACACGCAATATTTCTTTAAGTAGTATATATAAATAAATAATCCCCATCATAAAATAAAGTATATATATATATATATCTATATGATATTATTATAGATATATAACACATTTAACTAAAATTTTACCGTTTAACATTTTTATAATAATCCCTTCCGTTAGGGTTAATATCGCCGTCAACTTCTTATTCTATGCTTCTTGTAACAGTTATGACAGTGATATGAGAGTACTGATATTTTTACACCTTAATATTTTAACCCTTGCGTAGATGCTGATGGCTAAACCAACAACCTTTACGCCAGTCACACATATAAAGAATCACACTAAAGATTGCACATGTGTTGAGAGCAACGCATCATGAGTTGATAACACCTGGTTTGCGCGACCTGATTGGATTAACACTTTCTAGGCTGTAAGTGAGACTCTAGGATGGCTGTTAATGTGGCATCTGTAGATCCAGTTGAGTGCAACATTTTTTTTCACAGTAAAAGAAAGCTTTAAAATTTGAGGATGCCAACACCTTGTTGTAGGAGTTAAAAGATGCAGTGATTGATATAAGAGGGTAAAAAACAAAAAAAGTAAACAATGCAATACAAAGTTGTGCTGTCAGCTCTGGGGAAAGAGAGTCTGAAAATGATAGAAGCAGTCCTGCATGCATTTGAACACAACCAGAAAGAATGCAAGCTAAGGCAGAGTCAAATGTGGGTCACACCAATAAATTGCCCTGTGCTTCTCTTTAAAAGCATCATCTGTCTGTCAGCCGGACAAAGTGTGTCAACACCAGCATGACTATGACAAGACCTTTTTAGAGTGCGCAATACATGTTTGATAGATGAGAGACATGAAACTGAGCACTGGGTGTTCTGACTTCACCTCCCTGTATTGATAAATAATGTGTCTTTTCCCGAAACTTCTCTGCTTTAACAAAGACACATCCCTTTTTTATGTTTCAGGCTTCTGCACAGAAATAACCCCATTACATCCTTTCACAGCCAGAGCCGTGCAGAGACCTGTGGAGGGGCAGGTGCTCAAAGTATAAACAGGGCACATGGAACAAGGCTTTAAATAGGGCTGTGCTCAAAATATTATTATAGCAATATACTGTGACAGATTCCTTGCTGATATGCGTATCGATATGGATGCTTCTGTGTTGATACAGCAGCAAATGCCGTGAGATAGTTTTAAAAAGAAACACAGAACAGAAAAGACCATTTTAAGTTTAAAAGTTAAAGAATATTTACTTTGCACCTCTTAATAACTCTGGAATTAGAAAATGAATTGTAATATTATTATTATTATTGTTGTTATATTATTATTATTGAGTTTACATGGTATGGTGGTTCTGCTGTTGTAAACACTATTGTTGCTGTTGTAAAAAAATATATATTTCTGTCATATTTAAAATAGAATTATATTATAATCCTATTCAGAATTTATAAATTTTTTGAATGATAATGATAATAAAAACAGTATAATTCAGAGAATTATCGTCATATCTTTTTTACCAGTGTTGGGACAATATTTTTAAGATATTTTTTAATAAATCCTGTAATATATACTTCAAGTACAAGATAACATAAAGACAAGACCCCTCGACGCCCTTTAAACTTTTCTCAATCAAACAGCAAGAAAGAAAGAGAACAGGCACTTTTGTTTATATTGCTGTGTGTAGAACTACGTTAGCTGCATTTTTTATATTTAATAAATATTTAATTTTAATCAAATGTAAATTCGTACCCCGCACTTTATTCGGGCAGGTATGTTCACGTAGATGTTTTCACGGGCCAGTGTAAATAAATCTAGATTTAAATTCAAAGAGACAGGATAGTCTATGTATGACTTGACATTTTATTCATAACCAAAATGTATTCGTAGCGCTGAACACTCTCATGCAGTGCATGTTTCTTTCATACTCAACCCAGAGGGTGCTCTCCTGCAGAAAGTCTAAAACAGACTCATAGAAGTAATAACTGCTGACTTGCGGAAATCTGCTGTAGCTGCTAAGCGAATCAATGCAGAACATTTTTACTGAAGGAAAGTGAAGACAATAAACACACAATGGCGAAATATATGGTTTATGTGTTTTTTTCAAGTAATCTCCAGGTAATAAAAATGTATCTGAATAATGCAGTGCTAATTGACATATAATTTAGTATAGAAACTATAAGATATATGTCCTGCCTTATTCTGTGATAAAAATGGGGAAAAGGTGCTGGTAGTAGCCTTTATAAACCATCATAAAATTGTCATTAGGAAAATAGGACAAAAACATGAAGACTACACATTATTGGTATATGGACCATTATTAGATTGTTTTGTAAATTAAAATAAGAGTATAAAAACATACAACCTTTCAATTAGACAAAAAAATTAAAATAAATAATATAATAAAAAATAGAATTACACTCTGAAATGATGCTAACGTTATTTCCACAGGCTACATACAGCAATATAAACAACAGCTGTGCATGCTCTCTTCACACAGTTATTGTATAATAATAATAATTTAATAATAATAATAATACACACCGCTCCGAGCCGCTGAGAACTTCACTTACCGGCAGCCGTGGACTTTATTGAAGGTATCCTGGTAGTGTGCTAAAGTACTAAAGGTAAATGAGATCGTCAGGTGAAAGGTCATCATGTGGATCATTTTATTTATGGCTAGATTATTTTTCATTAATTTTACTAATAGTTAGATTGGGCAGGCCCCCCACCCCCCCCAAAAAACAACAACAACAACAACAAAAATTGCCTTTGGGCATCAAGGGGAAAATGGGCCCCCCTACTGCACATGCCTGCTCACAGCTAATGATGTTTGATTGTTTAGCATGTATTGCTATGCTGTTATATTTATAAAACATGTATTGCTATGCTGTTATATTTATAAATATAGCTCTAAAAAAGCACTCTGATTTATTGTTAAGCCAAAAAAAACAATATTCTGATAGAGTTTCCGGGGGGGGGGGGGGGGGGGGCAGCACCTTCAGATCCTTTTGTTCATAAACACAAAACCATCTCTCTCACTGTAATCATTCCAGTTGATCTGCAGTTTTCCAGTGATGCTTCCCTCATTCATTTACACTGCTGTCTGGCCATTAGCAGCACTAACTGTCATTTATTTGTGGCTCATTAACAGGTGCTCTTTTGATGTGAGAGTAACAGAAACATCGAGTGGAAAGAGACGCTTCACAGTCCTGAGGCCTCTGAGTCATGTCAATTTGTTCCCATCAGTAAAAACATAAATCAGCTTTTGCAGCATCATCGTCCAGCATCCTACGTGTCACTCACTTCCACTTCAGAAATATATGGAAGGGACGAACCAGCCTAAGATTTAAATATCCCAAAGAAAAAAAATCTATCTTCTATCTATCTATCTATCTACTATCTATCTATCTACTATCTATCTATCTATCTATCTATCTATCTATCTATCTACCTACAGTCATGGCCAAAAGTTTTGGCAGTGACATACATTTTGTGCTTTGCAAAGTTTGCTGCTTAAGCTGTTGTGGTGTTCATTCACATTGTTTCTAGATTATTGTGTAGACTGATCATATGCATTTTAAATAATTGCTAAAAGCTTAATTGGCCAAAAAATTAACTTTTCACAAAAACTACTTTCACTGTTTTTTGATCCTGACACAAAATGACCAGCTAACATTATTTGACTAATCATATTAGCAGCACATGTGAAAGTGTGAATGATTACTAGTCAGGTAAAATCACTATCATATTAATTAGTTTTTAAAGAGCAGACTGATTGCTATAAAACGAGGGAAGAAGCGCTTCCAATCATTGTGGTCTTGTTAGCAATGGTTACTTCCAAAGACACACATGCAGCCATCATCACTTTGCATCAAAATGGCCTCACATGCAAGGAAATTTCTACAAAGAATATTGCACCTGAAAGAACGATTTACTGGATCATCAAGAACTTCAAATAGAGAGGTTCGACTGCAGTGAAGAATCTTCAGGACGTCCCAGAGTGTTCAGCAAGTGCCAGGACCATCTCCTCCTGAGGAGTCAGCTACAGAATCGTGCCACCAGCAGTGCAGAGCTTGCTCAGGATGGCAGCAGGTTGGTGTGAGAGCATTTGCATGCACAGTGAGGCCAAGACTTTTGGACAACGGCCTGGTGTCTAGAAGGGCAACAAAGAAGCCACTTCTCTCCAAGAAAATTCAAGGACAGACTGAAATTCTGCAGGAAGTACAAGGATTGGACAGCAGAAGACTGGTGCAAAATTATTATCTCTGATTAAGCTCCCTTCCGACTGTTTGGGACATCTGGAAAATCGATTGTTCGGAGAAGAAAAGGTGAACGCTACCATGAGCCCTGTGTTGTGCCAACAGTGAAGCATCCGGAGACCATCCATGTGTGGGTTTGCTTTTCAACCAAGGGAGTGGGCTCCCTCATAATTCTGCCCAAAAACACTGCGGTGAATAAAGAATGGTATCAAAACGTCTTGCAAGAGCGACTTCTTCCAACGATCCATGAACAGTTTGGTGATGATCCGTGCATTTTCCAGCATGATGGAGCACCATGTCACAAAGCAAGAGTGATAAAGAAGTGGCTAGAAGATCATTACATTGACATTTTGGATCCGTGGCCAGGCAACTCCCCGGATCTCAATCCCATAGAGAACCTGTGGTCAGTCCTAAAAAGGAGAGTGGACAAGCAGTAGCCCACAAATTGTGATCAACTCCGAGAACTAATAAGGCAAGAATGGATCGCCATCAGTCAGGATTTGGCCCAGAAGCTAATATCAAGCATGCCAGAGCGAATTGCAGAGGTTATGAAGAACAAGGGTCAACACTGTAAATATTGACTCATTATATTTTTTTGCCAATAAAAGCCTTTAAAACTTATGATATGCTTATCATTGTTTTTCAGTATACCATAGAAACATGTGGAAAAATAATCTACAGATACTGAAGCAGCATACTTTGCAAAACACAAAATTTATGTTACTGCCAAAACTTTTGGCCATGACATCTATCTATCTATCTATCTATCGATCTATCCGTTCTCCCGTCCATCCATTCGTCTATAAAAGTGTCTAGCCATCCATCCATCTGTTCTCCCGTCCATCGATTCGTCTATAAAAATGTCTAGCCAACCTTCCATCTGTCCACCTGTCCATCCATCCATCCATCCATCCATCCACCTGTTCTCCCGTCCATTCATTCGTCTATAAAAATGTCTAGCCATCTGTCCACCCGTCCGTCCGTCCATCCATCTGTTCTCCCGTCCATCCATTCGTCTATAAAAATGTCTAGCCATCCGTCCAACCGTCCATCCATCCATCCATCTGTTCTCCTGTCCATCCATTCGTCTATAAAAAAGTCTAGCCATCCGTCCATCCATCTATCAGTCCACCCGCCCATCCGTCCATCCGTCCACCCGCCCATCCATTCTTCTATACAAATAGCCATCCATCCATCCATCTGTAAATCTTTCTATAGGTCACACCTATATCTATACACATCTACATCTATATTCATACATATCTATACAATCTGTCATACTTGCAATGCAGACGTCTCTTCAAGAATAAATATTCACACATATTTTCCCATCTACCCCTGTACAGTCTATAGACAAATCCTCAGCTGAGTCTGGCTCATTCCTTACCCACACAAGTTCACCACTTAAACGGCACCTCCTCACTCTTAAAAAAAGAACACCTGTCAGAGTGAGATCTCACTCAACACATTTATGGGGTGCATGGAGGGAGCAAAATGCGCGCAAGAAAAGGAGATTTATGTTACAGCGATGTGCTTTAAGAGGGTCTGACAGGCCCACGTAGATTGAGGTGAATTATTAGACCATGGCATCACAGAGGTAAACACAGAGTAACTGAGACATACATTATAAAAACTCCCATTGTGCTGACTATGACAGGAATGATTCAGAGGACATATTGAGGTTGAAGTGTGTGTGTGTGTAATCAATGTGTGTGAGAGAGCAAGATACGGAGTGATGACATTAAAATTAAAAGCACAAGCTTAACGGACATGCACAACAGAGAAAAGATAAATGTGCATGTTTGCCCACATCAGGAACAGACATACTGAAAGTAGAGCATGCCTTTGACCTGAAGCAACTGTAATCAAAGCATCCCACAATCACTCAAGTATGCATGAACAAACCTCAAGAACTCAATGAGAACCATCTTGAGTTGTCAGCTCACAAAGACCTCACTGCAGTTTGGCTTGAGAAAAATGAAATATATTGGGATCTTGTTCATGGCAGAGAGATTTGTTTGGTTTGAAGTGTAATTGATGGTTATTAAGTCTGAATCTCTGCAGAATGATCTGACATCTAGTAAGCAACACCTGGTTTTTGGGTTGTGTGTCCACGATTGTAAAGACGGGTGAAATGTTTCCGAACTGCAAGATGATCAACACAAAGGTCTTCCTGGAGTAATTTTGTGATTGCCACGGTAATGCTTTATGTGTGCCAACATCTGGCTGTTTCTCTAATATTGCTGGTAATTACTCAGATGGGGCGAGAAAGAGAGAGATCTTGGATCTAAGAGGGGCACTCCTGCAATTTCTTATCTTTCGGGGACTATCAATGGGAAGGCTATGGCCTACACACTTGCCATATCTCAAATACAGAGTTCTGGCATGAAACTCTAGATGGCGCAGTCCGATAGGTCTAACTCAATCTGACCTAATGACATCATTATCACATAGCACAGCTGATTGGTTCTCTTCTGTATCGGTAGCCAATGAGCTCGCTGCTCAACATTCAAATATATGACTATTGATTGCCTTAGCAGATGCAGCTTGTTTCAGAAACCCTCCACCTTCCCCAGCTCCACCTGTATAGATCTGATTCGAGGTGATTCATGTATGCTATATGGGGGTTATTTCATGTATGTTATATTTGCAGCAGCAATATTTCTTACATGCTCACAGCAGCATGTTGTGGATGTATTGGCAGTAGCAAGTCTCTGTGCTTGCTCTGCCGCAGCAGCAGCGTTGCAGATCTATTCCGCCCAGACCAAATATATTAACATTGTCATGTACATTACCATGCCAATCCCTCCGAGAGTTGTCATGACAGAAAAGTGTATATATGTGCATGTGTGACCTCTAGCAGACACCCACTAGACACCATATCAGTCCAGCAATTTCAGAGGGGAAAGTCCGGCTTTGTTTTGATTGGAGTGAAATAAAGAGAAATAAGCGGGGTGTAAGTGTGGGTTTTCGAATTTTGCAACATTATTCATACACTAGTAATCTTCAGGGACTTTGTGCAAGAGATGAAAAGTTTAGAGCACTTTCAACTAATAGTGTTCAAATTGTGTCCCATTAAAATTTCTAAACTTTGATACTGTATGTTAGATAAAATCATTCTTATGTCATAATTTTGATATAATCTGCACTGAGTAATTATAAAAAACATATATAGTTCATCAACTTATTTTACTAGAACAATGTGTTCCACACGAGTCCCACTGCATGATAAAACAAAAAATAAGTTTTCATCAAGCTCAATCATTCAACCTGCTATCAAGTTTTTATATAGAAAATAAGAATATCGTAAATAAAATATTTTTGTTTATTTATGAGGAAAAGATAGCAATTACTCCCAATTAGCATTTGCTCATAATCAAGCAAACCCCTACTGATTGTCTAATTAAGACTACAACCCAGTTTACATTTACTTACTTACTTCTATGTTTAATAAGCATTCCAAGCATACCCTTTGCATAATGCATAATGTGCATTATACTTACACGATTACAAAAATTACCAGTCTCCAAAGAGGTCACGATTCAGGGCACAATATCAGTGCATTCCTTTATGTCTTAATTTCCTCTCAGAACTCAAACATTATTCTGACATTAACATATCATGTCCGTGAGGCAGTGCAAGGGTCAAGAAATGGGGTAAGAATATCTGAACCATAACGAGCGGTTCTCCTGAATACCATTTTCAGTTCTAATGAATTTGGTCTTTTGCCAAGCCTCCGAGGCATTATTATAATCCAAACAAAGATTTTCTCAGAGTTTTGTTAAATTTATCTGTTAGGACAAATGCCAAGCCATTTCCGAAGAGCATAATATAAAGCAAACATCAAAAGTTCAAACCTGTTGCCACAGTAATGCATTATTAAAACCAACAAAGGAAATTCATGATTCGTAGAAACTCAAAAGCTAACAGGCAACCAAGGTGAAAATGGGGGGAAAAAGTGAGCTGGGAAAGACTCTTTGATCTGCACCTGTTTTACTCTGTGTTCCACTCATGTGTACATTGCTTACGCAAGTCTGATACTTGTGCCGCGGTAAAAGGTTGGCCAGAGTTTCAATCTGTTGAAAGCTGTTCAGATTTCATTTTCAATGGAAGAACAAAGCAAATCCATAATCTTCCAGACAAATAAAAATAGAAGAGAAAATGACGGCATAAGAGAAAATGACAGTTTGAGGCAGGATTATGTGTGAAGGAGTGTATGTTTAACTACTTGACAGGTTTGAGTTACATTTATATCATTATCAAAGGCTGCCGGACACAGGGCTCTAGGCCAGCTTGTGAGGGCGACCTGACTGCCAAGCGGCGAGCACCATTTAGCTCAAAGCTGAGCACAAGAGCACATCAACCCACAGTCAGCAGAAAAATTCAAAGTGGCCACTGCACTTACTAACACATATCCATTTCTACCGACCTTAAAGGAACACTCCACTATTTTTGAAAATAGGTTCATTTTCCAACTCCCCTAGAGTTAAACAGTTGAGTTTTACCGTTTTCGAATCCATTCAGCCGATCTCCGATGGAAAATGAAAAGTTGCGATTTTCTAGGCCGATATGGCTAGGAACTACACTCTCATTCCGGCGTAATAATCAAGGAGCTTTGCTGCCGTACCATGGGTGCAGCAGGCGCAATGATATTACACAGCACCTGAAAATAGGCTAACTTCCGTCAACATAACCAACGTGACCACCTGCTTGCACAGGGAGTGTGCTGGGGACTATTTTCAGGCGCTGCGTAATATCATTGCGCCTGCTGCACCCATGGTTCCTTGATTATCACGCCGGAATGAGAGTATAGTTCCTAGCCATATCAGCCTAGAAAATCGCAGTACAGGATGTAACTAAAGAAGAGTCAAGTTTTATATAGGAAAAATATAGAAACTCTTTGGTCATTTTTGAGCGAGATGCTAACCATATTCAATGATCTATACTAAGCTACAGCTAAAAGTGTTACCGCCAGACCGGAGATCGGCTGAATGGATTCAAAAACGGTAAAACTCAACTATTTAACTCTAGGGGAGTTGGAAAATGAGCCTATTTTCAAAAATAGTGGAGTGTTCCTTTAAGATAGCATCAGGGCCAACAGACTTTCCCTCATCTGAAACATTCAGTCCCGCAATCGATCAACCTGTTCTGTTAGGATGCAGGGAGCAAGAGCTGATCAAAGCATTTAAAGAAGTCATTTTGATTCATCTCAAAGACGGTGATAGACTTCATATGGTCAGTTTGTACATATTTTTTCAGTTCTGCCAAAAATATTAATGTTCAAACAGAAGATGTTCAGTGAATGAGTGACCTGAGCCATATTTAGAGACCAGAATATCATAGAGATTGGAGTGAGCTTTTGGGACTGTAATTAACCACTTAGGAACCACATTTAACTGCCTAACAACCATTCAGAACACCTTAGCAACGGCATAGCATTGCCCAATGGCAACCAGCTAACACTCAAGGATCATGGCCATTAGTTTTGCAAAAAACATTAATATTTTCTCCAAAAAAAAGTAAGTGTAGTTAACATATTTATAATTAAATTCCAACATTTACGAAAACCCGAGGATTTCTGAACTCATGCTGAGACTTCATAACAACATTAGTCCTACAACTGCTAGCTGATTTACTAATACATTCTGTCAAAATAAACTATAAATCACCTACTAAAAGCATAGCTCCACACTGACTTCTGTTTATAGCTTGTATCCTCTCACTGCATATATTTCAGTAACATGTAATTTGGTTGGAGTAATGTTACAGAAATAAGAATAGCAAGCGTCTGCTGTAATTGATGGATAATCCTTGGCAAAAACAAGCAGTTTGAGTGAAGACTGAACAGTTTGTTCTTTGATTTTGGAAGCGGAGTCCACCACCTGCTCTTTTTGGACTTGGACGGTAATATATCTGACAGAGATTAAGGCTTAATTGAGTCGATAGTTGATTTATCAACTGTAACTTTCATTGGTTTTGGACATCTTTCCCTAATTCACTCCAGATTCCGTATTTTGAAAGGTGATATATCTTCTGAATGTTTCTGCATTTTGACACTTTAATCAATCTAATGTTGAAAACGATGCGAAGGAGATCGTATAATGCGTTTGATGCTCAGCGTAGGAAGTTCCAGTACAGAGTTACATCAGTAGCTGTTGAAGAACTGCCAGATACAAGCAACAGAGAATCTGTTGTTTATATTGTGCAATTCATTGTTTAGTCTGTAAGGAAGCAATCAAGACAAAAATGATCTTTTAGGAACATTAAGATTAATATGAATATTAAGCTAAGCTAGAAAAAATATAGCTGAAATGGACAAAACCCTTCACAATAAGGCCCAAAACATATAGGGAAGTAACAAAAGTACATGAACACAAATGAATCTAGACAATATTTGAAGGCCTTTCTGTTAAAGCTCATTTATTTCAACTCCAGTTGTAATAAACAAATAAACTCAAAAATATGATGTCAGTTTAATATTGTACATCTTTATTTTAGTGTACAAGGATTTTAAGAAAAGTAGTCATGGAGGTCCACTTCTAACCCCGTACCTAAACATAACCATCACTGGGGCATCAACAGGTCATACAAAAGAGGTTTTTAGTTATCACATATGACAAAACCGCAGCACTTAAAACAAACAACATTATCACGCATTGGTGTGGACACTAATATAGTTATCGTTATATTTAATGTTCTCTGTGTGAACAGGCCTTTAGGCTTCAGTTAGAACAGGTCTTTCTTGAAAAGCAGAATAATCTAACTAGTTTTGATCCCAGTCTATATGGAGCCCAGTTAAGGTTATGTTACTGATTCCAGTGAAACACTAACTTTCCCATCTATACAGGGTCAGACATCAGTCTAGTTAAGTGTAACTCTCCTCCTCTCATTCTAAAGAATCCGGTTTGACTTTAAAGACAGGCACTGACAGATATCACATAACGCAAGACGATGTTGAAACACAGCACCCTCCAGACAGTGTCTGTTTCCCTGCTTGTAGACTATCTGTTTCTGCTTCTCTATTTCTCTCTCATCTCTGTGTCATATTTTCAGACTTTCTGCCACTGATTTATCTTCCTTGCAAAGTACTTCCTGTTAGAGGGTGAGTCATTCAGTGGAAAAGTGCCTTTATCCACTGTGGAAATGCATAAAATCAAGAAATGGAAGAAAGATCATTTTTTTTGGGCTCAGTTGTTGTTACAAACAGCATAAGACATACATACAGGAAATTGTGACATTTGCAGTAAAAAACAAAAACAAAAAAAAACAACTAATTTGTGTTTGCACAAAACAATTTTCATGTTTTATTTCTGTGAAAAATAGAAAAAAATAAAAATAAATACAAATAGTTTTTCACCTTGCCCTTCATGGCTGCTTATAACATCCATCCATCCATCCATAAATAAATAAATACATAAAGTATAATATATTTTTAGGTTGTGTCTAAACATTTTTTGTGATCTAGTAATTTTTAAAAAAAAAAATATAGATATATATATATATTATAAGTAATTTTAAGTCACTTTGAGGCCCCCCCCCCCCTTGGGGGGGAAAAAAAAAAATTTTCCTAAGGCCCCGCTATTGGTCCCGGACCCCAGTTTGAGAACCACTGACCTGCAATATACAGTAATAGTTACAAAATAATAAAATAAAATTGCAGACAATATGAAAAACCACTGGAGAGAGAAAAAACAATCATTTTTTTTTTGCTACACACACCAGAAGAAAATAACATACAGTTGCAATCAAAATGTTTCAACCCACTTGACCTGCAAAAAAATGTTTTTGCAGGGAACACAATTTTATGAAAGCAATTCCACAAAGGCATCAGTGAACTATTAGAGAAAGTTTATTATTATTACACATTTGAGTGATTCTGAGAATGTAACATTGATGAATCATGATAAAAATCAAATTGGCTCTAAACATTCATGTCTTCATGCCAATCTTTTATTCTTTAAAACCACCAATAAACACTGTTTCTAAGTGCTTAGAAGCTTCTGTCACCTCTCTACTGCAGTCTTGGCTCATTCCTCGCCTGAAAAATCTTTCAGGTCACTGATAATCTTTGGTTTGCACATTGCCACTGCTTTCTTCAAATTCCACCAAATATTTTCAATGAAATTTAAATCTGGATACAGAACAGGCCACTCAAGTACATCCTATAACTCTAACCCTAACCCAATGTCTACTAACTCTCATTAGAAGTAGTAGTAGGTTATTAGTATACTGGTAGGGTTAGTGGAATAAGTTGACATGTAATTGCAAAGTTACTTATAGTCAGTAGAATGTCTGTTGGTAGACCATGAAAATAAAGAGTTAGCAGATATTAAGTCTACTAACAGTTTACTAATACTCTGATGAGAGTTAGTAGACATGTAGGTGCAACATTACTTATTGTCACCAGAGTGTTCAAAAGGGACCATTAAAATAAAGTTTTACCCGGGAATTATAATGCTGGGTTTAAATTTTCAGGGGTGGGGTTAGCCTCAGACTTTCTTATGGTATAAAACTATTTCTTCAATAGTTTTTGAGAGAGCTCTGTTGAATTTGCTTATTTGCTACTCACGTCAGCACATGGACAGGCTAAGTTTATGCATGCGTAACAGCTCAAGCTAATTCTGTTTTTTAATAGAGTTTCTAAAGGCTTAATTGTGTTGTAATACAATTTTGTTCCCTACCATACAAAAAGTGACTTAAAAACAGCAATGCTGATTAGGGGTTGAATAAGTATGACATAGCTGTGTTATTAAAAAATCATATAACTCAAAAATATTACATTATATATTGACATTATCACTTTTAATATGTTATAGATGCCATTTTTATAAAATCCTCGATCTTCAGAAAAGCTTAAACTAATGCAGTCTCTGAGGGGTTGAATAATTTTGATTGCAACTGTAAAAAGTAAACTCAAAGTGTCATGTTGTATCTCAGGGCTTCCATACTTTTCTATACGTAGTAGAAAAGCTGAAACATTTTTTAGTCTATTTTATGTCAGGGGTAGATATGTTATGCTTGATAAAGCTTGTCAAACAAATTATGAGAGTGAGAGTTGAAAATAGACAACTCTTAAAACTCAAAACCTGTGAAAAAAAAATGTGTGTAATTTAAAACGAGAGTTTATTTTGATGTGATGGGATGTTTTGGACACAAATGATGAATCTTTCATTGAATGTGACTGTGATTTTGAAAACAGATGTTTCCCTTAAATTCTGTCAAGCTCAGAATCCCTCAGTAGTTCACATCAGTTCATATATACACCAGAAATCTATCGTAACCACTTGAAACAAGCTCTTATCTTTGACTGTGACAGTCAGAGGACACAATAAATTCACATAAAGACTGCCTAGTCGAATCTGCATTAGCAGCAGGTTGGCCGATGACCCAACTGGCGAAGACCCTGCTACCTGCAGCTGGTAAACACAGTCGAGAGATTAAACTGCAGTTATTGGTGCCTTGTCACCGAGGAACCCCTGCAGAGCCTATTACAACCTAATGCATGAAATAGCTGAGAGGGCCCTCCATTGAGTAAAGTAATTAAATGTCTGCCTGCCACCGTCGGATGTATAAGACCTCCAGCGGCTGGTCAGGTAGAGTAATTACCATTCCTCTCTCTCATGCCTTTTTGATAAAAGATGACTATCTTTCTCAACCCTGAAAAATCATCTGTGTATAAGCTGTAAAACTGGAATACCTCCGAGGGTTTCTTTTTTTTTTATTCCACCCATGATAAAACCTTGTCCATCCATAACATTACCATAAATCTTGCGAGTTCTGACTGATGGTATTGGATGGAGAACTTTTTGCTGTGAACTTTTTTCAAATTGAACAATCCACACCAGATCCATGTCCAATTGCAATGGTTTTGGTCTGGACTGAAAGGTTATGTGGGAAACACTGGGCAGTTTTTCCACAACTCACGTGGCCATATTATTCATCTAGAGTTACAAAACAGATCTATTCCTAGTTGGTTACTTTAATTTAACTGAAATGAATCTATATACCTGGTATATATATATATATATATATATATAATATCTATTTATATATATAATGTAATGTACATATCAATGTTAATGTAGTTGGTCTTGGTGGAATAGATCTGCTACTCTGCTGCTGCTGCGGTAGAGCAAGTACCGAGACTTGCTACTACCAGTACATCCACATCATGCTGCTGTGAGCATGTAAAAAATATTGCTGCTGCAAATATAACATAAATGAAATAACCCCATATAGCATACATGAACACCTCGTAGCAGATCTATACAGGTGGAGCTGGGGAAGGTGTGGGGTTTCTGAAGCAAGCTGCACTGCTATGGCAAGCTCTAATCATATATTTGAATGTTGAGCAGCGAACTCATTGGCTACCGATACAGGAGAAAACCAATCAGCTGTGCCATGTGATAAAGATGTCATTAGGTCAGATTGAGTTAGACCTATCTGACTGCGCCATCTAGAGTTTTTCAATGCCATGAACCGTAATATATATATTATATTATATATATATATACAGTATACATATATACACAATTATAATAATATAATAAATGTTGCTAGAGTCAGCAATTTGACTCAATTTTTTTAGCATATTAAAATGATTTCTGAAAGATCATTGTGGCACTGAAGACTGGAGTAATGATGCTGAAAATTCAACTTTGAATCACAGAAGTAAATTACATTTTAAAATATATTCAAATAGAAATCAGTTATTTTAAATATTTCACAGTATTACTGTTTTCACTCAAATAAATGCAGCTTTGATGAGCATATGCAATTTCTTTCAAAAACATTCAGCAAATCTGACTGACCTCAAACTTCTGAATGGTTGTGGATGTAATGCCGCCTTAAAATTTGGCCAATAGTTATATCTCGTAGAAGATTGTATTTTGTGAACTTTAGCATAATTCTATGTGGAACAGCCTTCGTGTCACTTTGTTGTGTGCTTTGCAGGACCAGTTCTGCGGCCTCTTGAAATACAGGGACCATTTTTTCCCTGTAAGACATTAAAACATATTGTTTGGAACGAGCGGCGATGATGGCGATACGGCAGCTGATATGATGCATAGCATAGTGAGCCGAGGAGACATGAATAATGATAGAGGAGAAAATAGAGGGAAAAGAGCGGGGAGCTTTGCTTTTTTTTCCCTCTGTCTCCATCTGCCTCTCTTTTTCTGTCGGCCAGAGAAGCGCCTGATGTATTTGCTGCTTGGCTGCTCTCAGAGATTGCTATCAGCCAAGACTCGTCTGTGGAGGTAAACTCAATACACATATTTCCCCCCTCCAACCTTCATAACATTTACTTTCAAGCCCTCTGATTTAGCGTGTGTGAATTTTTAGAGCTCTAATAGTGTGCGATTTTGAAAGTGTGACCGTCCGCTTTGGCCTTCCAGAGATGCAATACAAATGTAATGCAAGATGAACCATCAATAGAGGTGTACTGTTGAAGCCAGGACCTCGGTTTGTAGACGTGTTTTCAATAATAAGAGCGAAGCGCAAATCCAATCACCATTTGCCCGCAATCGTATTCAGAAAATGAATGTTGATGTTTCTGGCACATTCGAAGCGTCCAGATGGTGTTTCGAGAAACATTTAAAGTCGCTCCACTGCAACACGACTTAATAATCAGTTTGACTGACATGATATCACTGTGCGAGCTACTGATTTAAAAACGAGTTGTCAGCTATGTATAACATTTAAATTCTCACTTCATGTACCCTGTCAACACAACATTATGAGGAATGGCAGATGGTGTTTTACTGGAAGCAGCGTAAGTGTAACACTTTCCTTGGGATACTTTACTGTCTCTAAATCACTTCTAAATCGTATTATGTTAGAGCTGTGGCCAATGGTTAGCACAAATGCAACTACACAGGGTGGGGACACAGGTTCGAACCAAGTCTGCACAGAGTCCTGGATGGTATGCGATGCTGTATTCCAGGCGAAATATGTCAGCTGCATATATTGTGAGGTCATGAATGGGCAGGACTGCTGCATGATATTTACAGCTGAGACTGATGAAAAAACGCGGAGGAATGTGCAAATACAGAGCGGGTCCCAAACTAGTCAAGATAAGGATGAATTTAACGGATGTTTATCAAGCACATGGTGATTAAATCTAATTATTTCATGTAGAATGGAAGTGATGTATCTCGTGAATGTGGCTCATCCTATCCAAATTTACAGTCAGAACTATCCATTTTACAAACTATTATATATGGATGCAATATTTTGTTGTTAGGGTAATTTTACGTTGGATTAATTATTAATAATTTACAGTAACATAATTAAATCATTAATGAAATTAATCACCCAAACATGTAAATATAAAAATGAAGTATTTTTTATAAATGTTATTATTTTTAGTATTCTTTTTATTTCAGCTCTGTCATAAAAATGTGGTGCTTATGGCACAAGCTGCTGAAAATCTCATTTAGATCTACCTACAAATGTAAATAATGTAATATAGTTACAAACAAACAAACAATTAATACATAAATAATTTATTATTTATTTAACCAACCAACCAAACAAACAATTTAAACAAAACAAACAGTCAGACAATTAAATAAAACCATGTTTAATGGTAATTGAAATAAGTAAAATACAATATTATAAAAATATGTATGACAAACCTAAACTAAAAAAAAAATAATAATAATAATAATAATTCAACAATCAAAAAGTGCAATTGCAGTAATTGGATAATAAGTTGAAGTTGAAGTACTAAAAATTATTTAAACAAAAGTAAATAAAATAAATTAAAAAATAATATAGAAAATCAACAATGGAAAAAATGACAACAAATACAATTAATAAAACTGCATAAAATCGGGAATAAAAAATGAAAATCTATACATATAAGAAATAATAATAATAATAATAAAAGCAGCAAAAAAAGACCCCACAAATAATAATAATGATAATGCAATGAAATAATAATAAAATAATACAAACTATAAAAGTCATTGTGCTTCCACCATTTCCTTTAAATAGCACAAATAGCAAATCGTTGGTCTCTTGTTGTTTGGAACCATACATAAGAAATCAGGCTTGATTTACGAGACCTCATATGTCAAAGGCAGGAGCAGTGTCAAATCCTCCCATACTGTCTCATGCTGCTGCTATGAGCCCCCGTTCTCCAGCGCTTTGACCTGCGAGGGGAGTGAGAGCTGTCCAAACAGACAGAAGGAGTCGGGTGAACAGCGTGGCTGTGTTTGAGAGGTCAGATCTCCAGCACAGAGGCTAACATCAGACTTCAGCTCCAGGGAAAAACAAGACCTTTAGATAACTGTAGCCTCACAGAGACTCAAAACATGTGATAAGCTGTGCGAAGACAGAAAATAAAAGGGTGCAACGGTGGAAAGAAAAGAGGGAGACTGAGCAGAGGAGACTGGAGGATTCTCCAAATGAAGGGTGAGGAAATAATTATCTGGAATATGGGATTCTGATCAGATGTCTACAGCAGTAGACTAAACATCGGATAAACCTCAAGTACAACGAAATACAAGTAACAAAGAAGCAAACTCCTCAAGTGAGCCTCTTAAATCAAACTGACAGTTATTGAGCTGGGTTACTATTTTTAAAAGGCATTTTCAGAGGCATTCCAGGCCAGTAAGTTTATCAAAGACAAGGTGCTATTAAGTCGCACAGAGAATATTCTCTCCCAACACAGAGCGCACAATGATTCTGCACAGCTACTGTATATATATATACAGTGGGTACAGAAAATATTCACACCCCCTTAAATTTTTCACTCTTTTTAATATTGCAGCCATTTGCTAAAATCAAAAACTTTTTGCTAAAAGTTAATTTTTTTTCCTCATTAATGTACACAAAGCACCCCATATTGACAGAAAAACACAGAATTGTTGACATTTTTGCAGATTTATTAAAAAAGAAAAACTGAAATATCACATGGTCCTAAGTATTCAGACCCTTTGCTCAGTATTAGTAGAAGCACCCTTTTGATCTAATACAGCCATGAGTCTTTTTGGGAAAGATGCAACAAGTTTTTCACACCTGGATTTGGGGATCCTCTGCCATTCCTCCTTGCAGATCCTCTCCAGTTCTGTCGGTTGGATGGTAAACGTTGGTGGACAGCCATTCAAGAACAGTCACAGAGTTGTTGTGAAGCCAATCCTTCGTTATTTTAGCTGTGTGCTTAGGGTCAATGTCTGTGGAAGGTAAACCTTCGGCCCAGTCTGAGGTCCGAGCACTCTGGAGAAGGTTTACGTCCAGGATATCCCTGTACTTGGCCGCATTAATCTTTTCCTCGATTGCAACCAGTCGTCCTGTTCCTGCAGCTGGAGAAGAAAAAAAACAACCCCAAAAAGAATGATGCTGCCACCACGATGCTTCACTGTTGGGACTGTATTGGCCAGGTGATGAGCAGTGCCTGGTTTTCTCCACACAAAAAGCCAAAAAGTTCTATCTTGGTCTCATCAAACCAGATAATCTTATTTCTCACCATCTTGGAGTCCTTCAGGGGTTTTTTATGTGTCTTGCACTGAGGAGAGGCTTCCTCGGGCCACTCTGCCATAAAGCCCCGACTGGTGGAGGCTGCAGTGATGGTTGACTTTCTACAAATTTCTCCCATCTCCCGACTGCATCTCTGGAGCTCAGCCACAGTGATTTTGGGTTCTTCTTTACCTCTCTCACAAGGCTCTTCTCCCCCGATAGCTCATTTCGGCCGGACAAGAAAAAATATGGCCAGCCAGCTCTAGGAAGGGTTCTGGTCATCCCAAACGCTTCCATTTAAGGATTATGGAGACCACTGTGCTCTTAGGAACCTTAAGTGCAGCAGAAATTTTTTGTAACCTTGGCCAGATCTGTGCCTTGCCACAATTCTGTCTCTGAGCTCTTCAGGCAGTTCCTTGACCTCATGATTCTCTTTGCTCTGACATGCACTGTGAGCTGTAAGTCTTATATAGACAGGTGTGTGGCTTTCCTAATCAAGTCCAATCAGTAAAATCAAACACAACTGGACTCAAATGAAGGAGTAGAACCATCTCAAGGATTATCAGAAGAAATAGACAGCACCTGAGTAAATATATGAGTGTCACAGCAAAAGGTCTGAATACTTAGGACCATGTGATATTTCAGTTTTTCTTTTTTAATAAATCTGCAAAAATGTCAACAATTCTGTGTTTTTCTGTCAATATGGGGTGCTGTGTGTACATTAATGAGGAAAAAAATTAACTTAAATTATTTTAGCAAACGGCTGCAATATAACAAAGAGTTACTTGGTGAAAAAATTTAAGGGGGGTTGATCCTTTCCGTACCCCCTGATATATAAATATATACACACACACAAACAAACACCACACACACACACACACACATATTATAACTGAGTATCGCGGGGTAACATTTACAATAAGGTTTGCTTTGTTAATTAGTGTTAATTAGTTAATGCTGTATTAGTTAACATGAACAGTGAAATTCACTTTTAAAGCATTTTTTTTTCAGATTACTAACATTAACTCATGAGACCTTTAAAGTGGTACCAATAAAAATCTTAAACTTAAAAATCTTAAATTAAAAGGCAAATATTGCTACTATTGCCAAAAAACATAAAAGTGAAAGTTATGATAATAATATAATAATAATAATAATAAACAAATAAAATAACAACAAAAGCGCATAAAACAATTACTAAAACTTAATTTCAAATTAAAAAAACTGAATGCATAATAAAATCGAATTCAAAATATTGATAAAAAATACAATACATAAATAGTATTAAAATATCATGACCAGTAAGACTAGAATGATATTTTTTGAGAAAATTAGGTTGATTTGGACTTCATGTTAATTTTAACATTTTTAAACGTTTTTAAACATCAGTTCAAGAACGCGTCAGAACCAAGCAGAGAGCAAGAAAGCATGTCAACCAAGAGTCAAATGCAAATTACACAGCCATACAGGTATTTTTGTTGTCGCCTAAAACATTTTCAAGTATGTATCATGCCGTAAGTGTTATGTTAAAGCAGACTTTGTTTTTACAACACTTGATGACATAACAATTGCAAGGTGTGACTGTCAGCAAGCGACTTCAGTGGGAAAGACTCCTAGAGTGAGATGTGGCCCGAGACAATAATAACACACACAGCATGGCCAGTAATTTTCACAGTCTGTCTGGCCTTTTAGCTTAGATTTGAAGCACAGAGTGGCTGCCTCTGGATTAGCTCTTGCTTCCAGGCCTTCCCAGCTCGAGGGCCAGCAGTCTCACGGCCGCGTGAAAGCCAGGCAGTCACGCAGGCAGTTTGCTGTGCTACGGAGCCCAGGGCTGAACTGTAGGGGATGTTTTAATGGGCACATTTCATTGTTAGGAGTGTGGCTGCTGAAATTGGGGCAAACCTACATGAACATCACAGGCCCTGGCAGACGTCTCAGTTCCATGATAATTAAAGTTCCAACGCCAGTTCTATTCAAGCTATGATTTGTGGACAAGACTTTAAGAAGTTATTAATATAAACATACTACTGTTCAAAAGTTTGGGGACGGTAAATGTTGTTGAATAAATGTTTATGCTTGCCAAATGTACCAAATGTGCATTTATTTGATTAAAAATGCTGTAAAACATTAATATTATGAAATTACGATCAACATAATTAATTATTATTAACAATAATTAAGGTGTATCTATGGCATATATTTTTAAAGTAATTTATTCCTGTGATGGCAAAGCTAAATTTCCCATTTATTTATTTTTTAATTTTTTCATAAATCATTCTAATATGCTGATTTTTTGCTCAAGAAACATTTCTTATTATAATCAGTGTTGAACAGTTGTGCTGCTTAATATTTTAATATTTTTGTGGAAACCGAATTCTTTGATGAACAAAGTTTAAAAAATTATTTGAAATATATATCTTTTGTAACATAATACATTTCTATACTTTTACTTTTGATCAATACTTCCGGGATGAATATAAAAGTATTTAAACCAAATTGTACACGATTGAACAGTACATAATATTCGAAATGGATATTATATATATGGGATCATACAAAATCCATGAATAAAAACCCTTACTTAAAGAAAGATTAAAGATTAATAATAATTAACTATGTTTAAGACATTTACAAAAATTGTTATTTTAATCAAAAATTATTACTGATAAAAAAAACACTCAAAGAACCTTAGCAACAACATAGCAATGCTCTGTAAATCATAGCGAACACCACTCACATTTTTCCCCCAGAACATATAAAAATATATATAATTAATACTAATGAATAATACATTTATCAATTTATTGAACATTTTTTACATCTTTGGTACCACTGTTTAATAACAATAGATATAAAAGCATAAAAGCAATAAATACTGGCTTCTTCTGCTTCCACTAGAATAGTCACATTTGAAACTTCCTGAACAAATCCACTCAATGCACTTAACCACTATTACTGTAACCAGGCTAAACCAGCACCCACAATCCCCCGCTCCTCTCACCTCACTAACTGCAGCTGGGACGAACCCCTGCCCCTCACTCGGAGCCTAGAGCCTTTGGCTCTCAACCCCACAGCCACTACAGCGCAGCACAAACAAAGCCCCAGTCCCAGATTCCCACTGCGGGAACACGGCTGCAGGCCATGCTTTCTCTCTGTCTCCTTAATGAGGCCCCATTTGCACCTCCTGTTCACAATCCCAAGCCATCAGGACCACCACTACAGATAAAATGCTGATGGAAATAAATGCAGGAGCACCGTAATGCTATGGAAGCGTGTCCTTGACTAAAGCTAGTGGACGAATGTAATCCCGGGGAAGATAGATGGGAATCAAAATAATTAGAAGATCTACATTACAAACAGCATTGGGCTTTTGGAAGCCAACAAATAAACAGGCATTATATGAAACAGCCTTCACAAAGTATAATAAACATACATAATTTGACGTACACTACTTATCAAAATTTCAAAATAATTGAAATTATTATTATTTTTTTTTATATACAGTTTTGAAATATGCTAAAATGCTGTTTGGAAATTTCTCTAAATGTTGAAAAAACAATATTTTTTCTGCTAAATACAGTATGTTTTGGAACTGATAAATTATCATTAAAAATGTGTATTTTGATCAGAAAGGATTGATTAATTTGTAGTTAATTAAATACTAAAAATAATAATAAAATAACAACAACAAAATATTAATAATAATGACAAGAATAATAATATTATTATTATTACAAAACATATGTGAAGGACAGTAAGAATCAGTATTATTATTATTATTATATTATTATTATTAGTATAAATTAATACTAATTAACAACCAAGATCTGTAAAATGACGACTGTAGTAATGATGCGAAAAATTCAGCTTTGCATCACAGGAATAAATTAAAGTTTGGAATACCAGTGATGTAATATATATACGATATATACTATTATATATTAATAGATATATATCTCTAATATCTATAATATATATTATATAAGAGATCTTATAATAAGTATTTAAATGTAACATATTTCAAACTATTTTTATTGTATTTTTTTTGATCAAATAAATGCAGCTTTGAGCATGAGCATAAGATACTTATTCCAAACGTACCTATAGTGTATTTCTGAGCAAAGAAGAATGTTTAGCAAGAAATAATATAGAGTGAAGCATAAAAAATAAGTTAATGATAATAAATTAATATTAAAGCTTACTACAATAAATTAATATTGCAGTACGCTTTATGCTTTAATATAGGTAAACGTAAGAAAAACAAAATCAACAAATTCTGTAAATATAATAAGTCATGTGGAAAGTGAGATTCTGAATGATGTAAGGTGTTATGTCATCCACATCAGCATCCGCAGCACTTTATGCAAGCGATTACTTCCTGTGCTCCGTCTCTACAAATAACCTGCTGTTTACCCAGCAGCCACACCAGCAGCAGCACACAATAAGAGATGAATTGGACTTGATTAGTCACTTACTTGAGAGGAGCGCTCCTGGGCTTGGGCTTCTCAGAGGCCTGTGAATAAGACAACAGCCCATCAGATTAAAGGTTGATAGCATGCAGAGAAAGAAAGAGAGAGCAGAAAACATCCAAACACAGCAAAATAGACAGCTGGTTTCCCCTTATGGACTCACTTGCTCTATGTCTATGTGAAAGTACTTAGAGAGAACAGTTAAGCATGACCAGAAACAGTAGATCAGTGTTGCTTGAGGAAATTTATATTGATTTTCTAGGATGGAGATTCTATTCAGGGAGAGCATTTGTAAATTCCTGTGATTTCTTGAGTTCACAGCAGTGTTCGGTAATTCATGTTGCTCATAAGATTCTATAGTGTTTCCTAGGGCTTTCTAAGCAGTAGTAAAACAAATACAGTCAATTAACTAGTATTACCCCTGGCAACCCATATATAAAATGAAATTCAAGCGCATATATGGATGGATCTCATGAAAACATGGAGATAAAAATTATTTAAAAAATCTGTTTTAGTACCAATTAGGATTGTAATGGATGTAAAAATGTTTCTGTTTGAATTTTTTTCACTATTCAACTTGGTAATTTCCATGTAATTCCAATCATTGTAAAAAGCAAAGCTTTTTAAAAACAAAACCAATCAAAACAACCAAACCAAACAAAGACAAGACAAAACAAAACAAAACAAGACAAGACAAGACAAGACAAGACAAGACGAGACGAGACGAGACGAGACAAAACAAAACAAAACAAGACAAGACAAGACAAGACAAAAAAACAAAACAAAAAAAGACAGACAAGACACGACATGAGAAGAGAAGAGAAGAGAAGAGAAGAGACAAGACAAGACGAGACGAGACAAGACAAAACAAAACAAGACAAGACGAGACAAAACAAGACAAGACAAGACAAGAAAAGAAAAGAAAAGAAAAGACATGGACAAGACGAGACGGGGACAAAACCAAAAACAAAACAAAACAAAAAAAACAAACCAAACCAAACCAAACCAAACAAAACAATCAAACCAAACAAAACAAAACAAAACAAAACAAAACAAAAACACGACAAGACAAATCCAAACAAAACAAAAAAAAACAAGACAAGACAAGACAAGACAAGACAAATCCAAACAAAACAAGACAAGACAAGACAAGACAAGACAAGACAAGACGAGACAAATCCAAACAAGACAAGAAAAATCCAAACAAGACAAGACAAGACAAGACAAGACGAGACAAATCCAAACAAGACAAGACAAATCCAAACAAAACAAAACAAGACAAGACAAGACAGGCAACCAAGACAAGACGAGACCAAAATCCAAAAAGACAAGACAAAATCCAAACAAAACAAGAAAACAAATCCAAAACAAAAACAAAATAGACAAGCCAAGACGAGACAAAACCAAAACAAAACAAGGCCCAGGACAAGACAAGACGAGACAAAACAAATAAAGACAAGACAAGACAAATCCACAACAAAACAAAACAAGACAAAACAAAACAAAACAAAACAAAACAAAACCCCAAAACAAACAAGACAAATCCAAACAAACAAAACAAAACGAAAACAAGACAAGACGAAGACAAGACAAGACAAATCAAACAAACAAACAAAACCAAGAAAGACAAGGACAAGGACAAGACAAGGACAAATCCAAACAAAACAAAACAAAACAAGACAAGACGAGACGAGACAAAACAAAACAAAACAAGACAAGACAAGACAAGACAAATCCAAACAAAACAAAACAAAAACAAAACAAAACAAAAAAAAAAAAGACAAGGGACCAAACAAGACAAGACAAGACAAGACAAAACAAAACAAAACAAGACAAGACAAGACAAGACAAGACAAATCCAAACAAAACAAGACAAATCCAAACAAGACAAGACAAGACAAGACAAAAAACAAACAAAGCAAAAAATCCAAACAAGACAAGACAGGACAAGGACAAGAGGGAGAAATCCAAGAAAACAGGCGAAGATCAAAACCGAAGGAAACAGACAAGACAAGACAAGACAAGACAAAGCAAAACAAGACAAAGCAAAACAAGACAAGACAAATCCAACAAAACAGACAAGACAAATCCAAACAAAACAAAAGAAGACAAGACAAGACGAGACAAAACAAAAGAAAACAAGACAAGACAAGACAAGACAAGAAACAAGACAAGACAAGACCAGACAAGACAAGGACAAACAAAACAGACAAAACAAAACAAACAAAACAGACAAAACAAAACAAACAAAACAAAACAAAACAAAAAAAAAAAAAAAAAAAAAAAAAAAAGACAAGACAAGACAAGAAAATAAAAGAAAAGAAAAGAAAAGACAAGACGAGACAAGACAAGACAAGACAAGACAAATCCAAACAAAACAAAACAAAACAAAAAAAAAAAAAAAAAAAAAAGACAAGCACAGGACAAAACAAAACAAAACTAAACTAAACTAAAAAAACTAAACAAAACAAAACAAAACAAAACAAAACAAAACAAAACAAAACAAGACAAGACAAGACAAATCCAAACAAAACAAAACAAAATAAAACAAAACAAAACAAAACAAAAAAAAACAAAACAAAACAAAACAAGACAAGACAAATCCAAACAAGACAAGACAGGCTTCAATGTATTTATGCAAAATGTTATTTATTTATTTACTTACATAGTTAAATGACTTAGGCATTTGACAGGCTTTGTGAGATTCATTACATTGTATCAAGCAATTAATAAATACCTTAGTACAGTGATGATATCGTACCATAAGGACTGGTACTTTAAATAAACATTCATGTATTAAGACATTTACCTAGTGTATTTGAAGTAAAACAAAACAAAGCAAAAAAAAAAAAACCAAATCATAGTATTTGTTAGTAAATTCTGTCATTTAAACTTGTTGAGCATGAAATATGTTGATGAATTAACGTTCAGCAGATTACTGGTAAAACAGTACAAACAGTAAACAAAATTTAAGCATTGACTATAAATTACAATTTCATTTGACTTGGAAAAATTATATTATGTAAGGCCTGTCAATGAAATCCTCTACTGACTATCACTAAGTGCCCTAGCCTAATATAAAACAATCTCTTCACTCAATGAGATTCCTTTCCTGAGCTAATCTGCACGTTCCTCTATGACAGCACGCTGTTTATTAGGTCTGAGCTGTATGTTTGTCACAGTGACTCCTTCGGCTGTAGTAAATGCATCATAGAGTGCTTTACTGGCCCATAAGCGCTACTTTCAGAATCAAATCTCTCAAGGTAAATAGGGATATATTGAGATATCCAGCACTACAGATGAACACAGTGCCGGGTTACTGCTACCTGGGCAGCTGCAGAAGCAGAGACGCAGGTTTTGGGTTTAATACTGCAGCCATTGATCTGTGTACAGTCCATTTATCATTCAGGGAGGGAGCCAGTGATCTTCACAGTGTATTAGATGAAACAACTCAGATCATCTGTCACAGGCCCTCTTATTGCTGTTTCCCTCTCAGTGGGGAATTTGGGCTCATTCCAGGCTGCTCGCAGATGGATGTTGCTAGGCAACATGGTTGGGGGCCATTGCTGCTGGCGGTGGCGTGTGTAGGTAAACCAACACGTGGCCAGGGACATACAAATGCTAGCATACACACAAGAACACGTGCTAGTGAACTCTTATGAATGTCAGGTCGCCTCCATCATGAGTGTAAGGCACTTACTTTAAGGCTATGTATGTGAGAGACAGGAGGAGGAGGAGGGTTTTATTAGGGGGGCGTGTGAGAGTGGGCATCACTATTGTGATTCGGATTACATTAGCTTTTCCAAAAAGCCAGTGTGACGGAATGGTTTAGCACAGCGCCTGTTAAAATCAACACAGGGCCAAAGCCATTTCAAACATGATCAACGTGTGCTATGTCAGACCTTAAATATTCAATTCACAACAGAAACGAGGATAAAAACCTTTTTACGGCAAAACAAAAACAGCAGTGTAGTCTGAACTCGTCTGAATTCGTCAACTGTTCAGTTGTAAGTTATGCAGAAATCTGTTACAAATCTCAACATAAAACCATGTAAATGTCCACCTGAAAATGTATATTCTGTCTAGGGCTGGGCAATATGTCAAAAATATCTTATCGATAATCACCTTTAAAAATACCGCGATATCCGATAATATCGTCTACCTAAGCCCCACCTCCACCACGCCCCGCCCCCGCCGAGACAACATTGCCGACACGCACCATAAACACACACCATGTTCAGTTTGGTCTTAATTATTGCCACAAAGTTTGGTTTTACTTTTCTTAGTTTGTGCTTAAACTAACAGAAAACATTAGCTTTGCTGTTATGTTGGTGTAGCTAATAATTTCCACTCTGTTCTTATCAAATTTGTGTTTGTGAGGAGAACTGTTGAGGAAAAATAAGAGAACCCAATTTGAAGTTCATCATGGTGAAGTTGGACATTCTGGCGGTGATTGTAAGAATGATAAATGCATGTTGATGTCATATAATAATGTCTTGAATAAAATATGCAATGTTTCTCTTTCTTTTTGGCATTATCGCCTGTGTAGATACATTTCATGAGTACAGTTTAATTTCCTTAATTATAACAATTTTGCCAGCGTTGTTTTTAAACTTGTAGTCAAGCGATAAGTATTTGATATTTTCATGAATGACTAAATCATGCAGGGATAAAATGAATTCTGAGCAAAAACTAAGGGTTTTTTTTTCCCTTCTGGTAGCCTCTAGTGCGGAGGGGGTATCTTTGGCCTTTTTAACGAAATAAACAAAATACGCTTATTTAATTAGGAAGCCGGGAATTAAATGTAAGTTGTCTATTGTAATTTTAACATTTTTATTTTATTACCATCAAATACAACGCTCCACAATAGAATATTCAGGGTTGGGCTGCCGAAACTCCGAACGCATGCATGTGAGGGGCGATGCTGAGAAGCCTACTAATTCTTCATCCGTTTGCAAACAAAATTATAGTTTTGTTGCACAATGAATTAGGGAATTTATGTGCTATATCTTAGCTTAATTAAGACATAACCGATTTTATTTATGGGATATTTTGATATAATTTTGTGTGTATTTGTCCATTTGAATGTGTAAGAATGCAAGAAAGAGAGCTCAGTCCAGTTTTCGCATATATAAGAGGCGGCTTTTGTGCGTGCGCTTTGTGTGTGTGTGCACGAAAACAGCATGCGAGTCCAGAAGTGAGTTCTATTTCGTCTTCTTGCAGTTGAATCTTTTGAAATCACAATAAATGCGCATACAGAAATCGAGACGCAGAATCGAAATGTAATTTTATAAAAAGTAGGCTAATTTGACTCCTGACCTTCCGCATCTGATCTGATTTACAAAATTGGAATAGCTTTTCGATTCCCAAACCTCCTACTAAATAATTTCATTCTTGCATGCAAAAAAACCTGTATAGTGGGGCTATGTAAAATACTTTTTCCAACTTACTAGGTTTCTCATTTGTCATTTTTTCCCCAATAATGTCGATAATCGTCTGTTACCTGACTGTTGACATTGACATCGCGATACTTACGAGACATCGTCGATATACGATAATATCGTCATATCGCCCAGCCCTAATTCTGTCATCATTTACTCATTGGTAACCAAAACGATTTTGGGTTCCATTGACTTACATCATTTTTTTTTTTTTATACATTATGTCGTGAGTAAATGATGACCAAAATTCATTTTTGGGTGAAAGAACCCTAAAGTAGTTTATTTGATGAGCTACTCGCAGACCTTTATTAGCATTTTTATTTCAATTTAGGTGAAAAACAGGTCAGTTTTATGGTCAAATGTTATTTTATTTTCATTAAAATTGTTGTTATATTTATAACATATGTGGAAGTAGTATTTTGTGCTGTGGTATTTATTTTGTATTATGTGTTTAGAATCATCCCTGCAGGGCTTGGTTCATTTGTGAGATAATCCTTTTTATTTATTTTTTTTAATCCAGGATTTTACACATTTAATGAAAAGTTGCTTTGCTTGTTGGACCCAAACAGCTCAAACCCCATTATCTAGTGATCCATAACAAATTATGTCTTTTTGTACATCCATTTACTACAATCCTTTTAAATTTGAAGGTTGAGAAAAGACATTAGATAATTAAAAAGTAAACTGAGACATAATTAACAGTCTTTACTGTATTATATTCAAGTATTCAAGGACATAGTATGAGCATGTACTATTATTGAGTTGTTCAAACGCTGTGACTTTAATCAACTTCTAATAGATGATCTTTGACATTTAAAAAAAAAAAAAAATTGTTTTTGTCATTTTTCAAAATATCCAGTCATTTTCTTTATTCTTTCAAAAATGAACAAGGCAACAGGACATCTCCATATTAAGAGAATATTGTGAGTTCAATTCAACTTAATACATTGCCTTTGACACGCACAGTTACCACAGAAAATAATGCTGACTTGTGTCTCATTTTGTAGAAAAAAAGTCTATAGACAACTGCTGTATATTTGCCCCATATGCATATGCCGACGAACCCGTTGAGCTTAATTTGCTATTTAATCTGAAATATGCCTTTTAATTTGTGTAGTTAATATGGTAAAATGGCCTAAAACCTCTGGTCTGTTGTAGGGCAAAGTGCTCCTCAAGCTGAAAGTGTTGCCAATTAATTGAGTAATTATTCTTGGTGAAATTTCAAGAATAATGTTCTCGTCTCCTTTTACATAAGGTATTTTATTTAATTTAAATTTTTATTTTATGTATTTGGCCTTTAATGGCAATAAATAGGGACACATTAAGACAAAGTGGGTTTATGTGGCCACTTTGAGAAAGAGGCAAAAATATATATGCCGCTACAACTCAGCTCTAGCTCTCTCTCTCTCTCTTCTCTCTTCTCTCTCTCTCTCTACACACGCACACACGCACACACA
This sequence comes from Sinocyclocheilus anophthalmus, assembly GCA_018155175.1. Taxonomy (NCBI): domain Eukaryota; kingdom Metazoa; phylum Chordata; class Actinopteri; order Cypriniformes; family Cyprinidae; genus Sinocyclocheilus; species Sinocyclocheilus anophthalmus. Next base: position 60,104 of record JADLZN010009367.1, on the reverse strand, counting down.
CCCGCACAAACACCACACACACACACACACATCACACAAACAAACAACACACACACACACACACACACAACCCACCACACACACAGGAATGGTGTTTGTGTGGACATCACTTTCACAAACTGAATGTCTATATGTACGTACAGTGTAAATCCAATATAATTTTGTGATATAATCTTTTAAAATTATTTATAAGGACTTTAGGACCCTAGACGTGAGCACACAATGTCTTCAATCAAATTAAATATCTATATTATATATATACAGTATATATACAAGAAGTCAGTATATTGATAATCCAGCGTTTGCTCAGGGTGAGACTGTGAATCAAGCTCAAACTATATTTTGTCCTGAAATTCAACTATATTTTTGATAGTTCAGACTGTCCAAAGCTTGATCTGTCTGCATAATTTACCTGTTCATTGTCCTCTTCATCACTGCTGATTTTCAGGTCATCCTCAAGCATTCTGCAAAAATAAAACAAACCCAAAGTTTTAATGACACATCATCAAGTACTGTATATACATACTGCAGACAGACAGATAGATAGATAGAAGCGGTGACATCATCCAGAGAGGCTGCTGACCCACATGTCTGTATCAACACTCTTTCAAGGCCTGATTGCCAGCAGAACACTCCACAGCCATGAAATAAAGACAAACAGACGAATGTCCCCCTAAAACTCAAACAATAAAAGCCCTTTAAGAACAAAATGTGTTTATGCTTTAGTTTTCTATGACCTAAGCTGTCGTGCAGGACTGTAGATTGAGAAGGACTTTGAACAAAACTACCAGTCATTACCCTGGTAATATCTAACAGATGCTGAGAAAGACCTACGTAGGAAACCAGGTGCTGAAAGCACAGTTTCTGCTAACAGATGATTTGCAGGTAGAGTTCATGTACGTCTCTAGATCATACATTATCAAGAACATTATCTAGTTTGTAGATATAAAGCACAGTGAAACGCTTAGTACAGCAAAGAATAAACATGAACAAAAACATACAGAAAAGCATGACAAATAAAGGGAATAAGAGTTCTTCCCATGAACCAGCCTGATTGATTGTGGAAAGAAGGAAACTTAATTCACACTTCACAAACTTTCCAATAATCTTCAATAATGATTTGGGCAATTGTGTATAAAGGGATACTTCACCCAAAAATTTAATTTCGGTCACACTTTAGTTTGGGGACCAATTCTCACTATTAACAAACTGTTAACTACAATTTTTGCCTCAAAACTCCTAATTTGCTGCTTATTAATAGTTAGTATAAACATTTTTATGTTTAGGTATGGGGTAGAATTAAAGGATCTAAAATACGGTCATGCGGAATAAGGCATTAATATGTGCTTTATAAGTAGTAATAAACAGCCAATATGCTAGTAATATGCATGCTAATATTATGTGTGTGTATATATATTATATATATATAATATATATATACATATCTATATATACACGCACACACACAAACTTTCCATTAAGCTTCAATGATGTTTTGATCTGTCAAGTTATCTTTCATCACTACTGTATAAATCTAGGCAAAACGATAATCAGATAAGCTGACTCACATGGGATGTCCGTGCTCTAACATGTTGTTCTCAGACATTGTGTGTTGACGGCACCATCCTAATGTACAGTAAATCTGTCCAGATGTAGGAGGTAGTTTAAAAGATAACCCGTTATGCAATAAACTATTCTATTGCCATGCCATTACTTTTCCCATCCACAGGTCCAGGGTTTATTCATAAATATGGAAGGTAATTTATTGGTGGAAAAGGACTTAGGGCACAAGATAAACAGATATAATGGCTAAAGCCTCAAATAGCTTTGACAGCAGCATGAAAAAAACCCTCCAAAACTCTTCCACTGCACATGATGCCTGTTGCTAAACATGTTTCACTGTACAATAACAGCCCCATGGAGTAGATGGAAGGTGTTGTTCAGGATGTCGAAGCTCTTGAAACAGCCTTCATGATCAGGTCATTGATTCTTTTGGCTTTGCCTGCATTGATTTTGCTGCCTCAGTACATACTGTATAAAAGCACAGAAGTAGGTGGCTCTAGTTATAATATTCACAACAAAGTGATCTCACTCAAATACCTTTAATTGCTTAAAACACAGCAGAAAGCTTGGGAATTAGTCTAAATGAACAGCTGGTTGTTAAAGTGAAACCAAGCCTAAGAAAAACAAGTATCCAGAGACAACCTCTAAACTTTATAACTGTTAGCACATGAAAAGAGAAAAAGGGAAAAAAAAAAGCTGGTGTGCTTTTTCTCAGTGTCACCACTCATTACTGTACAGCTTCAATGGGTTTGAAGGACCCAAAATGCTGTGAACCAAATTTGTTCCAGAATTCTGGTGTACATTTCAGCCAAGTACTTAATTCTCCATTTTTCTGTTGTTTCCCCCCCACATAAACAATCTGTTCACATATTCATATTTCCACAGTTTGTTACTAAGAAACCATTGGAGCTAAAAGTCATCAAAAAAGTGAATATACTCTGAGTTTAGGATAGAATTTAAAACCAACTCAAAACACAATTAAGCAACATATCAGACTCACAGTGAGATTAAAAACAATGTGTTAAGCTGACAAATGATAAATGGTTATATAAAAGATAGTGCCCCATTTAAAAGAAGACAACTAAATTTAAAAAAAGGACTGGAAACAGGTGATTAAAACTGAAGGTGTAATTTCAGACCACGGTCAGATTGGTCTGTCTTTGTCACCGTTCTCGGCTTCAATAATATTCAGGCAGAGTGGACAGATCTTTTGGAGGGCAGAGCAGACACTCTGTAGAGAGCGGGTCATGTAGTTTGAAGTAGCAGACTTGTGCCACATCACTGCTGGGCTCTGAACTCTGGGGTCTCATAGGTCGGCTCTGGGCTGTATGCCAGCTATGCTCCTAATTGTGAGAGTGGAACACTCGCTGGTCATTACTAAAATTTGCCGTGTTGCGCAGAGGGATCCTGCAAATTGTGAGGCGCCTGCTACTTGTCTCCATAGCTGCCTGCCAGCTACCTGATAGGCAAATGGGAGGGAGATTCCAGGGAGATTCACGTACATTGACAGAAATGCCAATTATGATCACAAAAGCCTTGTAGCGATTTTCAGTTCAATTCCAACTTTGTGTAAAGCACATTTAACAATAATTTCAAAAACTTAAAGGTGGGGTAAGTGATTTCTGGTAGCCAATGTTGATATTTCAAATCACCAAAACAAACACGCCCTTACCCCAAAAGGGTCTCGCCCCTATTTTAATAGCTCTGCCCCGCACATACGTACACAACCCAGGCAACGATTATGGTGGAATCTGCTGTGCCAGCTGGCCGAGGGTATGATGTCATCAATAAGTGAAAGCAATGTGTGTTACTATGGTAATACAGGTTAAATGTGTTTTGTGTTTTAACGTGAATGGTTTAGCTCCGTGTGAAGCAAAGCAACCTCGGCGTCCGATCGCAAGCCTTCCCGCACCTTGAGTTCTCTCCAGCGCTGGAAAGCTGAACCGATATTTACACGGGTCCTACTTCTTGCCTTATCGTAAGCCTTCTTTTGTTCCGCAGACGTTTTCTTCTTTTGTTTTTTATCTGCCATCTCTATCTTTCTAGCGTCGCTCAGCTCGGCTAATGTCTGTCCTGTGCATTGAACGCTCTCTCCTCCCCATCATGAGTAGACACGCCCCTTACTGCTGATTGGCTACAAGTTTGTTTTGGTACTCGGCCCGACTCAGTTTTCTAAAGCGTTTTTGAAAAAATACATACCCCGCCCTTCAAGGTCTAGATACCAGTGAACAACAACAAGGTGACAGTGGCAGTAAAGATCTCCCCGAGAATAAAAAACCTCTTGTACCTTTACAGTAATTTCAGGCATCACTCAAGAAATTTCAAGGATGTATTGGGTTTTAAGTCCAGTAAATTATTATTATTTTTTTGGTCTACGTACCTCATTTGGACTTGTTTGAAGGTGAGGTGAGTTCCTGACTGTTCTTCAAATATTAAGTCCAGTAGATTAAAAGTATTTCTGAGAAAACTGCCCTTGGCCAAATACAACAGTCACAAACATGTTTGCTAGTATTTTTGCCTGACTCTTCTGCAATAACTCCAAGAGAATTAGGGATCTTGTGGGTAACTTTGTTTCTGTCTGGTTGCTTATAACTTCAGATATTGAGACCTGAAGACTTATAAAGTATTTCACATCCATTGCCATCCAAATATAGAGAAGATTGAGGTGTTTGGGGTTATCATCTTGCTGAAAGGACATGGAATGACCAAGTTTTCACTATGTTGATCAGGGATGGTTAGTCCAAACCCTGGAGGGCCACTGTCCTGCAGAGTTTAGCTCCAATCTAAATTAAACACACCCGAACCTGGTAATCAAGATCTTCAGGATAACTAAAATCTTCCAGGCAAATCTGTTGGGAGCCAAATTCTGCAGGACACTGGGTCTCTCTAGGAGCAGGGCTGGACACCCCATATATTGATGGATCAGGATGCTTCTGAAAGGGACAGTAATTGGCCATACTGGTTGTGAGCTGTTCAACTGTCCACACATCACAATTCTCCTTCATTCCAATATGGGTTGGACCAATATGGGTGAAATATAGATTGATCAGTCCACCAGACCAACTTTCACTCTTCAGAAGTATTTTGTGTTCAGTCATGTAAGTCTGTCTCTATGATGCATGCTAAACAACTTTGCACAGCCAGTTAAGGTCGAACATGAATTTGTTCTGATTTTTGGACTGCCTCAAACTATTAGATTATCTATTTGGTGTCACAGCAAAGACAAAGCCTTGCGGTTGTCTTGCAGTAGGTCAGGATTGGTCAAAATTATTCCTTGTTTTGTAAACATTGGCATACACTAGTTTTGCCCAGATTTGTTCCACAACAAGTCAAAACTAGTTGCTGAAAGTCATAATCTGTCTGCAGTTTTTTTGTCAGTCTGACCAGTTGACCAAATTCATAGCAAATCTTGCAGTGTATGATTGGCACATACTCTGTTATTTATGCTTCATACTATGATTTCACTCAGTAGGAGGATATCAAATCATGTGTAACATCTTCAGCCAATGCATGTGATATAACTAAAATGTACAGGTGCACTCAAGAATATCTAGTTTACATTCTAGTGACACAAAGAAAACTCTAGAAGATCTTTCGAAGTTTCCTTGCCAGGAAACCTTTGCAAATCCAGCAACAAGTTCTTCCTTAAAATCCATCCAAAACAGTTTCAGGCAGAAGAGTACCTACACCTTTGACTGGTGGGGTTATAACAAATCCATGCCCTGACCTTCCTCTTGACACCGTGACATCATTCATCAGGACAGATTGTCACTTAAATACAGTGTACTGATCCAGTTCTCCTGGTCCAGACTTTGCCATTTCACTGAGTCACACACCTCTATAATAACCCCTCACTCCCCCCGATTCTCCACACCCTCCACCCTCCCCATAACAACTATTATTAGACGTGTTTCTGGTTATTTTTTTACAGCGACCACCGTAGGTGCCAAATTGTCATTTAAGAGTGTCCCTCTGGGTTCTCTTGTCTTGTTGTTGTTTGATGGTGACAGGCTCCTTTGTTAAGGAGAGCTTTCCCTTAGCCCACTTAGCTTAGCGCTTTGACAGCTCCACAATAGAAGCCTTTTCTCCGGCGAGCTGGCAGGCAACCCGATGTGGGGGAGGAGGGGAAGCACTCTCGAGAGGAATCGTGTGTGCGGGTAACGACAGGGTGGGCGACTGTCACCCTCGTACTCCGTGTCAACATTGGTGCGCTTGAATTAATATTTCGAGGTGAACAGGGAGTGGGGTTCTGATCTAGCAGAGCTAAGAGCATATATGTATGAATATTGCTAACAGAGGGCAATAAATGTAAGTTTATGACAGGATTTTATATTGAGTTTGAGGGTAGTATAGCTCTTAATAGAACAATAAACAAAATCTCTCCCCTTACACGAACAATGACCCCTCTCTGTTAGCTTTACAGCGGCACCTTGTTTAAAGAGAGAAACTGTTAATTCACTGAGGGTGAAGCACAAAAAGGGGGATTTCTTCTTGACATTCACACATGCTCCAGCAAACATGCTTTTCCTTACGAGGCCTGATAGAAAACGTTTCCATCACTTCCTGAGGGTCCCTGAGGAACCTGCTCCTGGTTAAGCTGTTTACTGTAGCCCCTTTGATAATGAATCCAGGCCTTATAAAAAAAAAAATCCACACCGAGTCGCCGTTTCAATCACAGGCAAGTACATGAAAATGCATTTGCACTTGCTCGGCAGTAAATAAACACATTGTGTTTTTTTCTGGGAACACGAGAGCATGCCAGCACTGCCCTGAGACTCAGCAGCGCTCCAGTTCTGTCAACACCACACATATCTCAAAAGCGACTCAAGAGAGTAGGTCCCAAACTCTGCTACTGCTACCCAACTGCCACATACATGTTAGGCTTCACTTACAAAAAGTACTATGGTAATACCATTACCATAATACCAATCCTCATCGTCCAACCCTGTAATCCTCCAAACAAAATGTCAACCCAACGTCAATAAACCATCAGAGAATGAGTCTGACTGGCTTAAAAAGTACAGGCCACGCCCCCAACTATTTTTGCCATTTACACAACTTTCTTTTGATTTCTCAAGACACCTATTTTAATGATATCTGTCAGGTAGTATGGGGATAAATAAATCAATACATTCCATATTAAACTTTTTTTTTCAACCTGCACCCAAGGTAAAAGTATTGTATGAAAATAATAAAAATAATAATTACTAAACAGATGACTCAGAATTAATTACAGGTATTACTGCCATCTTGGCTGCTGAGATTAAACTGGAAATAAATAAATAACAGTTGGGGGTGGAAAAGCACTCATAGCAGTTCGAAGTGCAAAGGCAACACCCCTCTCTCCTCCCGTTGTCCACCCTAGGAAAACTTTGATTAAGGAGCCCCTGATGGACGAGTGCTCTGGAGGGCTGCTTCCACCTCCAGCCTGTCCCATTCATCCTCACACAACCTCCCCTGTTCTGTCTCACTCTGTCCAGCGGGTTATTTACCTTGGCCCGGAGCCACTTCCTACTCAGATCAGAGTTGACCGGAGTGTCACATCAAGAGTCTATGTTAATGTTTGTGATGAAAAAGCACCTCCCCCCTACCTCACGTCTGGGTTCCCTCTCTTTTCTCCTCAAGAGCAGGGATTCTGTTGTCTGTGTTTATCTACACCACTGAGGGAATGTCACTCTTTCAGAAGTGCTGTCTAAAAGGGATAAAAGAAACTCCTTGCATCCCGTGAATTCAAATGTATGCTTGGACATGAAGACATCAGGAGTACTTTATACGGAGGGGATGCTTACAATGCTTTGTTCAAGCCAGTTAACTATGTCACATCATCAATAATAATGATAATATTTTCTTAAGTAACACTGTGTGGCCATCCCAGAGGAACACTGCATTGCTCAAAAATAGTTCTTCCACAGTTCACTTAGATTGACTGTTTTAATTATTAATTCTCAATTAGCTCTGAAGGGCTTTTTATTTATGTTTTATTTAAATTTCGACTATATGTCAGATGTTTGTGAAATAAACAGACATAAATCTGAAAATCAAAAATCAATATCGGCAAATGAGATGTTGTAGATTTAGGTGTTGTTAATGTTTTTGAAAGAAGCCTCTTATACTCACCAAGGCTGGATTTATTTGATCAAAAATACAGTAAAACAGCAATAATGTGAAATATTATTACAATGCTACAAGACTCTTTAACTATAATTTTAAAAGGTCTTATTCCTTGATCAAAGCTGAATTTTCAGCATCATTACTCCAGTTTTAAGTATCGAAAGATCCTTTAGATATCATTCTAATATGCTGATTTGCTGTTCAAGAAAATTTATTTTTATTATTATTATTAATGTTGAAAACTGTTGTGCCGCCTCATATTTTTATGGAAACCATGATACAGTTTTGTATCAGGATTTTTAGATAAATAGAAAGTTTAAAAGAACAGTGTTTATTAGAAATTATTGATTATTGCCTTTATTGCCAGTGTTGGTCAGTTTAATGCACATTTGCTCAATAAAAGTACAATTACTGACCACAGACATTTGAACCGTAGTGTATTATTAAGACCTTCCTTGTGATTTTCTCTCCTATGGTTGTGTCAAATGGTTTAAAATTAGTCCATCCTCTTCTTTGTTTGAGAATGTTTGTCACAATGCTGTTTGAACTCTTAATGCAGATCTGGATGTTGGCGAAGGCTGTCTGATGAACCTCTGACTTTGAGGCTGCAGCAGTTCAGAGCATCTTAGCATCATTGAAGAGCATCTGCACCCATTTCCATCACGAAGAGAGCACTTACCGCTCTCCTCTGCCCTTCCTTCTGATGACTAATTAAGTCTAATCAATTACAATTTGATGACTCCCTGAGTTGACTTCATGTGAGATGAATGCTGTATAATGTGCCTGTTTAATGAATGAGTAATCAGACAGGCTTTTGTGTACTGTATGACAATCAGCTGAATGAAAACTCTCTCTAAATACATATATAAAATATCTCAATGCACAGTCTCTGGATCTGAAATGGCATTAAAGGCGCCATGAACTGCCTTTTTATTATTTTGTACTGTTCTCTGGGGTCCACTTATAATGTTATCAACATTTTACATAAAAAATATCACAATTTGGTTTGAATAGGCGTGGTGGATTGTAGATTGCTATGATTGGCAAACAGTTGTGTATGTTTGACAGTATACAGACGCTGCTGTGATTTAGGTTAAAAACGCATAAGTACTCAGTATATCAAACAATCTGCAATAACAAGCAAAGCAATAGCGACCACATAATAAAAACAGTTACTCACACTTGTGTGGTGCGACATTACTGTCAGATTCAATATAGTCGGCACAACACAATCTTTTAGTTTCAATCTTTCTAAAAATCCTGGTGGGCGGGGCTAAACAGGCAGTGATGTAGAATCAGGCGTTGATCTTCTTCTGCGGAAGGCTGATAAGCCACACTATTATAAATATACTATTTATATTATATTATAAAGTTGCACATTTCACAAGCTGTCGTTTTGGCAGACTGGCTTCAATATAAGCTGTTTTTAGACTAATGAGAAAGTTTTGAGTTCTGAATCTTACAGGATGCTTTTATATAGTGCAACGACTTCTTATCAATGGCATTTTAATTTCATAGTTCATAAGCCTTTTAAAGAGATAGTTCACCCAACAATTAAATTCTGTCATCATTTACTCACCCTTCACTTGTTCCAAATGGTATGTGTTTCTGTTGAGCACAAAAGAAGATATTTTGAAGAATGTTGGTAACTGGTATGGAATGTGGAAAACAGTTGCTTGTAGCCATTGACTTAGTGTGGAAAAAAACACTATGGAAGTCAGTGGTTACCATCAACAGTTTGATTACCAACATTCTTCAAAATATTGTGTGTGTGTGTAGTATATCAGGTGAATTTTATATCTATATATCAGTGTATCAGTGTATGTAAGTGCAGGATATTTCTGGCTCAATGCATGGGGAAAAATCTATTTGAGAAAACTGCCTTTAAAGACATGTATTGTAATTTAAATCTACAGAGCAAATAGATAAAGTGCAATAAAATAAACACTTGAATTGTGCATGTTTTATTTCCACTAGTCTGAAAGAAGTCAAGTTATAAAAGCGAAATAGCCTAAAATCTCAAAATTGACCGTGCATGAAAAAAAAAAACATTGGCTTTGCCTGTGGTGTGTTGCCTTAAGGGAATGTGCTGGTCAAAATAAAACACATAGATACTCATAAATCCAATATTCCACAGTGGTACATAACACCATAATAATATCCTCAAGCAGAACGTGTGAGCGGAGCAACATCCCAGAGAATATCTAATCTAGTAGAGGCTATCCTTGGCTTGCGGCCCCGTCTGTGTTTGACACTAGCCCATATTCTCTGGTGTGCTCTCACAGACTGTGGGAAAAGCACCAGTTGAGTGTGACTAATATCAGGCTCCAAGTAAATTACACCACTGATCACCGGCACTCGCAAGGAGGTTACAAAATGGCCGATCCGTCGAGGAAAAGTGCCGTTTTACGACTCCTCACCACGGTAAACTTCAAATTAAAGCCCCTGTACTATCCGCCTAATGGATGATTGTGGCCCAAGTGGGAGAGATTCAAGTGCTAAAGGTTTATAAGATGGCATATCTGAATCCTCCATGTTAGTCTTGAGGTATCGGTGAGGTAGAGTGAGGAACATTACTGCCTGAGGTTATGAGACTTGAAGAGATAACAACACTTACCGAAAAGCGTTACATAATGTCAACATCTAGAACCAATTAACCAACATTATAAAGCCCACTTGAGAATCCATAAGTGGATGTAATTTAAAGAGATAGCTGACCCAAAAATAAAACGTGTCATCATTCACTCCCCTCAAGTTGTTCCAAACATGTATGCGTTTCTTTCTTCTGCTGAACACAAAAGAAGATATTTTGAAGAATGTTGTAAACCACACAGTATAGAATACTCTCTCTCACTCTCTCTTCCTTTGGCTTGCTGCCTTTTTATCTGGGGTCGCCACAGCGGAGTGATCCGCACAAAACAGTATAGAATACTATACTATGAAATACTATGGACGTTATGGTGGACCAGCAACTGTTTGGTTACCAACAATCTATGGAAGTCAACAGTTGCTGGTCCCCATTTACGTCCATAGAATGTGAGTAACCAAACAGTTACTGGTCCCCATTGACCTCCATAGTATGGAATACTACAGACTTTAATTGGGACAAGCAACTGTTTGGTTACCATTTCATGGAAGTCAAACAGTTTTCTGGTCCATCATGTACGTCATAGAATGTGAGCACCAAGCTACTCACTGTCCTCATTGACCTCCTTAGAATGAAATACTACGGACGTCAATGGGGACCAGCAACTGTTTGGTTACCAACATTCTACGGAAGTCAGCAGGTTGCTGGTTCTCATTTTGTTCTGTAGAATGTTGGTAACCAAACAGTTGCTGGTCCCCATTGACCTCAATACTATGAAATACTATGGAAGTCAATAGGGACCAGCAATTGTTTGGTTACCCACATTCTTCAAAATATCTTCTTTTGTGTTCAGCAGAAGAAAGAAACTCATACAGGTTTTGCAATGACATGAGGGTGAGTAAATGATTCAGTGAATAATTTTTAGGTGAACTATCCCTTTAAGTCCTGTCAATTAAATAAATTTTGATTGAAAACGGTCTCATTCATGATGAGTGCATATCCATAGTCCATGGTGCATATGCAACAGAATGGTTCTCGCTTTCGTTGTTCCCCCTTGACATTCAGCAATGCAAAGACTGCTCAATATCATGTAACATTTCTGTCAGCATGATATTTCCTGATATTCATTTCTGCCTTCACTACAATTCAAACATTCAGCCTAAGTTCATGCTCTCAGCTCTCGAGGACAAAGCCAGTATTGACAGAAATGTTCTTACCCTGAAGGCTGCATCCCTAAACATTTGGACTGGTTAAATAATTTAAGACCTTTCAAATATCTGGCACATAATTGAGAGGAATAGAGGCGGAGTGATTCTGAGCAGGAGCAAAGGAATAATGGAGCAGTGTAAGAATACAGTGGGATATGTGAAAGGTAATGCAAACAAGAAAAGTGGAGCTCAAGGCTTGCGCTGGGTCTTGGGAATGAAGAGAAAATGACATATCAGAGACTGGGGCCAGATCAGCAGATAACTGCAGCCTTTAAGTGGCTTCTACGAGTAAACAATGCAGCATTCCTCCAGCTATTGTTTGCAGTATCACCCCATCGCTGCCTCTCCAAACTGACACACACACACACACACACACACACAAACACGTTTGACTTTGTCATATCTGTTTAGAAACATGCTTTTGAAGAGGTTCAAACTAATTTTTGCACCACTTAAGTTCAATATGTTCTTGCTTTTCATAGGAAATTTACACATACATTTCGCCGCTGATAGGAAGCAAAGAATTAACTCAAGGTTGTTGTTTTTTTTCTTCTTTTTTAACCCTATGTTTAGTTTTAATAAAATCACTCATGAGATTGAAGCATCTGTGTCTTAGCACTCATACACTGGTAAATCAGGACACAAAAAGTGAAAATGGCTTTCAGTCAAGAAAATAAAGTATAATCATCTGTAAAATATATGACATTCATAGCAACAACTGCCAAGTTTCCATCCACTTTTTTCTCTGTTCTGCAATCGACAAAGTAAAGATGTAAAGAAAAAGTTTGCTGTTTATCTTTGAAAAAAAAGAAAAAAGCACAAGCTTTTGCATCAGGCTGTTACATTGCTAAATGCTAAATACTATGTTAGAAGATGAGAAAAGTGTGGAATTACAAGCGGAAGAGTCGGACAGTCAGAAGAGTCGCAAGAAATCGGATAACGTTATAAATATTGAATGGAAAAAAAGAAAACATTCTGCAGATTCTGTTTCACTGTAAATTGAATTATATTAAGGCTTGTTAAATTGGCAAACAATGCTTTGCTTTAATTATAAACCTCACTAAACCCATAAATACACAGATGATATTTGTTTTGATTTATGCTAAAAAGCAAAGTAACTTATATAGATAAGTTATAACAAAGATATATTCATTGAAATCAATTAATCATTTTTATATTTACAAAAATAACATTTATTAAATATCCAATAAATCTCCAAGCTCTTTGTTTGATAATAAAAGTTCCTTTAAGCAGTACAATTTACCAGCATGAACACCAGAAGTGTTTTTTTATGAACAGGAATAATGCAATTATACATGTTCCACTTAAGATGCCTGAACAAAACAACAAGCAAAACTGATACTGCACAACAAAAATGCATAAAATGTATGATGAAAATGTTAAACACTCTGTCAAGTAGTTTACAGTAAAATCGGTGTCCTCTTCAGTCAATGCCACATTGAAGACATTTAATAAAGTGTTGTTAAAACCCTCATCCGTCCCTCTGGTCATTTTGACCCTAATCTCAATTTTAAAGATTTTTTAAAAATTGAGCGTTGATCGTTATGTTATGAGACTTTTGTCACACTTGAACCGGGAATACAGGGCATTTTTTTTGAGTGAATTCGAGCAGTTTAAGTGGGTGCTATAAAACAGTATCAAAAGTGTCCCTTGCGGGTCATTTTGACCCGCCACTGGAAAAGCATGGAATTTACAAAAAAAAAACTGCTGATTTTTTTAAATTTAATTTTGTCACACTTGAGCATGGAGCACACACAAAATATTTTTTAGTCGATTCGAGGATTCTATGTGTAATAAAATAAGGTGTAATAAAAAAAGTAACAAAAGTGTCCCTCGTGGGTCATTTTGACCCGGCCATAGGAATGAATGGAATGTCCCGAAAAAACTGCATTTTTTTACTATATAAAATCGGACACAATCCAGACAAGATTGGTTTGTTCCAACAACACATAAGCAGGTATGATGTTTCTTTCTGCTGGGAAATGGACTGTCATTTTGAATTTTTTTTGACTTGACACAGTTTAATTTGAGTGATGGGGTGGAGACCAATTAGTTTATATCATATTTATATTTTTAAATGTATATTTTATATTTATTACATGTTTCTGAAACTGTATGAATATGCATGTGTGCAAAATATAGTTTTTAAAATGTTCTGATATATATCTGAAAGCCTTGAGATATATCTGAAAGCTTAATGAAGCCTCAAGTTGGTGTAGGTTTAAAGATTTCACTTATTTGGCTCATTTAAGAATCTCCATAGGATTCAATAGGCCCCTCTAGTGGCTGTAATCATAAAATGCAATTTTATGTAATTTTTCCCCACCAGATGGCATCAGACACACTCAGTGACCTAGGTCCTGATGGATCATCATGTTTAAAGTAGAAATATGCAGAAATAGTGTCTTTCTTAGTTTTTTTTATTTAAAAATTTATAAAAAATATGCTAATTTTCATTAAAAAATCCAGAATTTAATGTGAATAAAATAAAAATCACCAAAAAAATAATTAAGAAAACCAACATAAAAAAATTACATAAAATTGCATGACACTAATTTTATTTTTGGTCTTCGGGTCATTTTGACCCACAAGGGACACTTTTGTTATCGGTTCGGGAGGGGCGGATGAGGGTTAAATATGTCTGAGGAAGTCTAGGAAAGGGTTAAAGTGAGGAGCACCAACTGTAATGTTTGTTTGTGAAGGCCGCCTTTTCCCCTCAGCTGGGAATCGGCCAGACGCAATTGGCTATGAACATACTTTCTGTCTCTTTCTCCACCCAGGGGGGCTCCCTCAAGTAATTCATCAAACGAATACTCACGACTTCTGTGGTACCGACTTGGTTGCAGGCTTGTTACTGGAAACATTGCAGCGTTCTGTGAAAAGAATTTCATGGAAATATTAGAGAACAGGTTTGACTGCACACATCCAAATACCAGCAATCTGGCACAGACTACAATGTGTCAATAAAACAGCATTCCATGCTATTCTTTTATTGGAAATCAGAAGTTTATTGCTTTTTTTGTCAGTACTGCTTGACATTGAATTTGGCACGAGCTCAAATGTGACATGTAGAAGCAAAATGTTTCTTACTTCCGTTGTATCCTGAGGTCACATGCTGCGAATCCTGCAACAGAGAGAGAATGATATATTGAAAGACAACAACTACAAAAAAATACATAATCCAACATAATAATAACATCCGACTGCAAAAAAAAAAGAAAAGTGCTACATTCTGTGCGTTAATTGACACGGAGCAGCTACATATGGGAAATAGATCTGCTGAAAGCTTTAATTGATTTTACATTAATACAATTAGAGCAAGCACACAAATCACACTCGAGCGGGTGAGTGGTGCGGTGGAGAGATGTTTACATATGGATTTATAGAGTCAGTGTATTATTGACAATGTCATCCAATCCAACTTGTGAGATTCAGACCATGTCCTATTATTAAGAGACAAATAGCGGACGCCACAGCAAAGAGAAAAGAGCACCATAGGATTTAAAGGGAACTTGAGTGGAAAGTCCAGTGCTTACTCGCACAATGGTTTTCAATAGGCCTGTTTTTTCAATTTGAAATATCGTTTCAAAACTCCTCTCAAAGAAAAAAAAAATACTGTAAATGTGATGAAACTGTCTAATAGAAAGCAGAATATCTGGCTACACAGAGTTACATAACTATCAGAAGTAACATGGGTCACGCGTTGCCTCAAAGCAGCTGAGAGGTAAATACATTTTGACATCATGCTAATGACATCCAACATCTCAGGACATCTGTCAAATGACATCAGGTGAAGAGTGATACACAGGCGTCATGACAACAGCCCAAAGTCTGCTCAGAAAAAATTAAAGAACAACTTTTGTTTTTGGACTTTTACTAGAATATCTCAGAGTATATAAAGCACATGAGGGCATAGAAAACAACAACACTAGAGATTATTAAATGAGGAAAATGAAACTTTATTGCCAAAGCTAAATGACTTTACTATAAATTATAACCAGATTTGAATGACCCGAAGGACTAATCATGACGGATGATGTAACTGCTGACAGTTATCAATGTATTTAAAAGCGTATGCATTTTCAAAATTCTATGTAAAAAAGTTTATAAAAACTACAAATATATTTTAAAAACAGCCAATTTAATAAAAAAACTAAGTTTAAATGGAGTCTGTATAAAAGGTTTGAACTTAATTATCATCAGAAAATTATAATCAGAGCATATATGGCACTAGCAATGCCCCAGATTCCCAGAATGCACTGCACTGTGCAAATAATAATTTCCATGATGGTGAACAAAACAACAGAGATGTCAATTAGGGTTGTGATGGTGAGGAAATTTTACCCACCGGTTAATCGACGTGTGACAACACCGGTAATACCGGTATCACCGCGGGAGCGGGGGCGTTCCCTCTTTACCGTGCTTTTAAATAGCTTGTAAAAGCGGCATGCGCATTTTACTTTCACTTTCAAATAGCGGCAATTCGGAGTAAAGGAATTGTTCGTTTGAATTTTCCCTCTTTTCCTCGCTTTCCTTCACTTTTAAATAGCTAAAAAGCGCCGTGCGCTCGAATTAGCAGCAATTCGGCATTCAGCAACATCAAAATACAACGTCAAACTCTCTTCATCATATATATAAAACATAGAACTTTTATTAACAAAACAAATACAAATACACCATGCTAAAGGGCAGGCTATACCTAACTTACATAAAGTTTAAATAGGTGTACAAAACTGGAAATAAGTAAACATAGTATAATATATAACCAAATAAATAAACGTAGAACGTTTATTAGCAAAACAAATTAGAAAGCTTGGAGGCACGGCATACACTTTGATGTAAAAATAAATAAATAAATGACACAAAGTTTAAATAAAGTAAAAATCAGCAAACAATGTGGGACCAATTAAATAAGAAACGAATGTTTTAAAAAAACTTCCAAAATCAGATAAACGGCAAAAGTCAACAGGCTTTTCAAAATCCAAAATATTGCCAAACAGGTGCTTTTGCATCTCGTTTCGAAACGAAATCTTCCGCGATCGTCTTGTCTGTCTCACCTCACTCCTCTCGTCTGTCTCACCTCACTCTTCTCGTCTGAGAATGAAATCTTATCTGTGATGCGACTGTCGTTCGGCACGTTGCATTGAGCAGCCGCGTTCAGTTTTAATTGCCTTGCGGTTCTTTTAATGAACAAAATGATTTTTATTACTATAAAAAAAAAACGACAACGGGGGTGTTGCGGCTATTAATATATGTACTATACTGCATTCAACAGTGAAAAGTATTAATAAAATTTCAAAACGATTCGTAAAGACTATTTTACTCTAGTTTTGTGTGGCTGTGTATTTATGCGCAATTTTTTTAGCATATTGCCTAAACTAGGCTAACACAAATTGCACAAAAGTTTCTCTGGTGAGAATCCCTGGTTTGTATGTTGTTGTAGTTGCACCCTATGCATAGTGTTTCAGATCAGTCACTTAGGACACTCTTTATAAGGAGTCTAACGCAAGTAATAGACCCCCCTGCAAGCTCTATAATTAGCAATCGCGTTTATGTAATGATAACTCATTAATTTTACTATGCTCATGATAGATGTTGACAAAAATCCAAAGAGAGATGAGAGGAGCACCCCCTTTGAGGGTGGGAACGTGGTTTGTTCAGCTTTGTGCCTGGTTGTTAGATTGCAGTGATAGGTGAGGCCATGAGTGGGTTCCTCCTCACAACAATAACACAAGAATGTTTATTATAGTAACACAGACAGATGGCATCCATACAGTATTACTTGTTGTTTAAATGAATCAGTAACTTGTGATCACGATGAACATCGAAGGCTAAACACATCATAGATGTTAGAAGCTAATGAGCATAATCAATTGTATGAAACACAAACCCACAATTTATCATATCAATAATATATCCATTGGTAATCCATTAATGAAGGTATCCTAAGAGCATAAGTACATAAGCAAACCTCTTGTTCAATTATCAGAAGTGACACTGAAAATGACGATGGCAAACGATCACAGATAATCCCTCAGAAGAGAGCTTATTAATTACATTTGCTTTCAAGCAAATTGCCATCTTGCCGAAAGACATCACACTCATGAATTCCGGTGAAATCTCCGGGGCAAGTGACACACTCTCTTCCCAGAAACCGTGTTATTGCATTCCAGAAAATGCTACAAAATCCATTCTTTCTCCGAGCTTCATGGGGGGAGGTATGGCGGTGGAAGCTTTGAGTTGCAAATGAAATTTATTAAAAGCAACGGAGTGTTGCTCCTGGAGCCAAACAAGGTTATCCAAACATGAGCAGGCCGGATCAGAGATTGTTTACTCTTACGCTTCTCGGACAGCTCAGCTATACATCCCACACATATCTGTGCTCAGATGGGAAACTTTTCGTTCCGACAAACTTTAGTGTACATAAAAATGGTAGTAAACTGCTACATTCGTATTACATACTAAACATGAGTTATGTATTTTCCTCTACTCTTCCTTTTTCTGGTCCTTTATCTTCATTTGCAGTTACAGTGGCCCCAACAAGTGTTTAGAATTTAAGACTTAAAAAAGGAATTATTTCACGCAAAAAAGTTCTTCTTCACTGAAAAGCTTTGGTGATTTGCATTACCACTTGCTCACCAGTGGATCCTCTGCAGTGAATGGGTGCCATCAGAATGAGAGTCCAAACAGCTGATAAAAACAGCACAATAATCCACAAGTAATCCACACCACTCCATCAGTCAACGTCTTGTGAGGCAAAAAGCTGTTTGTTTGTAAGAAATAAATCCATTGTAATAACACCGTAATAACATTGTAATATCATAATAACACTAACTCGTCTCATCTGAATCAGGAGAGAAATATGCACAGATCAAGCACCTTTTACAAGTGAAAACAGTCCAAAACAGCTCTAAACAAAAGTATGATGTGGGTTTTGATGTGAGAGACAACAGGGGATGGACTTTGTCACTGAATGAAGCGTTATTGTGGATTATGGACTTATATTTTGGCCAGAAGCATTGGTTTAAAGTCAAAACCTCTTGATGGATTTGTTTCTTACAAACAAGCATTTTTCACTTTACAAGTCATTAACCGATGGGCTGGAGTGGTGTGGATTACTTGTGGATTATTGTGATGTTTTTATCAGCTGTTTGGACTCTCATTCTGACGGCACCCATTTACTGCAGAGGATCCATTGGTGAACAAGTGATGTAATGCTACATTTCTTGAGGTGAGTACATTTCCAGATCATTTTTGGGTGAGCTGTTTCTTTAAGGATGCATGAATGTGAACTTCACACATCGACTAAAGATCACCAGTTGATTAAAAGTTATTGCAAGAATGGCTCATAAAAGGGAAAGCAGTTCTGAGAAAAGCTCCTGCAGCATTTGATATATAATATCTAATGCAACATTCACACAATTGTATTCTCTGCACAGAAGTTTGACAGAGAGGAAAATCTCAGCACACATTACACAGTGTGTTAAGTGGTTAAAGTGTGCCTGCATGCTCTCATCTGATTTCCAGTCAAGCGACACGCTGCAAAACATTCATGATCTGCTCAGGATCTGCCAGACGAACACAAACGACATTAACTCACAGTATAAAGTGTAATACTGTTTACATATAAAAATACAGAGCACTAACATAAAAAACACTGATTTTAATCCAGCTATTATTATTATTATCATCATCATTTATTATAATTAATGCCAGACATTTGTCATTAATATATTCTCAGGCACTATAACATCCAACTGCATCGAACTAAAGCTGCAAATCTGCTCAACCTGGCTCTGTTTAAGATGTTTTATGACCCTTAAGTTATGTAATGGGAATGTGTGCATGAGCCTGGATCAGGATTTTCTGTTTGGAATATGTTCTGATGGCTTAGCCTTTCTCTCCATGAAGAATCACTTCATTTCTTGGACTCTTTGATAACAGGAGATAAACGGGCATTTGATGCAGTGTCTACTGTCTTTCAGAAGAACAGAGGTTTGCGCTTATTGCATGACACACTACTATTTAAAACTTTGGGGTCAGTAAGTTTGTGTGTGTGTGTGCATATTTATGTGGTTTATGAGGACACAAATTTGTGTAATAACGGGGTATGACATAGGTATTACAATGAGAAGGTGATTTATGAAGACATTTTCAGTGTCCCCGTAATTCAAAAGGCTTATAAATAATTCAGAATGAGTTTTTTTTTTATTTAAAAATGCAGAAAGTTTCCTGTAAGGGGTAGGTATAGGGGTAGGGTTGGTGTAGGGCAATAGAAAATATGGTCTGTACAGTATAAAAACCATTACGCCTATGGAGAGTCCCCATAAACCATAAAAACAAACCTGTGTGTGTGTGTGTGTGTGTGTGGTAAGGATTATAATTGATTCTTGGAGATCATTAAAATAGATGAAATGTACCGTAAATACTTAACAAATAATAAGATAAATGTAAATTATCAAAGAATAATAATAATAATAAAGAAATGCAGCAACTTCTGTAAGAACATGAGATCATGACACTGAAGACTGTAGTAATGGTTGCTGAAAATTCAGCTTTCCATCACAGGAATAAATTATATTATTTTTATTATAGACTTTTAGATTACATTTAACAATTTTAATAATTTTCAAATATTTGAGTATAAACTCAATTATTAAAAAATATGAATAAAAAACTCTAATCAATTAAGTATGAATACTTTTTAAACCTTCTTTGTAGGATAATGCCAAATGAACTTTTTTTATAATCACTCTAGATATATTTTTGTTTTACAGAATAGAACCGTAGAGGTCTCAAGACCACATTCTTAAAAGCTAACTACTTTTTGAACTGTTTTAAGTTTAGTTACTTTTCTTCCAACACAACATTGCCAACAAAAACGTCATCTATCTACATGTGTGCATAAATTTACATTAAAATAACCAGTGTAATCTGCTCTGCCTGACAATAGAGTAAATTACATATATTCAACAAATATATAGGCTAAATCATAGCCGTGGGAACGTATTTTGAGCTGGGGGGGCTGAGAAATAAAACAGAGGGGGGGGGGATGCTCATATCGCCAAGAACAAACTATATTATGATGGCTAGCCAAACGCAACTTTGTGATAAACTTTCCATTTATTCGTTTAATAGCATATAAGTGAGTGTCTTTGTTGCTGGGTTTTCATTAAAAAAAATAACAATGAACCACAAACTAAGCATTCGTTTTAAATAAGGGAAAATACTTATTTATTTGGGTTACAACGGCTATATCCATCTTATTAATTTAGTCAATGCAAGGTAGATGTTTAATATATGCGAATTTGCCATTGTACTATTTAATGGCTGATGTGTTTTAATTAATAAGACAATAAACCACAAACTACGAATGTTTTAAGGTAGCCTGAGGGGAAATCCATAGGCTATTTATTTGTGTTAAACGCGAGTAAAACATATCCTTATTTATTTTGTTAATAAAAGTTCAAAGTTTAATGTTTTTTTTGTTGTTGTTTTATTCGATTAATAATAATGAGCCATAAGCATGCATTTAAAGTAAGGGGAAAATCCAAAAACCTTACATTTATTTGTGTTACAATGCGGGTACATAAGTCTTATTCAGTGGCGTAGCAAGTCAGCCCCGGGCCCATATGCAAAAAAATGTGTACGAGAATTCGCCTCAGTTCAAGCTGCATATGAATCAATTATATTTTCTTTAATATTTGCAGCACGAAATAAAACATGAATATGTGAATGCATGTTAAAAAAAAATCTGAACAACTCAATACAACGAATGCCTCTGACTATCAATCAGAAGTTTTTAAAAAATGTGAAAAATTACGGATGCCACAGACTTTTTTTTTTTTGGAGGAGTAGGCCTATGGGTGGAACTTTCACAGTATATAACATGATTTTATTATCTTAATTTTAACTTTATTCTTAAAATATTATGACATAAATTTTATTTATTTAGCTATTTTTAAACATGGCACAAAAATGCTGCCTTATAGGCTACTGAATGCAGACAATTTTGGCACATCAGCCAACAAACTAACAAAAAATTAATAATAAATACAAAAACTAACCAAAAAAAAATTATAAATAAAAATAAAAACAAACAAAAAAGTCAAAAATAGTGAGGGAAGGAAAAAAACAACCATTTTTATTTTTTGATGAGTTTGTTAATAAACGAATGTGTTTCTGATTCAATGTTTGACTATCCATCCTCCATTGGACCGTGCCTTTTAGGAGAAATACTTCTTTATAACGATTCATAAGAAAGAGTTTTTGGTTTTCGAGTTTGAATTAGTTCCATTTTAACATAGTAAGTTAAAAGCATTCTATAGATATAGTTTACTCCCGGCATGTCCGTGCTCCAAGAGACCAATACACAGAAAGCGCAGTTTTGTTTTCCTATTGTTAGAAAACCACAGGTTTTGTTGATATTGTGAGTGCCACAATCAAGTAGCCCCTTTGCAGTCCGCATTATGTAAACTATTACCTTATGAGCAAAATTATGGCGTATTTTTAAGTCCCTTAATTTTCCGCTGTTTCTTAAAAAAAATCCACAGTGATTGCCGCTGGCCGCTTCATGTCTGCAACCCGCACTTCATCTTCCGCTCTCCGCACAACGATTGGATATTGCCTAACACACTCGTTTTATCTTGGTTAAACTGTTTAAATCATACTGTGAATGCATGAATTGTTTTATGTCTGTTTAGTTTTAGGCAAGTCTTGTTTGGTTTTGAGCAGGCTAAATTGAATCCACATAAATGCCAACCTCACTGTCCTGTGCCGCTATGCCGCCTTTTTTTGGTCTTTTTCCCTTAAAAAACAAAAAACTGATTTAACAAACATACTTTATTGTATATTTCGAAATTAACTTAATAAACAAACAAAAAAATATACCACTTTGCCAGTAAAAACCAAAGCTTAACTATTTTATAGCTTGGTAAATGGGGAGAGAGAAGAGAGGAACATCACAACGTATCCAGTCGACCTCGGCCGAGAAATTCTCATAAAGCTGTTGGACAAGCTGTGGCAGGGCTCTATTCGTTCCCTCGTTTTGCCCCCAAACTGCCCGGGCCATAGCACCTGCCTACCCTGCATAACCAACGCTACGCCCCACGGATAGTAATTTACTCTTAAGCTGTTCATAAATGTTTTATATGTTTCACATATAAAGCGACTTTTGGGTCAATTGTAGCATTGTTTTTGATGTTGTGGTGTGTGTGTTTTTTCATAAGAGAATATTGAATCAAACACCCCCCCCCAAAAACCCCTTAAATTAATTTTGTTTCAAGAATAGGAAAGATCAGAATAAGTGCTACAGATGTGAAAATGCGAGATTTGTTGCTGCTGAGGTAGACACTCTCGCTCTTTCTCTGCTGTCTCTTTGCTATGTCAAATGGTCGTTAATTCTTAATTTGGGTACGGCAGAGACATGTTACAGGTTATAATATAATCCAAAAATCATGGCAACAAATTATTTTTTAAGTCAGTTTAATACGTTTAATCAGTTGAAACTACATTCACAGTCAATTTGATTCAACTTAACTCATATTTAACCGTTGCTTGTGATTGTAGGCTTAGGCTACTTTTTTTCAATGAATTTTAATGAATATACAAATTAATAAAATTTGTTTTATTTATTTTTTGTTACAAAATTTTCATTTATTTATTTTTAACACCGCACTCCCAGCCCCCTCCCATTTTTTCTTGGGCTACACGCCAGGGGGTGCAGCACCCTCAGCACCCCTACTTCTCGCGGTAATGGGCTAAATACATGTAATCTTTTGTTGCACAAAACTATCACAGTTCAAACCGAAACAGAAACTTGTGTTATGCATAAGCAACATTGCTCACAGCAGGTTGTTTAAAGTCCCATACAAAATGTATTGTTGAATGTGTTGGATTTGTTAAAAAGGTGGCGCTTTGATGGCTGCAGCGGTGCTGCTTTAAAGGAGCTGAATTTGGAGATGTGACTTCTCTCAGAGAGTTTACCGTGCTGATAGTCTACAGCCCACTGAAGCAGCATACGCTCTCAGCATGATAACATCCCACCTTCCTCTCTGAATTCATTACCTTTAAAGTGCTGCTGCCAAAAATATTAAAGCTAAAACAAAAATCTGAATAAATAAACTACTCAACCTCCCTAATCGACGAGTTGACCATCCTGGCCCATGCCTAGCTCTTTGACAAGTAATATTTAGACTTCGACAGTAATATTCTCTTGCATCTTACTTTTCTCAAGATACTTTTTAATGCATGAAACACATATTTTTAGGTTACCTGGCAAGACATTTTTTACAGCGAATAAACTGAAGTAGCACTTGAATCACAATCTGTAAAGTAATTTTGTCAAGTGACATTTGTGCTTTCTAATTCCAATTCGAATTCGAATACGAATACGAATTCTATTTCTAATAATTCCTAGTCCTACTTGCTGCCATACTAGTTCATAGTTCTTTGAAATATTTTAGTATTACTGATCTACTATTATAGATTTTTATTAATATTTTGAATCAGTTTTTTTATTTATTTTTATATTTACTAAAGTTTTAGTAATTTTGCTCTGTGTTTTTGTCAGTTTTAGTAGTAGTTATTCATTTTGTATTAAGTTTTAGTTATATTTATTTTAAATAAATTACAATGACATGTTAGCTGAAATGAATCATCTATCTATCTATCTATCTATCTATCCTATCTACACTCTACTAGTACTATCTAATCTTACTAGCATCTACTGTCTGTCTTCTGTCCCTGTCTGTCTATTATCTGTATATCTGTATAATCTATCTATCTACATCTATCCTATCTTCTATCTATCTATCTATCTATCGATCTATCGTCTGTCTGTCTGTCCTTGTCTGTCTGTCTGTCTGTCTATCTCTCTATCTATCTATCTATCTATCGGCCGATTTTTTGGAATTTCGTTTACTATGATACAGAAGTTATCATCAGAAAAAAAAACATTCAGTGTCTTAAGTCGCTGGGGTATATTTGTAGCAATAGCCAAAAAAAACATTGTATGGGTCAAAATGATAGATTTTACTTTTATGCCAAAAATCATTAGGATATTCAGTAAAGATCATGTTCCATGAAGATATTTTGTAACTTTCCTACTGTAAATATATCAAAACTTAATTTTTGATATAAGATCTTGCTAAGACGCATTTGGACAACTTTAAACGATTTTTTCAATATTTAGATTTTTTTTTTTGCACCCTCAGATTCCAGATTTTCAAATAGTTATAACTCGGCCAAATATTGTCCTTTCCTAACAAACCATACATCAATGTAAAAAATTGACACTTAATACTGGTTTTGTGGTCCAGGGTAACATATGTTATTTTGATTCTTCTCTATTAGCTAGTAATTATTCTTTATGACATAGGATTCTTCAGTGGATTTGTCATAGAGACTGAAGCAAAACACCTCCTCATTCATGAGTCACATGTGAGTCAACATCAGCGCAGCTCAAGTGTGAGGGACTACAGCGGTTCCTCTGAGCAATCCCAACACGCACTTCAGCAGACAGATGTACTCTGGGTTGCCCTGGCAACATGTTCTGCCTCTGCCCTCACTGACAGAATACAGGAGTCAGTTGACTGCACTTCACTTACACTGATAACTGTGGTGGTGGCATGTCTTAACATTACAAAAAAAAGAGACATTTTGAGGAGCTTAATGGGTAAGGCTTGCTATGAAGCGTGTATATAAAATGCATCATAGATATCTACATGCATTCACAATACATCCTTACAGATTCAACCTTAAAATGTAATGCATTAAAACCCAAGATCAATACCAAATTGCATTGTTTGTTTTGCATTTATGGTGTCGTCTTCCTATGTTTTGTCTTATTATGTACTGCTAAAGAAATAAGTAAGCTAAACCATAAAAAAAGTTATGTTAACATGTTTTATAAAGTATTATTCTCCTTAAAGTCGTGAGTATGAATAATAATTATGTATTTGTAATATTTATGTAACTGGGTACAGCTATTTATAGAAAATGTAACAGATTAAATTAGAATTTTAGAATGTATATAATGAATATTTTAAGAATGCATCATAGCACTTTTCATTAATTAATGTATAAAATACGTACTCGAGTGTGAAGAACTATTATGAATGACACATTTATACATCATAACGACATTCTAGACTAATAATAAAAATGTCATACTAACCAAAACATAAATAAAAAAATAAAAAAAGCTATTAAGACTCATAATGAGTATCCAACAATAAACATAGTGAGGGTTTCATTTACAATAATGTGAAACATGGTTTCTTTTCACTGCCTTCAGCCTGTATGAACATATTCTTAAAGGTACATTCTGGAACAATAGGACCATTAGTCTTAATGTAATGGGGCTTCTCTATTAAAACAAACCCTTCTCATGACAGTGAAGTGCCATTGTGTGTAAATGGCGCTGAGTAGGTGACCAGACGTAATTAGCGTGCTAGAGAGAAAGAGAGCCAATCTAACTCACCCGCAGAATTTCCTCCACACAGCTGGAGTCGTTGGACAGGCTGACCTGGGGAGAAATGGATAAGAAATCTCTCATTAAAAAAGGCTACAATGAACACGTGAAAGAAGAGAGAGAGAGACAATCTGTAACGAAAGCAACCAAAAAAACAAGGTTGTAAATTATTCACTTTTGTGGAAACGTAATTAAAGGTCATTGACAATTTTCAGAAAAGCCTAGTGAGCTGCCTTGCTGTCTACATGTATGTGACTTCTTCGAAGGCAGCGGTTGCATAAATAAATACAGAAGGCGCCTGAGTTCCTGATTGGATCAGGAAATTCTGTCATTAATTACTCACCCTCATGTCGTTCCAAATCCGTAAGACCTCCAATCTTAGAGATAGCAGATACATTGTTTTCGTAAACAACGCAGACATCGTATCCGCGTGACGCAGCTGACACAGAATAGCATACGCTGTTTACGTTCAGTGCATACTCTCCAAAATGGCGCAACAGGGTGATGCGGAGGAGACGAATTGTTGAATAAAGTCATTATTTTTGTTTTCTTTGCGTACAAAAAGTATTCTCGTAGCTTCCGTCAAGGAACTCGCCGTTCGGTGTTGATGATAATCCAAGATTATTTTACCAATCTCCTGCTTGGCGTCGCAGCCCGCCACTTGTATCGAGTCCTGTTGAGCTCCCTTATGATTCTACCTATGGCCGGACGGGTGCGTCCCTGAGAGCCTCCATCCACTTCATTTCCGAATAAATAGTCTTCACTTTCGCTGTTTTTCTGAAGATGATACCTTATGTCTTACCGCGCTTTGGAATCGAATGAGGGGAGAGTTAAGCTATTCGTGAAGATCGACGAACTTTTGTCGATTTTTGGTGAATGCCAAGACCCTTTAATGCTGATTCTTTCCCCTCGTATTCACGATGTTTCAGATTTGGAAGGGAACAGCAACAAGTGTTACTTTTTTGGCCTCCTTTTCCCAGATAAACGTAAAAGGCCACTGTCAAAGACATAAACGCTGTTGGTCCGCCCGTCAGTGTCTTCATTTCTCTTCTGTGACTCTTTCCCCCATTCACTCTGGAGCCGTTCATTTTTGGCCCGGAAGAACCACGAGTCGT
The DNA here is from genome assembly GCA_018155175.1 of Sinocyclocheilus anophthalmus. Lineage (NCBI taxonomy): Eukaryota > Metazoa > Chordata > Actinopteri > Cypriniformes > Cyprinidae > Sinocyclocheilus > Sinocyclocheilus anophthalmus. The sequence continues at coordinate 33,026 of JADLZN010009367.1, read as the reverse complement.
GTTACTTTGTGCCATTTTGTACAAAATAAAAGCCTTTTAAAACAAACTCCCTGATTAAACATTAAAGTACACTAGTGTGATAAACAGTGCACATTTTCTCCACATTTTATTCAATATTGTGAAAATTATTCATAAATAATCCAATAAATAATTTTTTTCACTCAAAAAATTAGGTGCCTATTTTCAGATAAATGAGGCCTACGATTAAATATATGCAAATATAAATACAAAACCAGTCCTTAATGAAAGAAAAGAAGTTGACAAAAAGATTGAATCCAAAATTTGGTAAAATAGCATATGAGTGATTTATAACACAGTTCTTTTGAGGCCCGCCTGATTCGAATTCTCTGCTTATCCTGACACCTACTTGCGGGAAACCACGCACAAGGTGTTACGTTGTGTCCATTTTGTCAAAATAAAAGCCTTTCAAAAACCTGTACGTCACCGGATTTAAACCTTAAGCACACTACTGTATAAACACGTCCCCAATTCTTAGTGCTAGCTTGTTTATTCTATTTGTGTGGGGACAAACTTAATTCATCAAATATACTCGTCTGCTTTTCTCAGCTCTCAAAACAAGGATGTGGCCCTCCTGAGCTCTCATATAACAGAGGCCTATACCGTTACTCTCGAAGCAAATATCAATACAACACGCAGTGCCTAAAATGACCAATAAAATGAAGCTTTCAAACACAGATTTGAAGTCCAATATTGGGTGATAATCATAGCATAATGAGTCGCTTTATCTAAGCACTGGACCATCCAAGTGTTTAGGTTTGACACCACACCCCACGGGTTAAATACATATTCATTTAGTGATTTAATTATTAAACTATTACAAACAACTTGTTTTCTTAGACACGTTAAATTACATATAACTCAAAAATAGTATGGTCCGACATCCCTTCGATAATGGAACAAATTTTAATTTCGCTAAACTAAAGCAACAGTAAAATTACAAGAAACTCTTTACAGCATAAAATTCAATTGAAATCCATTGTTGTAAAAATGACAGAATAATCTATCTATCAGTGTGCTATGCGACTCTAATCTTACGTCTTAATTCTATCTATCTATCTATCTAAGTCTATCCTAATCTTATCTGAATCACTATCGTATCTATCTACACCTGCTAATCTATCTAATCCTTATCCATTTTTATCCCCCTATCCGGCCATTCCTACTCCTTCCATTCTTACTACACATCCCTTTTGCATTATACAATGGGCCAGATGAAACTAAGTGGGTCCCTAAAATAGGTAACGTGTCTTGGCAGATCATAATACAAAATGCTGGGGTCCACTACGCTGGTAATGGAAGTGTTGCAACGCGCTGGCTTTGCGAGTCTTGGTGGACAGGCACGGTGTTTTTTTTTCTCCAATGGGTCTAGATGCAGCATACCTCTCCAAGTAGGCAGCTCACTAGGTTTTGGAACAGAGCGAAATGCCAGAGCTGAAATTCTCAAACGAACGTCCCACAGCACACCTTTGAAGACTGATTAGTTGCGAGATGACATCATAATTGAGTGTGTCAGAAGAGGAGGCTGTTGGATAATGGAGGCTCACGGTTCTCACACCAACGCTTCTCAAACGCAGGCTGGGAATTGGATAATCACCAGCTTGCATCTGAGCATCATAAGGCATGGAAATGTCAGCGAGTAAGCATGTAACCACAATGATTCTCCGACACTTAACAGACAGAAGATGAGAATACTAATTGAGAGCTAGCAAGGCCCCTGTTGACTAATAGTGTGCAACTGGCACAACATAAGAGACCAAAAGAATGATTATAATTGCAAATTCATTGCACGAATAAATCATATATTTTCCCTAGAATTAACTAGTTCATCTTCTAGAGATTAATCTTTTTTTTTTTTTGCTCTAAGCCAGGGGTGCCCAAACTCGGTCTTGGAGGGCCGGTGTCCTGCAGTGTTTAGCTCCAACTTGTCTTAACACACCTGCCTGGAAGTTTCTAGTTTGCCTAGTAAGACCTTGATTAGCTGGTCAGGTGTGTTTAATTGGAGTTGGAGCTAAACTCTGCAGGTACACCGGCGCCTCCAGGACCTGAGTTTGGCACCCCTCTCTAATCACTTACCAAATCTCTACTGAATGCAGCAGTTTAATAGTCCTGTCCAGAACAATATCTGACCTAATCAACACTGCTTTACATTCTCTCACCCTGGCCAGAAATTTTCATACAAACTCACAGCACAGACACAAATGCTTGGCCACGCATTGCATGGCACTGTCCCTGTTTTATGTATACAGTACAAGAGTGATCAGAGTTAATTCAGATATCCTGTGACATATAAACCGCATTCTGTTGTTATTTGACGGTTGTCCGGCTAGCCATAACCATGTCAACAGCGTTTAATAACTTCAACATCTTTCTCATCAATACCTCAACAATCTATTGCTTCACAATGATAGTTTTTGTTTGGACCGCTCGCCAAGCTCCAGAACCCAACCTCCCGCATAAAAGTTCAAATATTTCACAGATATTTGTTTGAGAATTTGTTCTCTGCGACATGCATAAGCAACTCATGAATTCAATAATGACTTTAAAATATGCCTTTTGGTTTTTGTCAGTTAAGATAGTAAAATATATCCCTTATTTTCCAAAACATTTATCCTCTGATGGTTGTGGGCTTTAGTAAAAATAACTTCGATATTATTTATTAAAAATATAGTAATACAATGGTAAACTGTAAATAGAAGGTATTAGAAGTGTTGGTTACCTTTTACAAATTATTTTCTATTTTCTGCCTCAATGTGCGGCTTAATAATTTTTGTGGAACGGGGAATACTTAGCCATGGCGCTTACAAGCTTTTGGGTGGTAAAATTGAATCAAACCAAAAGAATTTAGGAATATGAAGAGCACCATATCACTATATTTGAATGATTTCTGAAGGATTATGTGACCCCGAAGACTGGAGTAATGATGCTGAAATACAGCTTTGCATCACAGGAATAAACAACATGTTTAAATATATTCAAATAGAAAACATTTATTTTAAATTGTAATAATGTTTCATAATATTACTGTTTTTACTGTGTTCTTGATCAAATAAATGCAGACTTGGTGAACATAAGATACTTCTTTTTAAACCATTAAAAAAGTAATATACAAACTATTGACTGTGTGTATATTTATATATATATATATATATTGTTTTTTTTTTTTTTTTTTTTTTTATGTCTGCCTAGACTATATTTAAGGACGTTTGGATTTCTCATTCAAGACTCAGCACATAATATCCTGTTCCCATAGAAACAGAATGTTGGAACTCAGCCGCTCTAATCAGATGTTGCTCTGCCATTGTCCTGCTCTGCTCTGATATTAAGAGTGTGGCGTAGAGAGCGCCCATTCCTCTGACACGGGAGTTCATTTCTCCATTACCTGTAGTGAACCCCATTTCCATTCCAGTCGTGACACTAAAAGGTGCTTTGCGCTGCGCTCTGAATGCAAAGCTCACTCTTATTGCCTCTGGCCTGACAGAAAATGTCAGTGATATGAAAGAGGACTTGTTCCCACTGCTAAATTGTTTATGCCAGAGAAAGTCTCATTTTTGTTCAAGAACAGCTGAAAGTTACAGTCGCTCTTATCGAAATTCCTCCAAAATAGAACAATTTGGAAAGCTTGCAAAAGTTACAGTAAAATTTAATGTGCGTGAGCAAGAGGTTGGATATTAAAAGTGTTTGCAGAGCATTTGGGGAGAGCAAATTGCTTTTATAATCATGTCATGTGTATATTTAGAGGCCCGAAGAGAACCTCAGTGAGTCACCTGTATACCTCACCCCCCCACCGTATTCAGAGAAATGACGGATATAAGGGACCGTCCAGCTGTGATCTTATTTCCATGTTTCAGCAGGGAACCTCTCAGTACTTGCAATACAATGCGATTTAATGGGTTTTCAAATGATTTCCATGCGACTGGCAATATCCCATCGTGAATCAAAAAGGCTTCTTGGGTTAGGATTATTGGAAAGTCAATATGCAGCAATTAACAAAAATTGTATTAAAAAAGGAAAAAAAAAGAGAAAAAAAAAAAAAAAAAAAAAAATATATATTATCTAGAGCATGCAGGCAGCAGGCATTGTCATTATTTATTGTATACTGTATACTATATTACTTATATTTATATGATCTTGTTACTCATGATGAACAATGTTATTGCATTAATATGGCAGTAACCTTTGCTTGTTATAACTGATTCCATATTTTTACTGAATAGCTTGTACACATGCAAGGAAATGCTACACTCGCTTGAAGTGAATAATATTCCCGTAATGTAATGAATACCTAGAAATGACCACATTTTTTGGTTGATCTTTTCTATTACTCTCAGTGTCCCAATCTTAATGGACCTACCGAGATATTTTGATCATACATTTTTCCTTATACGTTTATGCACAATCCTGACATTTTAATTACTAATTCGGTTTCATTTTGTAAATTTTTCCATCTCAGACTGAGGAGGATCATGTTAATTGCGTCATGAAAGCTACCAGAGGTTTGTCTGAATAAATTAAACATGTAAAATGGCATGCAGCTACATCTCTTTCAACCCCATGTTTTTAAAGTGACATCTCAATGATCTACCAGCTCTTGCCAGCTTTATCACAGTGAATCACGTTCATGTGTCTTTTTTTTTTTTTTTTTTTTCCGGGACAATTTAAATGATGTCTTCTGTCTCCCTAAAAGAAAAAAAAAACTTTTAATTGGCCAGGTACAGGAGATCACTGTAAGTGTCACCTACATTTCTTTCTGCAAATTTCTTTTTTTTCCGGCTCGGCTGTGTGAGAGGGAGGCGGTGTCAGTCACATCGGTTCTGCACGACTGCAGAAACTTTTCAGTGAGAGAGCAGACCTATTCCTTTGAATTATCGGAGGATCCGCGGGAATAACACAGTGACAATTACTGGGTCAGGAGCGCATTTTTTCTCTGAAATAGCTGTTCAGAGAGCGTCTGTGCATCAGCAGCAGATAAGATGTATTAGTCTTTTTCTTAAAGGGGGAAGGGGGAAAAAAGAGCCCGGTATTGACGTGGGGAACTGCTCTGGAGCAGTCTGCCGAGCTCAAATAGCATTTAAGATGTGGAAGAGTGGCTCTGGAAGTAAATAGGCAGATTTGAAAAGCAAAATGAGAGAGGCTGAAAGACAGGCAGAGTCCATCTAAACGCCTGACAGTGGATTGAGAAACAAACAAGGGAAGGCAGATGATGGATGACATGGAAAAGGCACACAGAGCTGATGGTAGTGGTATGCGCATTGCCATGGATATACTCATATCTCGATATGGACGAGTGGGCAGATGAGAAGAGAGAAGAAGTTAAAATCTTTCCATAATATGTCATGAGAAGAAGCGACAGAAAAAAATCTCTGAGAAACAATTTAATTTGGGTGCACATGTCTATGCAGGATAGCACAGATTGGGTGACGCCAAATGGAGATGTGCCAAATGAAAAAGCAATGGCCAGTGTCCAATATGCAAATCTAAAAGACCATAGGCCAGCCAGGAAAAGAGCTCCAGAGACATGCAGAATGGAATATTAAACCCACAACAATCATGAGAATCTGACCTTGCTCTGCAAGCACACACAGTCTCAAAGGCTACCTTCACACAGTATGACGCAGTTTAACCAATAATACATACTAAATCAACAACCCACCCACACACACACACACCCACACATACTGAGTCCAGAAGCATTCCTTGGAATCATTCCTAACCATTGACTTACCCAAGAACAAAAAAAATCTAATACAACAAAACAAAAAATGCAAAACAAACAAATAAACAAAAAACAAAACAAAACACAAAAAAAAAAAAGCAACAACTCAGAAGACAAAATCCACAAAAACACAAGACAACACAAGATCAAAACAAAACACAATAAACAAAGACAAGACAAGACAAACAACACAAACAAAACACCAAGACAAGACACAGCAGTACACCTCAAAACGAAACATCCACAACCACATTCGACCACAAGACAGACATAACACAAAACAAATAGAATACAGACCAAAACAAAACAACACAAACATTGAAGCCCAAAATCCAAGCACGACCACACAAAACAACACCAGACAAACAAACAGAACCACCCACACGAGCCGCCTGCGTAGTCACACACACACAAAACAAGACAAGATACGACAAGATAAAACACCGAAACAAGCAAAGTAAAGCAAAAACAAACACAAACTGTTTTTGAGTTTCCGAGTTGAGTAATCCATTACATTCTTGATTAAGAGATTTTTTTTACTGACATTATGAATTCGGTTATGGAATTTGATGTCACTCTTGTCTGACAATGTTGATTAACCAAACTGTTTTGTGAACACAACCACAGTAAAGCTCTATAAACAGACAGACAACCTTATTCCTGCTGCTGTGTGCTAACATGTAGCCTAAAAGAATGCGACTGCAAGGGAGCATCAGGCAAAAAATTAAAAATACATAAAACACGAAGGGAGTATAATTGTGAGGCGGGTTTGTTTGCGACGCAAATGGAGATGTGTGTCTCTAGAAGCCTGTCAGAGCGTCTTTTGATCTGTCATGTGTAATAGAGTCTTTGAGCTGAGAAGACAGACAGCGAGAGAGAACAGTCCAGAAAGCAAGCTGTCGCCACCCTACCGGCGGCGTGCTTGTCTCTCCGCTACGGTCCTTCCTATTGCGCCCTCTTGCTCCACCTGTCCTCCCAAACTCGCCCATATACATGGCTGCTAGACATGACTTGTTGTCTGTGACCCGCAGACACCAATGTAGTTGGTATCCTCTGATGTGTTGACAAAAACGTCTATTCGACACGGTCTGGATAATTGTATATGCAATCTGTCTTTATGCAAGTTTCTACTTCAAGAAGCCCCTTACGGCTGTGCATTAGAAGTGCACTCAGCCTCCCCGGAGAAACCTCGCATCGTACAATTATCCCTTCAACACGTCTCTCAACAAGCATTTCACGTTGGTACGACACCCGTTAACCATCTTCTATTGAGCAACCGGTGACACGGCCGCTTCAGTGTGATGCACCCTCTCTCATAGTTCTCTCACATTCAGTCCCCATGGCGGCTCTACCCCCAGTACCGTGCCGCTGCTGACATTCAATACTACACGCAATGTTGAAACCTTTGATTGCATATACCACACATCTTCACCCGTTGACTTGCTACAAATTCCCTCACATCACGTCTCCGCTCATCAATGACTGCACCCCTGCTGAATACGAGTAGAGTACTTTTGGTCATGATCCACTGATAAGGTTGCAGCCTGAGAACCTCTGAGGTGCTGGTACCTTGTGGGTCGATGCCAATTGAATTGTTATTCTGATTTTTGCTTTCTGTTTTATCGTTATTTGAGTCTGACTCTGAATCAATATAAATAAAATAAATAAATAATTACATAAAATACTTTTAAAGGCAATTCATATAGTTACCTTTAATAACATCCAATCTATAATGAACTTTCTAAAATTAAGTTTTGATGACTTAGTTCATTCTCAGTCATTATTTTTGGAAGATTATTTTCCATGTGAGTGTGATTCAACTGCCCGAAATAAACTTAAGAACAAAATACGGTGTTTGACTAGTTAATTATAATTATTTACATTTCTTTAGACAAGAACGAATTACTAGTAAATGAACTGTATTTCCTACACTTAGTAATAACTGGACAATCTTTATTTTTTGTTTATTATAATTAATTCATTAATCCGTCTTTTTTCTACGCCCTTTTTTTTCAACAATCCAAAATCAGCAGTCATGTAGTATTACCATACCAAAGGGGGTAAACAAATGTAGCTTTGAAATCACTCAATCCGTTCGCAACGCCTCATAAAAAAACTGATATTATTTATAGTTGTTTAATCATGATTTCGGAGACCTCACCTTTCCCCCTTACCATCTCTTCTTCAATTCATCTTCATTTCATAATCAGATGTATACACTCACCACATGGAGCCTTTAATTTTAATTTAGTGATTTAGTTAGATGGATGTCACAGTAACCCTCACAAAAAAAACATCACAATAATAACAGTAATATAATATAAAATAATAATAATAATAATAACATAGTAAATAAAGAGTTGTAAATGTAATTAAGGCACATGTATCCATGCCTCCTGAATATAGCCTTTGATTTAATAATAATAATAATAATAATAGTTAACGTTAAGCTATATAACAAAAATATTCAAATCCCATGTCATCTTTAAATCAAAAGAGCACTTGCAAGGCAACAAATGCCTTGCAAAAATTAAAATAAAAAATAATGTCCATGAGCAAATCCTTTGAGAGTCATGTCAATGAATGAAGTCTTAAAACGCTCTGCTTCCTGCTGCATTCAGTACTGTCAAGTCTAATAGATGTTCCTGGTATTCCAATAATTTAAGTGTTTTTTTAAAATTCCTTTTTACTTCAATAAAATTAAAAGAGAAATGCAAAGATCATCCTGGTGCCAACTGACTCAATAATGTGCTTGTTCCAGCAATTGTCATGGCTTTTGCCAAATATGCTTTTCACAGCAGTTCCATTATCAGGCAGTTTATTAAATTCAATCTTCATAACTGACTATTTGTTAATTTCTTTGTCGACATTCCTGTCCACTTATCAATGCCTGGCTGGAAGATGTGTCTGTTTTCAATATTGCATATTCTGAGGGCTGGTTTCCCACATCTAACCTGTTTCCCCACACCTCGTTTACGATTTAACTCAAGGCGGATTGTTAAGTCACAACCGATTCACAGTAAACACAATTCTAACCCACCTCTAAACTCTAACAGGAAGGATGTCACTCTCATTTCACAAGTTTGTCTTCCGTTGAGCAACTGCCAAGAGAGCGGCAAGCCACGACGTACAACTTCTGCTGAATATGAGTGACATGAGGACATTTCTTCAAACATGTCACAATCTCTTCTCAGATTCAAGAGAAGTCAACTTGATTTTTAGATTTTATTAAGATAAATAAGTAGTGCTTGCTTGCGCAAAACTCACTGCTAGAATGATTCAGTGTTGTGAGTAGTTGCTAGTGCATAGCTATGAAGTTATAAAGTTGTTTAACTGTTTTTTTTAGCACGCAGTATTGCAAGGGTGCTCTGGGTGCTACAGTATTGCTCTGCTTCACAAGTGCAATGCTGGTGAAACCAGGTGAACTACCGAGCAATTTTACTATGCCAGAAAAGCCATACATATAGAGCTGGTTATGTGATGCAAACAGAGGCATTGCAAGGTCCTTTTTAGGGGGACTTTCAGCCCTTTATACAAACAATTTAGTACACAAAATATTGACATTGTGGCTACATTTTATAACACAATTTTGTCTGTTTTTGCTCTGTTTTGCCAATGAAAACAGCTACAAACAAAGCCACAGCACATCTCAGAGCATCACTGTGGTGTTTTGTTACAAATAGAAACACATATTTCTATATTCCAAATGTTTTTTTTTAACTAAAAAAAAAAAAAAAAAGCTATTTTTTCTATCCAAGAAAACCTAGACACTGGCAATCCGATTTTTTATTTTTTTTTTTTTCTTCCTCTGCTCCCGAGAAGCTTCAGAGCACATCCATAAACCTTCGCGATCTTTTGCTCTGGCTGTTTTGTGGTTCTTTGTTGTGAACCGCCCTGTGTGGCGTTCTGAATTGCATGTGTGTGTGTGCTTCTCTGTCTCCGCTGCTCACTTCAGCAGGCCTGACTGGATCTTGTGCACTGGGAAGTTGCCGGTGCGGCGGCAGTCGGGATGTTAACGTGTGTTGACAGTTTGGCATCATTCCACTGAGCATCGTACAATCCCCTGCCACCAGTGCTTAGCCTGACACTAGCCATGAGGCTAAACATCAGCTCAGAACCCTGGGAAGGTGTGTGTGCACCGCTGCTGGCCTCAGGGACCGCGCTCTCCACCGTGACCCTTGGGACCCATCACCATAACGCTGGAACGGCTGCCAGAGTCACGATAGGTTAGCAGATTGCATATTATCAGAGTACTATGTGCACTGAGATGATAACGATAGCATGCTATTTGATGAATCATCTCGTAAGAGCTGCTATCAAGATGAACTGGATGCTGTTAAATCTGACACAGTTCAATTACACAAAACAATCCTTTGGAGATGTTACGAAAAATAAATCTACTGCTCCGTAGAGTGAATCCTGATTTCCCCGGGAGAACATTTTTAGAATAATGTAGTGCTGACTCCGGTGATCTCACACTCCCCACACCAGACAAGGGTGCGGAGAAATTTCTGAATGTAAGAATGATTCAACAGTCAAACAAAGTAGGAATTGAATTTTGTTCAAACACCACAAGATAATGGGTCAATGTTCTAAAAAAAATAAATAAAATAAATAAAATAAAATACCATACTTTATTACTTTTTGCATGTAATAATACTTTATACTTTGTAAAACATACCACACTTGAATCCTGGTTGCTGGCATCTAATATGAGGCAATACTCACGCCATGCTAATTTTTGGCTCTTATACCAATACATATTTATAAATATATGGGTTGGCATTATGAAAACAACACTTTGTATTAATCATCTAATGATTATTATATTGCGAATAAGTATTCTTGTGATTGTTATGATATTTAGAGATATCTTTAGGATGTATATGATTAATAATGTAATTTACTAATAAGAATCCTGATATATAATAATAATATATTATTATTCTTATTAACAACTCTAGGTTTAGAGATGGTCCATAAAGTAGATACAAATTATATAGGTGTTATTTCAAACACTTTTTATTAATAACCTAATGATGAAGATGATGATGATTGTAGATATTATTTAGCATCTAACAGCATTAATAATGTAATGTTTATAGAAATACTCGCATTGCTGAGTGATAATAATAATATAATATAATAATAACATAATCTGATTATTCTAAATATTTTTTTTTAATCACACTCTGTATATGTTGAGTGAATAACTAATAATAATAAAATAATACTAAAATAATAACATAATACTATCTGTCTATTATTATTAACATCAAAGATTATTATATAACAGTAGTTTCATTGTATTATTATATTAATAGTAGTAGTGTAGTTCCTCATTATCACTATCCTTTTAACAATTACATATAACCCCCATGTTTCTAGAATACTCCATATGTTGATATATGCTTTACATATGTTTATGGTTAATGTCTACGTAGAAAATGAACATGTATTATTACCAACTACCTTCTAGCCTCACTTTGTTTTTTGATGTTCATTTTTGTCCCAATACGACAACAGACTTCCTTTATATCACCTTCACATTGCACATTCAAAAGACTTTTTTGTTGGACTTTAAAAAGCCGTGAATGTGAAAATGTAGCTCGTAATGGCACTCCCCCAGTCCTGCTCCAGCTGCTGGTAGTCTCTCGGACTGCTGGTCTGGCACACACCACCACACACATCATTCTCGATGCCGCCCTTTCCACCCTGCGGCCCGGCATCTACCGCCTCTCAGTGGAACAAAGATGCCTAATTACCATGCAGATCACAACCTCCCTCAGATGCTTGCAGAGGCGTGACGGGACAGGAGAAGAAGAAGAAGTGGATAAAAACGGATCCCTAGGACACTCCAAATATGACCACCCAGGCATAAAGTAGGCCCGGTCTGGAATGTCACCGGAGAGGGAGCCACATAATCCCACCGGGACTGAGATTATTAATCTGAGCTCACAAATCATTCAGCCTGCTACCCACGATGCCCTCCAGCAAACACAGCCGCGCAGGCAGAACAGAGTTAGCGGTCTAGCCTGTCCCCTCCTGTGGAAATTAATAAGCTCGAGGACTGGCTCTAACAAATGAGGGAGGTGGAGACCACAGGAGGGAGGGAGAGAAAAAAAGGGAAGTGAATGAGAGGAATTAAAGCACATCATCTTCACTAAATCTACCTTTGTTAGCCGATAAATTGGCTGGAATAAATCACTTCTGGCTTGTACAGCAGCGATACAAATACATTTCAAATGCTAACACATATAACTGGGGTTCAAATATTACCGATTAGCCTTTAGCAAAGTTAACTTTAACCAAACTAGTCTTTTAGTCCGAAGTGCATGGACGCAATTTACAGTGGAAATAGTAGGTGTGATGTGTCGCCAGCCTGTTTTACTATGGTCAGTTTTGTCCCCATCACTTCTAAAATCAGAAAGAGCAACTGAAGTACAGCTGCAATTCTGGCCCGGATAAATGAGACCCCAGACGACCTCATTATCAGAACCAAAACAATACCACTGGAGCAACAAGTCATATTTAACATGCTGATTCAAGCATTTACCCACTGACCTACAAAACCCCAGGCCTGACAGCAGCTGATAAATGAAGGAATAACGTTTTAAAATGAAAGATCTTACCAGTTCATCTGAGCACTTGAATTAGTCAGCAAAAATGATTATGCCTTCAAATCACTGTATAACGAGAGCTGGGGTTTATGTCGAGAAATAGCTCTCTGCTGTTGAAACCGTGCTGTAGAAAAAATATTTATGGACATTGCTAAGAATGTAACTGTTTACAGTTAAATTTTGACTGTTAGTTTTATTGCCTTTATAGATGTAATCTTCAGATCAATAACACATACATAGAACACATAATATTAACACAGACTATCCAGAAAGTAAATGTGACATCACAAACAAAAGTTCTTTTTATGAAAACAGTAAAATGTAAAAATTCATATTTTTTTATTTGTTTCCTTCATTTCTTCACAGTTTTTTTTCACTGTAAACTTTCTTTCTTTTTTTTTTTTTTTTTTCTTTTCTTTCTTTCTTTCCTTCCAAATTGTCATAGATTATGTTAACTTTAGTCAAAGTTAATTGTGTTAGTTTTATCAGGAAATAGAATACATACATACTGGTCACAACTCATTAACATTCACTCATTTGTGTCCTCCCTCTCCTTGTCCTAGTTGTTTGTTGTCATGTTTTGATTTATTTTATATTCAGGTGTGTGTGTTTGTTTCATTGTCCACACTGATGTACTTAAGTTTCGGTTTTCTTTTGTGCTTTCTTCCTTTGTCAGGGTCTTGTCCCTTGCGTTTATGTTGTTGTAGGTTGGTTTTCTCTTTTGGATTCACCTGTTTTGATTACTAAGACTGTATATCGCTTCATATTCCTGCCAGTGTGCGTGTTTACACACGCAACAGTGGTATGTATGTATGTACTAGTATGTATGTATATAGGATAGAGTCTCTAGATATATATATACATATACACCTTGTTTCCATAATTTATTCACACCGTTTACCCCTGCTTAGTTTTTTTTTTTTTTTCAAATTGTGATTTGGCTCTTACAACGAGTAGATTCTGTTGAAAAAAAAATTTAAGGAAAATATATAAAAAAAACAGTTTTATAAAAATTACAACACCACACACAATTTTGTTTTTTAACTGGATTCATGGGGACTCGTCCATAGCGTACTGGTCTTCTTTAATACTGTAACTAATCCATATTTTTTCTATTGCCCTACAAACCCAACCCTTACCCCTAAACCATACCCCTCACCAGGAAGCACAATTTTTATTTATTTATACTTATTTATAAGCCTTTTGATTTACAGGGACACTGAAAATGTCCTCATAAATCCCCTTCTCATTGTAATACCTATGTCATACCATGTTATTATACAAATTTGTGTCCACACACACACACACACACAATGCACACACACCCGTCAGCACCTGGGGAACACAGTTAAGTTGCCTATATATATATATTAATCCTATATGATATATATATAGATAGGAGAGAGAGAGAGGAGAGAGAAGAGCGAGAGAGAGAGAGAGAGAACAAACTCCTGACCAGATAAAGTCAAACTTTCGGGTTACTTACATTACCGATAATGTGCTTCTGGCTTATGTTATTAAATGTTTCACATACTGTTTTTAACTGTTTTCCCCAGGTGCTGAAACTAAACACAATGTGTGAAAGCGCCTCTGACTGCACAAAGCATATGAATATTTAACGAGGCAAGCATTGTTTAGTTTATGATTGGCTGTCTGTTGCTGAACAACTCAGCATAAAATTCAAGCGCTGCGTTGTTTCTCACTGTGTGAACATCTTTTAATGTTCAGCTTCAACTGTCAAAACATTCATTGGCGTTTTTTATTCCACTATTAATGCAGACAAAGCTGTTGAAGAAATAATAGGTGAAGACATCGTGATCATCGGAGTTCAGTGTCATTTGAGTTCAGTGCCCTCAGCTGCCAAAAAGACCTTTGTTTGGATCAGTCCCATCGGCATTATGTTTGTATCCAGTAGTTACCTGGAAGACGTCCAGCATTGTAAAAATGCCCTCACTGAAGGACTATTGAGGACGGTTAATGAACTTTTCACAATTATATTACACAATCCAATTGTTCTATAATGACTTATTTTCAAAGAGTGATGAGTGAAATGTGTTGCTCCATGCAGTGTCGATGAAGCATGTTTTCTGCTTTACTGTGATTTAATGGTGCTCAGGCATGTTTGCTCTTGTAGTGTTGACAGTCTTGGCACATTTAACCTCGTTTTCCAGGAAGCCCTGGCCCTGAAAGCACCTGGTCAGTTCTGCTCCCAACAGACCGAATCAAGGTTCTCGCATGACAGATGTGAAAGTGACAGAGTCATGCAGTCTCACCATATGGTGTCTAGATAACCCCTTGTGCAAATGTTGCATAGCTACCTCAGTTTCACACACGTCACTTTTCTGCTGTCCCTGGTGTCTGTTCTATTTCCCACTACTCTCCATATAAACAAACACCTTTATCGCTTTACTACAGTATAGCCGTATAAATGAATTATGAGTGCCTTTGGGGAATGGCAAAGAAAAACACACATTTCAGTAATCATACTATTACGTCCAAGTGCTGTGGTGTTATCACATCACAGTCATAGAATTAGATGGTATTACCATGGTAAAACTGGGGAATTATGAGTAAGAACCAGTTCCAGCTTTGAAAAAAAAAATGTAATGGAACTAAATTATTTTTTATGGTTCTAAATATGATGAGAGAAAAATATAATTAAAAATTAAAAATTACTAGTATTTCACAACTCACAAATGACTTTTACTCACTGAATCATTCGAGTGTATTTATTAAGTGTTTTTGTTCAGTATAACAATTATACCATTTACTGTCACTTTTGATAGATTCAGTGCTTCCCTGGTGAATAAATTTGACTTCTTTAAAAAAATTGACCTAAATCAGCTGGAACAAACAAATACACACATACATACATATATACAATTTATTTATTTATTATTATTTTTCTGATTGCTTTCTAGACAGTGACAGTATTAGGCAATACCAAGGTTAAAATGTGGTAATAATGAATACTAAACTGTTCCAGTTCTTAAACAAGTACTGGGATCAAATTATTTTTTATCGCATTTGGTTATGTTATTGGTTGTGAATGTGATGAAAGAAATATAATACAAACTAATAACACTGGTATTTCATGAATCAGTCTTAAAACGCTCATACAACTCCTACTCGCTGAATCAGTCTAAGTATATTTGTTTAGTATTTTTGTTCAGTATTAAATTTATGCCAATACCACTGGACCAAGAAGTTTTGTAAGAACTTTAAAATCTTACTGCACTTTGACAACTGAATGCACCTTGACTAAATAAAGAAAAATTTCTATGGACAGATAGATAGATAGCTAGATAGATAGATTAAGATAGATAGATAGCTAGATAGATAGATAGATCTTTGATCATAACACATCTCAAACGTTGAACAGAATAAAAATAGTATGGTGCAAGATATTACGGTGGCCGAGAAGTGCAGAACAAATACATTTTCAATTCTGAAAAAAATAACAAATTACAAACGCAAATGCAAAGTCTAAAAAACAAAATAACAATTCAGGAAGCACAACAACAATTCAGAAAACATTATAAAAAAGTCAGAAAACACAATGACAAATTCGAAAACAAAATAATAAGTCAGAAAGCACAACGACAAATCCGAAAAAAAATTAACAAGTCAGAAAACACAACGAAAAATCAGACAAACAAAACGGAAGAGGTAGGTATAGTTTGAGAAAGCGCCATTGGTTTGGGATTACTCACCGGTGACTGGACGAGACATCTGTCAATCAGCGTATACAGGAAGAACCAGCCGAAGAAAAGCAGAGTCATGATAGAAAGTTCGTAGATAGTATTAAAGTAGCTCAGTTTAAATGTAATGTATGAATTGCCCTTACTATGGAATAAAAAATACGGGGTGTCTATTTATATTTAGTTAAAAGTGGTTGTAAATCATCAGCTCCAGTGGTGCATATTGATAAGTGCGTGTCGTTGTTTTTTTGACGCGATCGACCCGGGTTCGATCAAGCCTTTTGCCGAACTTTTATTTTCTCCCTTTTCAAATCTCGTATCACAACGTAAAGGCATTTATTTTCAATAAAAAAAAAGGAAAATATAATCAAAAAGTTGAAAATAAAGTATCAGGTAGGGTTAGGGTAGGTGTAGGGAGGGCTGTGTCCCAATAAGTAGGGCATCCGTAAACCCTATGAAGTCGAATTCTAACGAGGAATATGCGGTTTGAGGCTCTTATACTGGATAAACACCGAAAAAGAAACGGAATTTACACTTTCAGTTTTGATCTTACAGATAAGAGCAAAACATCAATCGAATCTGTAAATGGTCTACTTTTATATGTATACACTCATAATAACAACAAAACATTGCGCTTTTGTAAAATAAAGAAAACAAACAGGGTGTGCTGTCTGCCGCCTTGGTCTGCGTAATCTTTATTTAGAAACGCGTCATTAAAATGAACTGTAACTCAGCAAATACTCAACAAAGAGACATGAGAGATATATCTATAGAAAGCTTGACATGTCTACTATTAAACTAAGCAAGTCTTATCGAAAGCAAATATTCTGTGAAAAAAGTAATCCATATGAAACCACCGCGATGTCCAGTCTTTCACATCTACCTTCATTATATCTAATGCGACCACGCACACGCGCTGAGCGCTATTGATATTATAATCATCCACGTGAAGCGCGCGGCGTGTAAACGCCCACATCACAGCAAACAAAGCAGCAAGACCTCAAGTTTTACTGTTCGCGTCGCGCTGAGAGGAATAAGACAGAATTCACCTCAAGAAGCTTTGGATTACCTCAGGAAAAAACATGCGTAAGTCTTTTTTATTAACCTACTTGTATTAGTTTTCACATAACTTGTACACATTTTACTAGTTAGACTTTCTCCAAACTATAATTCCTGACAATGTATAATCAAGTGAAACATTATGAAATTTCATTCACAGCATCTAAATGTCACAATGCCAGGATGTTTTTATTATGTTCTATAACAGACAGAAATACAATATAAAAGTAATAGGAGTTATAATGTTACTAGCCTAATGTCAGTAAGAATGATTAGTCAAAACTTAACTGTGATAGGATATTCTCTGTTCATAGCCATACATGTTTATAATGATAGTTTTTGGATTGTATAGACCTACATACAAAGAAACACATAAGAACTAATAGCTAGATAGCTATAGCTATAATTATTTCTGATCTAATTTGTTTGCACAACGTTAATTACAATAACACAAACAGCCACCCAAGAAAGGGTATATAAAAAACAATCCAAACAAAAAGGTCAATTATGATGATATAATCCAATAGCATTTATACTGGTTTACCAAAAAAAAAAAAAAGTGTATGAATATGAAGTGAACTCAGACTAAACTGAACCAAAAAGTTAACATTTAAATTCATATTAATGTCACTCTACAACTCTGCAGTACCTATTAACAAAGCTAAGAAGGAAATCATACATTCAATTATTGAAATTAATATAAGGATTAAAAAATAAAATTCTGACTCCAAATTAAAAAAAAGTTACTAGAAATTATTTCCATGACAACTAATCATAGCCAAAATGTAATGATCATGACAGCTCTATCACAGATAATACCGTGCATATTTACTTTGAGACTTCATGAGGTGAGCATCACAAATATAAATTTCAATTAATTTATCTCAAAGTCGTTTCTCTGCACTACAGCTGCTATCTACACATAACTGCTATTTCAAGGGCTTTCATCCATCACTTTAGAACCTGCACGCTCGGAACAATAAAGCGCTTAAATCGCTGACGACACTTAATACATTTCCAATGCAGTGTACTTCAAGATGTCGTCACCGCCAGAGAGAATTTTATGCACCAGTTGGACAGTCATGGGTGTGATTATTAGCCCTAATGAGAGCCATCCAGATTGGTACATGTGCTCCAGATTGCAACACTGCATTGCGGGATGTAAATTATTCTCTGTGACAAAAAGAGCAAATTGGAATCCATTACCGAGGCCGCAGAATACTGAGCAAAGAAATTACAAAGGGCATAGAAGCCTTCATTAATCCCAAGCCTCATGCTCTATTGTGGAAGTGATTGATTGCTTTATCAACCTCCGTGACCTCCTGTCTGCATGACGATTTTGCCGTCTATATCTGTTACTATAAAACTGTAGAATATATTTCAATGTTCACAAAGTGGACAACATTAAAAATGGGGTGCATCGCAAAGTGGATTTTATGGAGTATTATGCCTTATTAAGTGAAAGGCAGATTTAAGTAGGAATTAACCCATTAACCGCGAGCAGGTGACAAATCGGTTTAAATATGGACGATTCACAACGGTGAGATGCTAAACAAATCGCGATTAATTTATGGGTAGGATTTTATATGAATGTATGTCTGAGGGGAGCTTACTGTCTTTCGATGGTATTTTTTTTTCTTTTCCTCTTGCCTCTGTATAAAGCATATTAAAGTTCATAATTGCAGCGCTGCTTTTACAGCGGAAACCAAGGAAATGCTTTAAGCGCCACCTGCTGGCAGAGAGTGAATCTGCGTCTCTTTCAGCTCGTCTGCTGTTTCGGTTTCATGCAAATATTTTTTATGTATAGTTTCACAAAACTGAAGTCAAACCATTCAGTTTTTGGTTCAAATTTTACAATGTAATTTAAATTAAAAACTGCTCATGTTGCATGTATGCAGCATCTTTGTTTGGATCATGATTAAAATGCAGTGATTGCCTCTAATTTTAAATGGAAAGAGCACAGACAAAGCCTTAATTTGTTTATAAGAAGATATTTATTTTTGTTACTTATGTATTTGATTTGGGGCTTGTTTTAAAATTTCAATTTAGTTTTGTTATTTACATTTACAGTATATTAAAAAAAAAATTATTTAGCAAACGCATTTATCCAAAGCGACTAACAAATGAGGACAACAGAAGCAATCAAAACCAACAAAAGAGCAATAATTTACAAGTGCTATAGGCCTATTAGTATATTATTATAGTGTTATATTTCAATTTCACAAAGAAACACAGTATTTTGTCCAAGCAATAATTAAAGGACACATTTAATTTATAATATGCCTAAAATCTCATTTTGTAAAAAAAAAAAAAAAAATTGTGAATCGAATCGTGACATCAAAATCATGAATTGAATCAAATCGTGAGTTGAGTGAATCGTTACATCCCTATATTTAAGGATAATATACATGAGCAATTTCACAGGAAGAGGACAGGGAAAATCACACACCAGTTATTGCACACCACCTCAGCACTAGAAAATTTAAATGGTCAGTTTATTCATAATATAACTTGCTTAAATTTAGTTTTCAAATATGATCTTTAGGACTGAGTTACTACACTGTCATCTTACAAGCGATAAGATCTGATCCATTTATACCATGAAGTCAATAGTGGATCTACATTGGCTGCTATAGTAATGATGTAAGAGTTACAGTAGCATGATGGCAAGAGACTTTCATACAGAGTAGCTGTCAGTGTGGAAAGACAGAGAAAAAAATGCCCACATCCATCATGATATCTGAACCAAATAAGGCACATGAGAGAATGTAAAGTGACAAAAATATTTAGAATTCATGCATGCACGTCACATTTTCACTCACTCTTTACTCAAAATAAATGTAGACAGACACATTCCAAGCCATAATGCACACCTTGTATTTCGACTGACGAATTGCTTGTTGAAATCTAAAATTTATGACTAAGATGACGACAACCAAATTTCAAACCTCACATGGATGTTTAGATCAGGGTTTGTGAACACTGGATTTTATGGTGGTTTATGCTGTTCAGATTAAAAAACTAAATGGATTTGAGTTGGATATGCTTGGGAGTGCATTTCTTTTTGACCTTTTTGACCACTTTTTATTGAGAGGAATAGAGTAGTAAGAGGACAGGTAATGACAGGAAAAAGATGAAAGGAGCAGGACCAAGAAAAGTAGCAAGCCAGACGCAATCTTGCATCAGCCACACAACAAGGATTACATTTGTTGTAGTATGTGCACTAAGCTAAACTAAGCACAACTGCTAAGCTAGCTCCAACAGGGAAGTTAGCAGTTAACTAAATTTCTAAACACAGAAATACATACTTACAATAATAACAGCTGGTTCTAAGTAAAACTATTACCAGTTTAAAAAAATAAAACAATGTTGCTTGCAAACAGAAAGTCTTCTCCTGGGGTTTCCATCTTTTTAAAAAAAAGCACTCTCTGGTATTTCAAAAAGCACCTTCTAAATGTCTTTGATAAAATATGAAACAAGTACAATGATAACAGTGGAACTGCTATTTTGGGTTTGTTTGAGCTTCCCGTTTGACATTTGTGTGTGTCTCTTTACTGATTTCATTAAGATTTTAAAAGAACGTATTTTTATTCTAAAAACTAGGAAGGTCATTTAATTGCAATTTAGCTATAATTACACATCCACAATGTTACCATGTAAAACATCTCTTTTTTTGTCTTTATTTTATTTATTTGTCTTTGATCATACTTGGTTTCTCCATTTTATACAAGTTTAAATTTATATTTGTCCTCGGCAGACACTTTTGTTAAAATAGTGTATGCCTAATGTTTTATGCAACAAGGCTGGCAGCAAAACCCAATACTGTGCACTACCTAAACTCTGGATTCCTTCAGCATTACTCTGCAAATAAAAAGCAAACTTTAAACATGATCTCACACAGCTATAATTAAAATTGATTGAAAATTGATAGACCCTTAATATAATTGTTCTGCCAATAACCCTCTGTAGAAGCACATTTATAGATTCCACCAGAGAAAAACAATATTAACCGTATTAGGTGCGACCATGAGAAACGCCTACACACTGCACTGAAAACTTAAGTTATAGGGGTATTCATCACTTGTCCGTAGTCACTGCCGTTTCCTTGAACTACAGTGGGTACGTAAAGTATTCAGACCCGCTTAAATTTTTCTTTGTTATATTGCAGCCATTTGCTTAAAATCATTTAAGTTAATTTTTTTTCTCATTAATGTACACACAGCACCCCTATTGACAGAAAAACACAGAATTTTTAACATTTTTGCAGATTTATTAAAAAAAAACTGAAATATCACATGGTCCTAAGTATTCAGACCCTTTGTTCAGTATTTAGTAGAAGCACCCCTTTGAGTTCATGAGTCTTTTTGGGAAAGATGCAAAAAGTTTTTCACACCTGGATTTGGGGATCCTCTGCTATTCCTTCTTGCAGATCCTCTCCAGTTCTGTCATTTTGGATGGTAAACGTTGGTGGACAGCCGTTTTTTGGTCTCTCCAGAGATGCTCAATTGGGGTTTAAGTCAGGGCTCTGGCTGGGACACTCAAGAACAGTCACAGAGTTGTTGTGAAAACACTCCTTCGTTATTTTAGCTGTCTGCTTAGGGTCATTGTCTTGTTGGAAGGTAAACATTCGGCCCAGTCTGAGGTCCTGAGCACTCTGGAGAAGGTTCGTCCAGGATATCCCTGTACTTGGAAATTCATCTTTCCCTCGATTGCAACCAATCGTCCTGTCCCTGCAGCTGAAAAAAACCCACACAGCATGATGCTGCCACCACCATGATTAACTGTTGGGACTGTATTGGACAGGTGATGAGCAGTGACTGGTTTTCTCCACACATACCGCTTAGAATAAAGGCCAAAAAGTTCTATCTTGCGTCGTCTCATCAGACCAGAGAATCTTATTTTTCACCATCTTGGAGTCCTCCATGCGGGCTTTAATGTGTCTTGCACTGAGGAGAGGCTTCGTCGGGCCACTCTGCCATAAAGCCCACGACTGGTGGAGGGCTGCAGTGATGGTTGACTTTCTACAACTTTCTACCATCTCTCGACTGCATCTCTGGAGCTCAGCCACAGTGATCTTGGGGTTCTTCTTTACCTCTCTCACCAAAACTCTTCTCCCCCGATAGCTCAGTTTAGCCGGACGGCCAGCTCTAGGAAGGGTCTGGTCGTCCCAAACATCTTCCATTAAGGATTATGGAGGCCACTGGGCTCTTAGGAACCTTAAGTGCAGCAAAAACATTTTTGTAACCTTGGCCAGATCTGTGCCTTGCCACAATTCTGTCTGAGCTTTTCAGGCAGTTCCTTTGACCTTATGATTCTCATTTTCTCTGACATGCACTGTGAGCTGTAAGTTCTTATATAGACAGGTGTGTGGCTTTCCTATTCTAGTCCAATCAGTATAATCAAACACAGTTGGACTCAGATGAAGGTGTAGAACCATCTCAAGGTGATCAGAAGAAATGGACAGCACCTGAGTTAAATATATGAGTGTCACAGCAAAAGGGTCTGAATACTTAGGACCATGTTATATTTCAGTTTTTCTTTTTTAATAAATCTGCAAAAATGGTCAACAATTCTGTGTTTCTGGCAACTAGGTGGGTGCGTGTGACATTAATGAGGAAAACAATTAAACAAATATTTAGAACGGCTGCAATATAAAAAAGAGTGAAAAATTTAAGGGGGTGTGTATACTTTCCGTACCCACTGTATATGTAATAGTAAAACCCAAACCATCCCTCCCACAAGCGACAAAAATTGGCATATGACTCCCCATATTTCCTCTTGCGCTCTGATACTCCGCAAAGCGCAGAAACCCGTAATATTCAGGTATGACAGATACAAAATTGAACTGAAGTGCGAATCTGACTCAGAGATACATTTAGAGAGTGCCTACCTAGAAGGAAATCACTTCAACCACGCCTGACGAAAGGAGTTTACATGGTTGTCTTTGAACATGAAGGCTGTTTAAAGGGATAGTTCATCCTAAGAATTAAAATTGGGTCATTATTCATTCACTCCAGTTGCATTTCACTTCAATCAGCTTGGTTGCATCCACAAGCTCAAGTTTACACAGACGAGCTTGTCCATGTCATCCATCCACAGTGAGATGACTGGTCTGTAACTACATAAAATCAACCGGCATCACATGGGGTCTGTAAACCCTCCATTAAAAACCACTGAGTCCGTAATGAGTGCTTCATTTGTGATTCGCAGCCAATGAGGTGATGCTACACGCTTTGTAATGAAGTTAAATACTCTGTAAACACTGAGAGGCTCCCTCTCTCTCATGGCCAGAATGCAATCACAAACAGTTTAATGGTAGAAAATAAATCATCTACACATAATTCATCACCACTATTAACAAAATTTAACATTTTATTTGCTGCTAACTGATTGTATGCAGTGATTATTACTCTTTGGCTCATTGAATAATAAGAATAAGCATTTAATACTGCCGTATAATACAGTAACTGAGGACTTCAGGTCATCAGATTTTACTTCAGGGGACTGACTAAACCTAAACCAAAAGAAATAAAAGAGGCTACATCCAACAAAGTGAATGTTTGGGATCGGCATCCATATTTAGATGTGACTCTCAAACACAACAGCAGTCAGGAGCAAGTCAAATATTGTCTGAACAATTAACTGAAGTCCCACAATAGCCATGAATAATGCCTGTGATCATAGTGACAGGAATTAAAAATCAAAGATGGTGTCTTTCATAACGCTAGAAAGTCTTATCACAATTGACAACATTTAATAAATGCTCAAATCAATGTGAAATCTATAAACTCAGTAAAATCTTAAGTATACAGTATATATTTTTTGTTTGTCTGTTTTATTAGAACTAGCCTAAATGGAAAAGTACTAAAAGCAAGCACTGCATGTGGGATGCGTCTCGACCATAAAATTGATCGGAGCAGCTCTGGTGGAAAGTCAGTGATTAGATCTAAAACCTTTAGATGACACATCACTTGTATCCTGTAGAATTACTAGAAGATCACAAAGGAGATAAAAAGCACAGGTCACTCAAATTTACTCTCAAAAATTAGATATTACATATTCTGGCATAGTTGTATTTAGTTCATCCTTTTTCTTTGATACTAATGTAAAAAAAAAAAAAAAAAAACCTTGAAACTAAAAAAATATTATATATACCGGAGTATATTCGCTTGTTCTCTCTAGAGGATGACAATAATCTCAATGATGAGTTTCTAAGGTATTTACTCAGCACTTCCTTTCACTGAACCTTTGAAAAAGAATTGTTAGTTTAAGGTCCTATTTTGTATCTCAATTGTGGAAAGCACCATTCTAAAACAGGAATGAAAGTGAAAAACAAATTCTGCTGCTGTGAGAAAGCCAGATCTGCCACCTCTTTAATCATAGTGTACATTCTAAAGACAGGAGGGAGGATAAGAATGGAGAAAAAGAAACTGCTGTTCTTTCATTACTCCATGGCTCTGGCTGACCCACTGATTATAATGGCAGTGAATGAATGAATGAATGGCCAAGGGTGCAACAACAAAAGCAACACCGATCCCTTCTGTAATCCTGCTGAAAGAAAATCTCCCAACAAATAAACAATTGCATCTTGGTAATGCTCAATAAGCTGAAATCTCTTTGGTTTGAACCTACTACAGGGATATCTACCCACCAGCATCCTCCTGCTTGGGAATTGTACTAAAGGTACCGTTTCATGCAACATGTTCCTGCGCCCCACTGGTCTGGTTAATGAGCATTAGCAAGAAGTCTAGAATTTTCTGCGCAGACATTTATTCAGTTCTGCCTGCTAAATGACCATCTTAATTATGCTGAATTAGAAATTGCATTTTTACAACTGCCACTAATGATATAAACACTAGCGGGTGGGAAAAAAGTGCACATGGGCAGCTGATATTATTCAGTGTTTCCATCTCCTCCGGCTCAGAAAAATTAATTGAACAAGCAAAACTATCAGTATAATGATCTTTGGCTGTCATTCTTGTCTATATGAGCTGAGATTAATGAAAATATATTTGTACAATTCCTAAGTCTACAAAAATATCTACTGTAACACAGTGAAAGCACAACAACAAGTGTAATATTGGTAAGAAGATGCCAAAGGGGACTTTATTAACTATTTTGTCCTAATTATAGGGACATTTCTCATATTGATAAAAGCAATTAATTACTATTAGCTTTAATTACTGAGCATATCAGGATAAATATTTTTTATATCAATTGAAAGCCTTTTTTCTGTCATTGCAAATTATACCACCTAACCACCATAAATATCCAACCAAACATTACTTTGAGCTGTAATCCATTAAATGATGAGGGAGGGAATGAAGGTAACTGGAGAAGTGTGAGCATTAGCATACAAATTCATATCTAAAATGAGTATCAAGTAATTTCATCCAATGTCCTTCAGCTTTGAAGCTTTGATCTCATGAGCCTCTTCTTTAAATGGACCAGGTGACTTCAGCTGCTTTAAAAGCACACGATTACACCACTGCTGTTAAAACCTACGTCAGTCTCTTAATTTTCAAAACTGCCTCCACTATACCAGATGAGCCAAACGACTTCAGCGCAGTGTTTTCACATTTCACTTTGCAATAATTGCCCCAGTCTACATTAACATCAAATTACATTCTTGCTTTACTTTAGTCCATACCTCTGGAATATAAAGAGCTCATTACAGGACCACAGCATAACCAGTTACTGCAAAATCAGCCAACAGAATTCAAGAATATACAGTATATGCTCTCAAAACAAGACAAGATCTTTGTTTGTGAAGTACTGATTATTCACCCGTGTTCAACTTGTGTACAACACTTACTTACTAGAAGGAAAGTGCACTTAATCACACTAGAATGCCTTGTTCAAGGGCTCAATATTGATAAGGTAACACCGCTATCGGGCCTTTTCCACTTAATTAATTAATTAATTTCTTCTCATGTCATTCTACAGATTTCTTTATAGATTCCACAAATAAAAACTAGTTTCATTTCATTCACCACTGAGTCACCCTTAAGAGTGACAGTTCAGTCTTCAGTTGAAATTTCTTTTCTAGGTTCTATGTTAAAAACACTTATCACAAGAATAAGGGTTCTCATTTTCAAACTGTCAAACTGTCACTCTACTCAGACTCTACTCAAAAATGTGCCTCCCTGTCACTTCTAACTTACATGAAACCAAATATTAACCTTTCACAAAATTAGTAGTAGTAGTAGTAAATCAATAAATAGTATTAATCATCAACTGAAAAAGCAGATAAAAGGAGATAAAACGGCTTAAAGCTATTATAATAAAAATGTAAACTAAACTTTTTGATTTCATATGATAGTTTATTTAAATCATACTAGAAGACAATATCTTCATATCAATCAACAAATACTAGAGTTACTTCAAATTATTTCACCTTGTGAACATTGGTGACATAACCGTGCCCTTAAAGCCATTATCTTGAAGAGGGGGAAGCCATTTCAAGGGGATTATATTCCCTTCCAAGAGCCCTATAGAAGACTTCAGCGCAAACACTGATCAGAATACAACATCATCTATATGCCAGCTGTCGCCTGGCTGATGCATTCTTCCCTGTCAGAGATGGCCGGGCCTGAGTAAGTTTCTGTCAGCACACCAGAAAAAAACTAAAAAAACAAACCTGTCAAAGCAATGTCTGGAAGAAAACATAGTTTGGAATAAAAAGCCTGCTTACAGCTGACATTTGCCTCAAAGCTGATATCACACATCAGTGCCTGTACAGGGAAAATATACCCTTTGTTTTTGCAAAAGTGCAATAAAATGTCACTCTGACATACGCTTGGAAGAGCAATCTCCAAATGCTAGCTTAAAAGTGTTTATCTCCAAAGTGAGATATGAAGCCTAAATTCCACTCAGAGTAATCTGGAGTGATTTCTGTGCAGAGGCAAAGCTAGTGAGGCCCAAATGAGACTTTGAACGGGCAAAGAATTTACTTCAAAAGATATAAACAGTTTTAAAAGCCTGCATGGTATTTAAACAGATCTGTGAGGCAAACAACATGCCCCTCACAACTACCAATCTATCAGTGTCTCTTTGACAGTGCATCCAGGGAGACAACACTATTAATGCATAATTCCCCCTGCACTCTGTAATGGTATCTCCCCGTCAAATCATGATGGAACTACATGGGTCGTTCCAAAGAACTATAAAAGGGGTCACAGCACTCCTAAAGTCACTGTAAACCCCTCCCAGGGTCAGACTACATTTCATCTTTCCCAGCTCTAATGCCCTCGGCCAAGTACTCTGTGGCTGCTTGAGACAGGATTTCACAAGCGACTGTTGGTTTGGGAGTAAAAGTTTCAATTAGGGTGATATTTGTGCAGTGCCGTGGCGGGGCAGAGGGACACTTATAACCTCAGTACTGTCTGCTTTCTTGTGCAAAGCTGCTGGAGGTGGTTGAGCATAAAAGGATCAAAAGGTTTTAGGACGGCCAGCAGCACTTAGAGAAAAGCACACAAGAGAGATCCAACTCACTGCACAGTACATAAAGGGACGGAAGATGGAAAAAACAGCCGTGCAAACAAAGTGCTAGGGATTTTTGATGAGGAAATCATATATGGAAAGAAAACAATTCACAATCTTCACTTACTGAATGCATTCGAACAAGCTCATGAAGGAGGAAAAACGGGAAACACCCTAAAGGGCTGTTCACACTGAAAGTGACTTGCAATGACAAAAATGTAATCAATTTTCAATGAGACATGGGGTTTAAAGGCAACACAGGCTGTTGAGAGAATGCAAGAAAGTTGCAGTTCTGATGTGATGCGATGGAGCTATGCAATGGTAGCGCAGTGAAGTTCACATACAGCAATCAAGCAACCACTCACAACAAGTTCAGCAACCCTAATCTATTTTCTGTCAGTGTCAACGCAAGTATCCATATACGTTTTAGGGGTATTTCAAAGGATCTCACCAGCTTAAATTGAGATTTTGGAGGTAGGGAACACTTGGTAACATAACATAAAAAATACATACAAACACATACATGTGGCTAAATATACAAAAATAGATTTGTATACATACAAACTAAAGCTGGACTAGATATATGCATCGAACAAACAAGATAAACAATTAATTTACCTCAACAGAAGCATTTACACCTTGAGACAGACTTGCTTCAAGCCAGCAGTGTTTCAGCATACGTCTATGGTTGAAGGAGCAGCAAACAGATTTCTCGGAGTAATTAGTCTATGAGTCAGAGACCCGATTCAATCTACTCCTTTTGCCCATCCTGTCTTTCAAAGACAAAGTAATTGACACGCTTGCGAGCATCTGAAAAGAGTGTGAAGCCTTGGAGGAGACTACACCACTATACCTACTTGTACACACAGATGAGGGCTGTCAGTGGGAGTCTTGGCCCACACTGACGACAAACTGGCCCCTGGCGACACCTACACCCTGTGAGCTATTGTCAGCTTCTGAACCTCTGTCAGACTGCTGGATTTTCAACTTCCAGTTGCATTTGTAACAGCTCTTACAGTATTAGGACTATGTAATGCATAGTACTTATTTAAAGCATAACACCAGAATTCAATATAATTCTGCAGGATTAGCTAGTGGGGTATTGGTGACCAGGCTAGAGGAGAAGGTAAAAGAGAGATCGAAAGAGGGGTAAAGAGAAAATGGGTGGGGGGAGAAATACAATGAGAGAGTGTGAAAGGGAGAGGAAATGAAGGATTGGGGAAATGTGGGTGTTGAAATATATATTTTAGGCAGGCCCTACAGGCATTCTGACTCTTCCAGTTAGCTTCAAATGTTCAAAGGAGTAGAAGAACCAGAAATGTAAGTAATCCTCACACTGTATTCCCCCTCAGGCACATTTAACCTCGGAAAAGAGGGTGAAATTCTTTTAGACTTTAGTGTAACAACCCATTAAATGAAAAATGTTTTAACAAGATGTTTAGTACAAACATACAGCTGTGGAGACAGTAACCTGAAGTTGTCCGCAGGAGCCACACACGCAGTCAATTCTAAGCCTAGAATACTCATCACTTCTGGTGTTATGAACAGCCTAGAGTACAATTCTCAAGACTTGTGAGCTTCACAAAACAACATTTGACTAAAAGACTAAAAGCAGATTTAAGGGTGAAAAGAATCTGACTCTGAGTTTTATTTCTTACTAAAGTGTATAAATGAACTGTGAAGCAGTTAAAGCTACACTGTAGATGAGAAAATCTAAAAATTATGCAGAACAAACTACCATTTGCAAATATAATGTGCAATATTTTGTGGTGCTTGTTTTACCGGACTTATTGCTCGTGTTTAGGGACACTTTGGTGCTGTTTGTAAAGATAGTATGCCTTTCCTCAACAAACCACACAATTTAAGGTATCAGTTATGACAGAGCTGATGATAAAAATGTGTTTTTTTTTTAAATAAAAACTTCTGAAACAAAAATATCAGAGAGTTGAGGAATGGCTCCTTTGATTGAACTTTTCAGCAATAATCCAGAACACATTGGTTCTGTGATGGTGAATTTGAGAAAATCCACTTCTAATAAGTCCAATCATTAAATCACATTATAACCTATAAATTACCATGTATTTACTTTTAAAAAAAATATGATTCATTTTACATGATGAAGAAAAAACAAATACATAACCCTGTGTTGTCACAACTGACACAGCAATATTACTACTGGCTCAAGTGTGGAGTCTGATCAATAAACTTCAATGGATACTGGTCACCTTGGCAAATACAGAACATAGCACACCACTTGGGTTGATGCAGTAATCAATATTTCTAAACACTGGCATGTACTATTATTTTATCAGCCATTTGCATCAGACAGCTCAGATTTCATAGTATATGCATATCTGTATAAATCCTAATAAACAAACGGGTCTTATAGGGTGAAGATTATGCTAGTGCCAATATGTGTTTCTGGGTCACTTTTCCATTCCATCTTAGTTGCAGGCTCATCCAACAAGTTTTATGGTGTATACATGCCGATGTTATGAAGTGAGGCATGGAATGGTCAATTAAAGAGGATTTAAACAATTAAATCTACTGGGAAAAAAAAACACTCAAAATGGATCCTGGTTCTTTTGTGCATTGTGACCAATGAGCATAAGCCAAACAAATGGAGTGACATAATGCTCCAATCAGGAGTCATATCTCATTGGGAAGTGTGCACATATTTAAAATGATCCTTTTATCCTAGTCCCATCATACCACAGAGGCCATGGTTTCACTACAGATGGTGGATTGCTGTTCCCACTTAGCCCAACCATAAATATTAGATACGATAGTGAACTGAGATGTAGTAGCCTATGATTTACTTTCATGAGGACACCGAGTAAGCAGCAACAAGGTAACATTTGACCCTCTGGAGGGAAAGTTAATAATCCCTGTTCTGAGCTTGGTATTCACTTTGTATTTTGTAAAATAACTAAAAGTCGTATTAGAAAAAAATTGGATATTTAGGTAAAAAAATATTCAGTATGAAAAATATTCAAGGAAATATATCAGTGGACCCTTCCTAAGGTCCTTCTGACAGAGATTTTAACAACAGGACCAGTGGAGAAATTCTGACAGATGCACAATACTTCCCTGAGGTGAAAAGATGGCTGACCAGACATCAGAGAGCCTGTCAACAGTAAACCCTGCCAAAGTCACCCTACATGAACAATAAAAAACATTTAGACATTATGAATGCAGAGCACCCAACAACTGTGAGATGTGAGAATTAAAAACATTACTGATTATCCACAATCAAACTAAAATCATTTATCAGTATTTGTTATGTTATATTGAACATCTACACATCCTTACAGCAAGAATTCAGGAAACAAAAATGAATAAAATATTTTGAGAGATTATAACTTATTAAACTGCACTTCAGAGTGCAAAGAAAAAAAATTGCAAATAGACTAAAAAAAATAAGTCTTAATATCTTACATTATTTAGTTTCGAGGCTATTTAGTTATCTATTGCAAAACAAAGCAGGATTAACAAATGTGTTGGAAAGATAGTGATATGAAAAAAATGGTTTAAACAGGCAATTTATTTCCATTAGGCATCTTTACAAGTTCCTTCCCTTGCTTGAGCATTTGTCAATTTGCAGCAGAGCAATAGAGGCTTCTGTCAGCGTTTTCTCTCCTGGTGAATAATTAGACACAAAGAACTGTGGTCCTGAAATCCCCCATCAGCTGCCAGACATCACTCATTCTCCCTGGGCAATAAGCAAGCCACCATAAACAGTCTTTAGTAGGATAATTTGTCATTTGTGGTGAAGGCATGGAGCGATGTACATGTACTGTATGTGAATCCATGTGTGTGTCGTAATTAAATATGGATGTATTCATGCATGCGGGCTTGAGTCACCATGAGCACAGCTGTATGATGGGGCAACAGTGTAATAAGCACAAAGGTCCAAATATAATGGGGCATACGCAAAAACAGAGATACACACACTCAAAAAGGAAATGCGCAAAGCAAAGTCTGAGTCTTAGTAATCCGGTGGCAGGAACGTGCTAAATCCTGACATCAGCATATCTCAAAGGACTGCATGCTAGCATACAGAACAGAGCAGGGGGGAGGGGGTGGAAGAGCCCAGCGCAGAGAGTTAGCAGAGGTCAGCTGACATTGCAGTGTGCAGATGAGGAGGAGACAGCTTTGCTAACGTTCCAGGATACCGTGTGTATCTCATGCGGAACCATAACGGAACGTAGTGTCGTCGGGCTCAAATGCACACAGCATGGTTTGGTTAATGAGCAATCAAAGCATCTGCCAGAGACAGCTAACTACTAAGCTAATTCCAAATGCAAAGCTACATATTAAAAAAGAACAACTACAAGAGGGTTTTTTTTTTCAATGTGTAGTATGATGTTAGCATGCTACTTAAGCACCAATGCTAAATTATCTAAACTAAATAAAACTAGTCAACACTTGACATGATGCATCAATCATTGCAACATATCCCTAGTGTCACTGTGCAACAAGAATTGTCCATAGCTCACAGAAAAGGCCCCCAACAATCTCAGTGGACCATTATTGTTTCGACTAAGCCATGTAAACCTTGAGTCATCACCTGGGAGAGGCAACATTATTGCAAGCGGAGTTGCTTTTAGTGCTTCTGCGTGCATGACACACAGCTGGTGTACTATGCAAACTCTTTGTCATGTACTTGTATTTGCATACTTACAAAAGAAAACAGGTGAATGTCAGTAGGCTAAATCTAAAATGAGCTACTACTACGCCAAACAGAATTACACAAATACTTTTCAAACACAGAATCAGAATCAGAAAGAGCTTATTGCCAGGTATGTTTACACATACAAAAAAATTTGTTTTGGCGACAGCTTCCACAGCACAGACAGAATGACAGTGACAAGACACAGATAATAAAAATAGAATAAGTAAACTAGAAATCAAATATACAACAAAATTTTAAAATAGCACAAGATACAAAAATAGACAAATAAATTGTATGGCTGGTACAGGTATTGATATGTAACAGAACGGAAGTAAATAGAAGTATTATGTGTTAATTAAATAAATGTATAAATAGTGGTGTGCATTACATGTTTATTGTCAAGTAAATGTGCAGAGATGGACTGCTGCCTGAGGGAGAAAAGTTCTTATGCCTGACTGTTTGTGTCATTGCTCTGTAGCAAAGAACAGATGGCAAGTTAAAGAGGACGTGGCCCTGGAAATGAGAAACAGTGTCGGCGGTTGGGTCCAGAATGATTTTTGTAAGCTTTTTTAATCACGCTGGATAGTGCAGTTCTGGAGAGTGGGGAGGGTATGTACCAGTGATTTGCTGAACCAGACCCAGTTGTTGAAGTGCAGAGGAAGGATGTCAATGACAGCAGAGTTAGAACTAGTATCAGCAGCTATGTGGCAGGCTGAATTCCTCAGCTGGTGAAGGAAGTTACAGCTATGTGGGAA